>CM067173.1:37051797-37082277 GCA_034093135.1 Erigeron breviscapus | reverse complement strand
TTTGGATCTTAACAATCCAAGTATCTATCAAAAGAACAATCTTCATTCAATCTCAAACTTTTCTAATCATCAAACAAATGGTCAATTATTCAATAAATCTTTCAAACATCGACCATGTACATCATCTTGAATATACTAGATCTCGAATCAATCCTTTAACTTTCTCAAAACAATCTTTCAACTTATCACGATAATTATTCACTCTCTTCACCTAAACTAACGATCCTTTGAACAACCAAACACTACGAATTATCCTCAATCAATATCTATCAATCAAATTCTACCTAAAACCTTGAATTCTATCTATCAATCATTTAATCATTTCTCCCCCTTATGATGAATATGTGAAACGGTTTCATCATACAATAATGATTGATAGCATAAACGGTAGATCACAACAAACAATATTCAACCAAATTAACCCAACCCAATTCCCAATTCCCAATGAACCTATTGGTGAACTAGAATGTAAGGTTGCGTTGTTGGAAAAACACTTTTTATATGGTGTTTGTGTTCTTTGTGTTTGTGTGAAGAGAAATGAAAATCGGATAATAATGATCCGTTGACACAACCAAAAATCAAAAGGATTAATGGTGTGGCCTAAAAATACGATACTATTTTTAGGACTTCCCATTATCATCGAGAAATGCACAAAGCTTATCTCTAAATGGTTCGGTCTATGGCTTTTCAACCGATAGATTGCTTTAAAAAATGTAATTCATGGTCAGTGTCACAAAGGCGTTCGATAACCATGTCTTACTATCCTCAAAGACTTTTGGGAAATAAATCCGAGGTCACATAGACTTCTCGTTTACTCAACAATTTCATAAAATGAAAATGTGAGACCTACGTTCAACGTTGGAAAAGATGTTAGCATTGGTAGGATTTCCATTCGATCATCGTGGAATATCAAAAATATGATATCACTACAAATGTTCCGGCAATATCACAAAGATATGCAATGTCACAAAGACATATAAAGACTCTATGTGTCCTAGTCAAATGAAATATATATCAAGTACGCTCTAGACTCGATAAGTGATCAAATGAAGTCGGGGACCGGAGCAGAGTGTCTCCCTTTTTCAATATCAATATCTTCCAAATGAAGAATCGATAGAAATGTGAAAATCTTCGTGAGAATAAAACAAGTATTTGTTAAGAAATACTTGAGTGGTTAGGTAAAGATGTGCATTGCTTCACTGGGTCCATGAAGTCTTCTTCAATATCGAGAAATCAACATATGAAATCCGATAGAAACGTGTTGACCCGGCTTTTTGAGAATTTTGGGGAGGGCGATCATTTTTTTTAGCCCTTTCTCACATCATCTTTTTCACCTTAACCTCTCACTTTTCGACTACTCCCTCATGTCCTAGTTGCACAAACATCATCACACTCATAAACCCTCACAATCTAAGATTGAGAATATAACTCCGGGGTTAGATCTCATCGGCGATGACAAGATCATGGAGTTTTTATGAGTGGCCTAAACTCTCATGTGCAAATCTAACACCGAACTTCTTTGAATTTGATCGAAAATGGTTTGAAAATCTTCCAAAGTGTTTTAAAATGGAAAATGAGTTTAAACACTTGGAAGTTTTGGTTTTATAAACAAACTCCCCCTAAATATATGCATGATATAAACAAAGTTTTTGCAAATAAAGGGTGAGTAAAGTGTTTGAAAGTTGCTCACAAACATTAAAAATGAGACAACAAAGGCAGTACACAAAGGCGTTCGATGCCTTGCATCTCATTCAAAACATTGTGAGAAACTCAAAGACAAAGTAAATAAACAAAAAGATGAAAAGAGAAAATCTTTTTGGATTTTTCAAAATAAGAAAATGAAAATCTTTTTGGATTTTTCTAAAAATGAAGAAATTACAAAAACGGTTTTAGTACGGGTTATACACTGATGTGTGCATAAGCCACTTTTCATCAAATCATTTCGAAAATGCCTTTGGAACCCATTTGAGATTGGGTCCAATGGTTTTTGAATTCTTGAATGTCCAAATGTAAGTCTCATCGATTTGATGAATCGAAGTTGCATTCCACGGAGAACTAAAACCCGGTGGTTTAGTTGAAAAGCGTTTTCGTGGAAGCAATGGTGAAAAATCATTTGATTTCTTTGAAAACTTGTCAATCTTGTGAGATTGAGTTGGAAAATGATTTTTCGAAGAAAAATCATTTACTCTTTGCACGACTGTTTTCACAGGTTTTGGTGCAAGATCAAAAAGTTCCGAAAAAGAATATTTGAATGATTTTGACTCAATTGACTTATCTTTTGAAATCGGTTTCCATTTAGATTTAGTTAACTGAGATTTTGCTTGAGAAATTTGTTTAGAATTATCCTCGAAGGAGAGAAAAGACACTAAAGTAGTTGTTTCATCAACATTTGGTTTCTTAGTGTACTTCTTAGCCTTTTGTAAGGAGTAATTAGTAAACTGAGAGACTTTTCTTTCAAAAAGTTTTGAAGATTTACCCGTGTAAACCCTTTTTGGAACATGAACTTTAGGTTTTGATGAAATAGATTTTGAAAAACTTTTGGACATCTCAGTCTTGTCACAAACACACTCAAGATCAGCCTGAGTTGAGGTCTCAACGGTCTTAACAACATCACATTCACTTGTTACAGAAGAATCCACAACTTCACATACAGGACAATCAGGTTCAGTGCAACCTTCAACAACTTCTTTAGGTAGGTCAAGAGAGACAGAACAATGATTTTGACACTGAAAAGATTTGGTTTGTGTTTGCAATTCAATCTCAAGGTCGGAAATTTTCTTTGTCAAAGATGTTTCGTTTGACTGAAGTTGCAAACACTTGTCTTCAAGACACTTGATTTGAGCACAAAACTTTGTTCTTCCTTCTTCAACTTTGCTCTCAAAAATGGTGGACTTGTTTCGCAACTCATGGTTAAGCTCAGAAATCTTTTGTTGCAAAACAAGTTCTTTTGATTGATTGTCCAAAACAATTTTATTCAGCTTTTTGGAAGAATTGTCCAACTCATTTGTGAATTTGAAAAACTTGGATTGCAAATGATCATTTTCTTTTTGAAGACTTTCCATGTTGGACAAAATAAGATCATTTGCAGATTTGAGTTCTTTGTTCTCTGACATGAGTTGGTCAATTTCAAGTTGAAGATTTTTGTTTTGTTCCATGAGTTTTTGACTCGTCTCATACATGTATCGTTTTTCTTGAAAACGAATGACAACACATGGAACATGTTTGTTGTTGAAAATCTTGGGATTAAAATTACATGTACAACGACCATTTTTATGATCCCAAATTTCATCCCCTATGGGTTCTTGAATGAACATAGTCGTCAGTTTATCTGGCACATTGAACTTTATTGACTCAAAATTTTCTGAAGTCTGGTACGAAGAAATAATCGATTTCAAGTCTTTAATGTCAGACACAAACACACACGTTCCTCACAAAGAGCTTTGAATCTCTTGGACACATCCTCAAACTCTTGATATACTCGAACAACACAAGCATGATTATTTCCTTGAAAACATGAACACTTTTGACTATTATGAAAACCATATGAACCCATGTTTGGTTCAAATTTGATCGTTTTGGTTGACATTTTGACTCAAAAGAAACTTGATGACAATTTAATAAAAGAAACAACCCAAGACAAGAACCTACTAATTAATCACAAAGATCAGCCCAATTATAGAAAAATGTAAGTCCAACAATTAAAAAATATAAGCCCAACTAAAGTTTATTGGTAAATCTTAGCCCAAACAAACAATTTTAAGTCTAAAACAAAGTTAGCCCAAAAAAAAACTTTTTAGCCCAAAAGATTTTCCGGCCCACTATTTGTAGCACAAAAAAAATAAACGACTCAAATTAAAAAAAAATTTAGCCAAAAATTCAAAACATTTGACTAACAAAAAATTCAGCCAAAAAAAATTTTGTTTTACGTGAGACCAAAAAAATTTGTTTTACGTGAGACCAAAAAAATTTGTTTTACGCTCCTCGTTAAAAATTCAATTTGGAGAACACGCGTTAACCCCACATTTTTGACATCTCTACACGCAAGAGGCACTTTTACTTACACAAAAATGAATAAAAAATTCAATAGACAGAAGATGCTTTGACCATTTACTAAAAGGAAAAAAAAAAAACTAAAAAATATAGGGAGGATCACGTGAAGACCTTTAAACAAAAGAAGAAAACACGTTAAACTTCTGACAATATGTACCACGCGTGAAGACCTTTACACTGATACACGTTTTCTTCAATTGCTTTTTCTTGCTTTGACCTCTTCCACCGTAAAGTTGACAGCTAAGTCTATTGACACTCACGAGACACAATATTGACGGTAACACTTTTTCAATTTTTATCAAGAACTTTGCTATATTCAATGAACCTCACTTTATTTGACTTACTATATTCCACTTTACTCTTAACACGAATTCAAAATTCTCCCAATCTCTCTTTTCTTTAACCAAAAATTACACTTGATATTTCTCTCTCGTCTAATTAGTCAGCCAAACAACTACATCACCAACAGAAAATTACTTTCATGCTCATTTTAATATCAAGAACAGTTACGATCAAGCAAGACTACAAACACAGCCAAGATTCAAGATTTAAGAATGAAAGTGCTATTTGCCTTGGATGCAGAGCTCAGTGCTCGGCAAATGAGGTATTCAAAAAAAAAATTCCTCAAATTTTACACCAAAAATGGAAAAGTGATAGAAAACGATTTGGTAAAGTTTGAATGAAAAATTTGAACTTTTGGTCTATTTGTACTGTTTGCCGAGATGTGAGCTCGGCAAATGAGGTGATCTAAGAAAGATTTCTGTTGTGAGGTTTGCAGAGAAAATAGGTCGGCAAATGGTGGTTTGGAAGGAAAAATTGTCTAAGTATTCGAGTTGTATGGTGATTTGTATTGATTGCAGAGGAATGAGCTCGGCGGTTAGTTGAAATGAGAAAAAGTTTGGCTATTTGTATTGATTGCCGAGCAGTGAGCTCGGCGGATAGAAGAAATAGAAAAATTGGTCGAAAAAATTGCTAAGTGTTTGAAATGAATTGAGTGCCGAGCAGTGAGCTCGGCAATTTGTTGATTTGGCAAAGGAGTTGATCGGTCAAGTCGGCAAATACGAGAACACAACTTCTGGTCGAGACTTTGGCTCGGCAAACACGAGTATGACTAGATTGTATTGTTTGCCGAGCTCGGCAAATGCGGGTTTTGGGTGTCTTGAATGATTTGGCCGAGTTTGAAGTCGGCAAACACGAGTTTTGGGAGGTCGGTTAGCTCGGCAAACACGAATAATCAACTTGACTTCTGCAAATAAGATAAACTGATAATTTCTGCAGAGATATGAAGAACACGGTGGCCGGAAATTGTAACCACCACGCCGGAATCCTTAAAATCTCGATTACAACTTCTAATTCTTCGAATTAAGCCTCAAAACCACCACCAAAACACTCACCAGCAGATTCCGAACAAACCCTGACTAAAAGATTTCATGATCTCGACTCGCCGGAAAACTTAAGTTCTCGCCGGAAAATTCAACCGTCAACAAATCTCAACCAATCGAAAAATTGAAAACACTAATATGTTCAGAAATGGATCGCAATTAAAACCTTGTAAAAATCAACTCGGATCGATGAACAACAAGATTGAAATCTAAGAGAGAATATTGAACCAAAAATTGTTGTTTCTTTTTCTTTTTCTGTTTTTTTTTTTAAATATTAAAGTAAAAACTCGATGGAAACAATGTAACTGACAAATACTGTTGACTCCTCACGTGAATGAACCAACTGTATGTGAAATTGTTGACTTTTCCATGTTTCGAATTATATGTATTTGTCGAGCAGGAATTTTGAACTCAATTAACAATGAGATTTCGATCTAAAAACATCAAATTAATCACTGATAAAGAAAAATTTACACTAATCCACCTCTAATCAATGATCAGAATCACTCATCAGCCTCGAATTACACAAGAACAGAAATTTCAGTTTGAACTTAAGCTCAAATCACGAAATAAATCGCAAAATCAGTTTCTAAACGTGATTACGGATCGCTCGGGTGAGCTGATTTTGCTCTGATACCAATTGAAAAGTATAGAATTGAGCTTAATTGATGGTTTAATGGAGGATTTAGGTTAGTGTGTGAAAAGTGTGTTTGTGTGTGAAAGGGAGGTTGAAGATGAAGTAGAGAGAGAAAATATGTTAACTATATGTTTATTATTTCAAAGGTCAATTACAAGGTTAAGTGGTAAGGGATTATATACATTCAAGGCTATTTATACTAAAACCCCTTCCACAATAACTAATTTACAATTTAACACCATTTTATATTTCTAACATTTTTAAAGGATTCTCCAATAGGACCATCATTCTCTCTTAACCCACGCAAGTTGTTTCACAACTACTTGTGTGAGTTCTGGTACACTGCCAGTCTTTCTTCTGATTGTTCCTCCATCAATTTCACATTAAAGGATGGAACAATCCAGTGTACCTTGTCAGCTGATGTATTGAGGGATGCCTTACGCCTCAATTACTGGAGAGAGGGTGAATCTCCAGTCGTCTTACCCCAAAATATAAATTTTCGTCAAGTACTTCTTGAAATGGGACACAAGGAGTGCTTGGACAATGGGGTATTGAAAACGAAAGGTGCGATGACCATGAAGGGTCTTACACCTTCATGGAGGTATTTTTTCATCCACCTGGTGGAGAGCATGGGTGGGAGTTCTGGTGGACTTGACCAGATTAACTCCTTACAAGCAGAAATGGCTTACTGCTTGTGGAACGGATTGAGAGTGGACTTTGCAGATATTCTGTTTAGAAGCCTGGTACAAAAGCTGAAGGCACAAGGGGTGTGTGTATCCCCTTTTCAAGGTTCCTCTCTCTTTGTTTTAAGCATATTCTGGGCAGAGAAGCTTATAATAGTACAGATTCACCGTACACTGCTCCAAATATGCTAAGGAATTTAGACTCTCTAGTATCTGAAGCTGGAGAGGTCGAAATTCCAGAACGAATGCAACTGGCATTCGCTTCAACTGATGCACCTATTGAAGGTGAGTCAGAAAGGCAACTGGGCGGGCCTCAAAATAATGAGGGACCCTCCAGTTCGTCTAATGTTGTGGTTGAGGATAAAGCAACCATAACTGAAGCAACCCCAATTACATCTATCCCTGGTGAAGATACTTTGGTATCTGATCCTCCAACAGATGTACCCATCCAGGAAACTGGGGAAGGTCATCTGGAGACTGACCAGGAAACTGGTCAGCCCTCAGTTACATTCATGGATCTGGACATGAATGTTAATGACGAGGAAATCCTTATAGAATCTTTGGATTCTGAAGGTACTGAAACAGACTTGGAGATTCTTGATGCTTCTGTACAAGCTTAAGACCCTTCATCTCCAGTCTCCCTTCCAGACGCATCAATTTCACTTTCACCCTCCCAAGAAAATGTGCCTACTGATATATCTTTCCCAACATATACCGCTCCTTCACCAACTGGGCAATTCTTATTTGCTCGAGAAATGCCACCCCCACCGACGCCGTTGTTCACACCTGAGCATTCTCAGCATGAACAACACTTTGATTTTCCATTCCTTTCTTCATCCACCACTCCTATTATATCTTCAACTGCTGGTTTGACAACTGGGAGACTTCCTTAAGTTTACCTCCTCCAGTTGCTCCAGTAGTAACTGCTGCTGGTCCAGTGACACCTTCTCCTTCGTCACTGGACAGTCAAGTTGTCTCACTTCAAGCCGATCTCCAAAACCTTCTAACCAGGGTGGAGGAGATTCAGAAGACACTTAACAAAAACACCAAGTCATTCTCCAGATACCACAAGGATCACCTGACAAACATCAAAGTGGTTGATCTGGGGATAAACAAGTTTTCATCTAATGAAGACTTGGTGTTTAAAAAGCTAAATGAGTTGGTCACTGGCTGCAACAATCTGGCTGGTACTTTAAAGGAAGCCTTTGACCTAACTCACTCCAAGGTTACAACCTCAATCTCCAACTTGCTGGGAACACTGTTAGAACTTCAGAAGTTGATTTGAAAGAGATTGAAAGGCAGGTTAAGGAATTGATTGAAAAACCTGGCCTAGATGTAACTGGACTTGGAGAGCAGTTGATGACTTCGGTTGGTCAGAAAATAGAGGATACGCTGGGTGCTAGAGAAGCACAATTGGTTGAAAGGGTGATATCTGAGATCACCAAGCTGGCCACTCCTCAGGTTGATCTGGCCCCACTCACCAGTAAGATCAACCAGTTGAGAGGTAGCATTGAAAGTTTGAACACCCAGGTATCTCTACATGCTCAATCTTTAGATAGACTGACAACTGAAGTAGAAAATCTGAAGAAGAAGGATGATGAAGTGAAGGATAAGGTTGTCTCCGGTTAGGATGAAGACTCCAAAATTTTAAAAGAACTAAAAACTGGTCAAGAACAAGTTAGTGCAAATGTCTTGATTCAGTCAAAGGAGACGAACCATTTGTGGAGATCCTTCAGGATGATGTGTGGAATCTTCAAAGAGTGTAAGGACATGCAGTCATGGCAGCCTCTTGACCGGTTGCCATCTCACCCCTCTGAATGGGAAGGTATTCGGGCAGGTCTAGATGCTGCCAAGGGGAAAGAAGTGCAGTCCTTACACCAGTTGCACCTGGAAGGACTCCATCTGGAAGAGAATTGATTGTGGCTACCAGTACTGAAGCTTGTGAGCAAAGAGTTGGTGGATCTGGTGATGTTGGTGATAGAGGGAATGTTGTTTTGGATAAAGGCAAAGGTTTAGCTGGTGATGCATCTGCCCAGCCGGCCACTGATGTAATGCTTGAAACTGGTAATGCTGATATACTTCCTCCAGTTTCAGATAGTGATAGCAGAAGACTGGCCAGACTTGGAAATGATATCAAAGAAAGAAAGAAGATGAAACAAAGAAACCAAGCTGAAGCCAGGGCACATCTTGCACAAATCAAGTTACTTGATATGAGTGATGCCAATCTTTTGGGTATCACTAAGGAGGAGTATGTTAGGATCAAGAATGATCCCAGGATAGTTGACCAGTTGAAAGAAATACTGGATGTAGAACTGGACAGACACTATCCTGAGGATGAAGCTGAATTCGATGCCAGAAGCTTGAATATTTCAGTGGAGAAGGCCAAGGAGAATAGGGCCAGTGGGATTCTTAAACGAATTGAAAATGTTAAGAAGGTTGTGAAGAAGGTTTTGAATCCACCAAGAAGGATTCCACAACCAAGAAGACCACTGTCTAGAGATGCTGACCTTAGCACATTTGTTGAACCAACTGGCGAGGTTCAAATGAAGACATCAAGTCCGCTGTACTGGCTGCTGGTGCTGGGAGTATAAAAATTACAAATGAATCTGAAGCTAGAAGCTACTACTCCCAGATCATGTCAACCAGAAGACATAGTGGTACTATCAATGGTGTAAATGTAACAATCAAGCCAGGCACCAAAGTTTTTCAAGTCGAAGTTAGTTATACCAGGGGGCCACTGGTTAAAACTGACAATCCTGGTGCTATGCAATATGGGTTCAGCGAATGGGTGGAGATGGTGAATGTTTTCGATGCGAAGGCACAAAAGAATAGGTTTGAGAAAGCATGGGCAAATTTTCTAAGGGGCAAAATTCAACATAAAGAAAATTTTGAGCAAAAGTTGAATATTGATCCTGAAGACTCTCAGCCTATTTCTTTGGTGACCAAGAGAAGAAGAACTGGCGAAGGGCCATCTCATTAAGTTCTTTCTTCAGTTATCTACTTGTATTTTGTTTTACATTCTGTAACTTGTATAAATTTCATTTCCTTGTATAAATGAAGTTACCAGTTTGTAACCACAAGGTAGATAATAGATTAAAATCTAACAAACCTAAAAGAAAAACCTAAGGCATTTATTGATCTATAAAAATGCCTTGGAAACTTAGATAGATTTAAATCGAACAAGTCTCTATAGTTCACACTTGTATAGATACAAGAACTAGAAAAAGACTTGCAAATATTTCTAGACAAATAGGGGGAATTTGTTAGGACCAGTTCACCTGGAACTGTCCAGTCACCAGTTTACACTGCCAGTCACCAGTTTACACTTGCCAGTCACCAGTTGCATCTGGAGACCCAGTGAAACTGGTGACCAAGAAGATTTGTCCAGAAATATATTGAAGTCCAGTTGCACCGTACAGTCAACGCAACTGAAGACTTCCTCCAGTTGAGAACTGACCTAGTTGAAGAATCATTCCAGTTGAAGTCGAAGACAACAAATGGAAGATAGAGAATGGCAATGGCAGCGAAGCCCAGTTGGCATTCTAGTCAGTTACAAACTGGAGACCATCAGTGGAAAGCCCTTACAAAGCTTTACACTGATTACGAGGAATTGACTTGTATGCTTTATGTACCTTTGCCCGGATAATAAGCCTTATCTTATTATTTAAGTAATAAAAGGTGCATAAAGGTGGTTGTGTAAAGTTGCTTTATCATACGACTTTACACTGCTTTTTAAGGAATTAAATGCTATTCCTTAAATGCTCCCAACCACATTTGTACGGCTAAAGTTAACATTCCAATGTTAACTTTGCCTATAAATACAAGTCATTGTACAACAAGAATATTTAAGTGAAAACACACTTCAAACTTCTTCGAATACTCTTCGATAGAATTCACACTTTGCAAACCTGCAATATTCTTGGTGAACTTGTGCAATATTCTCTCAATCGCTAAAAGGAACATTTCACAACTTTAAGTGTTTCGATTGTCTTGAGAAATTCCGAGTGTAGATCAATTGTATTTCATAGGTTGTTAGGATATTTACATTCTTTGTATTATCTTGGTTCCGCAACAACCTTGTAATTTGTTTAACATCAATAAATAAATTACACATTGAAAATTACATATTGTCTCATCAAGTTACTTTACAAGTTATTTGTATTATTGCATTGTTCTTTACTTATTGTCATTTACATAAGTAATCTATCTAGAACTTGGTATATACACACTGCAACTGGTCGTCTCCAGTTCAGTGCATATATTGCAAAGTAACTCCACCATCGACATAGAGGTGTCTTCAGTAGTACCATCTATTGAGTTGGGACTTACAAAGTTTTCTGACGGTCTTGCTCAGTTCAAGAACTTTGGTCTCAAGTTCTTGTTTTTCAAGATGCAATTTGGAGTTCGGAGTAAACATGTCGCATTTTTTTCAGATTTCAAATTGTCAAAATCCTTTTGAAGTAAATCAAATTTATCTTTAGAATTTTGAAATTCGATTTCTTTGATTTCCAAAACTTTGTTAATTTAGAAATCTGTTTACTCAACCCTCTCCCATATTTCATTGTTTCAGCACATTTATTCATATAATAATCTAAATCTGACTTAGTAAAAATGATTACCTCATCCTCGACCTCAGAAGAACTTTCATCAACTTCCTCCAACTCCTTTGACTTCTTGATCTTTGTCATGAAGCACACGTTTGCTGCAAGTTCGTCTGTCTCCTCATCAGAAAGATGTAACCACTAGTCATCCTCAGCGAGAAGAGCAATTCCACTTTCCTGTTGTCTTGCCAACAAAAGTTTGTACTTATAGTACTCGGAGTTCTTTTGTCGAGGTTTAGTGCAGTTGATGGCAAAATGTCCAGTAAGACCACAGTTGTAGCATTTCTTGTCTTCATTCCTTTTCTCCATGACCTTCTTCTCAAACTTCTTCTGATTATCAAATTTCTTTTCACCACCAACATATTCCTTCTTTGATTCAAACTTAGGAGCATTCGAATTGTCTTCATACGAAGATACTGATGAAGTCCTAAGCTGATTGTTGGTTGGTTTCTTCTTGAAGAATTTCTTCTTGAAAGCCTTTGTGAAATAAGTGAGTTCTTTATACATCTCTTTTTGTCTTTCATCCAAGTCAGAATCACTCATTTCACTTGAATCAGAATCAGTTTCAACAAAGCTTTGTTTTGAAACTCTTGAAGTCTTCTTCTCAGCTATCAAGGCCAATGGATCTGAATGAGAACTTTCTTCTTTCTTCTTTTGGATCCTCTGAACATCCTCAACATTCAGCTTCAGCTTTTCATACAAGGTGTGAATGGTGAGTTTCCCAAAGTCTGATTGTTGGTTGAGTTGGGTTCCATACACTTGCCATTCCTCTTCCATATTTTTGATGAATTTGATGTTCAGTTCCATATTGGTTCTTTTCACATCGTTCTTTCTAAGCTCATTGATGACATTACAGAATCTGATGTATACTTCATTCAATGGTTCACCCTTCTGTTGCTTGAAAGTTTCATACATGTTCAGAACAGTCGACAATCTTATGGTGTTTGACACATCAGATCCTTCTATCTGCTTCTCCACTTCATCCCATATGTCTTTTCCTGTTTCATAGGAGTCCACATTGCAGTAAATGTCATCAGGAAGTGCTTGGTAAAGATAAGCAATTGACATTTGATCAGCTTCAACTCTATTTTTCAGATCTGTATTCCAACTCTCTTCAGGTAAAGCTTCTCCATTAACAGGATTCTTTGGAATTTCAGGACCATCTTTGTATGATTTCCTCAGAAGTTTTCCATTCTTCTGTCTGTCTATCCAGTTCAGAAACCTTTTCTTCCATTGAGGATAAGAACCTCTAAACAAGACAGGAGGTCTTCCTTCAGAACCAAGTGCTAAAGCTTCCCTTGAAGCCATTTCAAACAATTAAAAGACTTAAAAAAAATTAATTTTATACTTGTGAAGAATGCCGAGCAAAAATCTCGGCAATTAGAACAAATAGAACTAGATCACACAACACTTGATTGAATTTTGTTGAAATAACTATTTGCCGAGATAAAATCTCTGCAAACAGTGTAAGTAGAATCAACACAACCAAATTTCCTTGAAACACCTATTTGCCGAGATAAAATCTCTGTAAATAGAACAATGAGCACCACTCTTGACCAACTTTTCTTGAAACCACTATTTGCCGAGTAAAATTCTCTGCAAATAGAACAATGAGCACCAATACTTGACCAAATTTTCTTGAAACCACTATTTGCCGAGCAAAATTCTCTGCAAATAGAACAAGTAGCTTCAGTTCTTAGCCAAAATTTGCTCAAATACGTATTTGCCGAGATAAAATCTCTGCAAATAGTACAAGTAGCTTCAGTTCTTAGCCAAAATTTGCTCAAATACGTATTTGCCGAGATAAAATCTCTGCAAATAGTACAAGTACGATTAACCCTAGCCAACAATCTCTGCAATCACTAGTAAACACTAAACGACAAAATAGTCGGTTACTGTTCTTCTTCTTCGTTCAGCCAAACCCTCAAATGCAGAGAATACTGTAAATCTTCAATTTCTCCTTCATTTTTGCGAATTAAAGCTCGAAATTTATATCAAAGTGATCAGAAAAACGATGCGCACAAATCCTTGAACAAATTAGATGTTAATTTCAACTAGAATTCAAACCCATTCGAACATGCGATTTGCCGAGCTCGAGCAAAAACAACTCAAATGATGAAATTAACTTCTGAAATCGATAACGAAGGATGATATACTGATTATAAATCGATCGGTGAACAAAATTCGAATAAAAACACACTTAATTTGCAGAAATCACTCAAACAGTGATCTCGGCAAATGAACCTTTCAGAAAATAAGCCAAATTCTGAAATTAAGCACAAATTAAGCTTGTATTAAGCTTGTGGATCGTTCAGCAACTCTGATTGTGCTCTGATACCAATTGTAAAGAATAGAATTCGAGCTTAAGTGTGTGTAAGTGTGTGTAACAATGGTGGTTTTAAGAGAGAGAAAGTAGAGAGAGAAAGTGTGTTTGGCAGGGAAAGATTAGTTTGCATTATGGGGTTAAAGGTTACAATATTCATTAAGGAAGGGGTTTATATACCTATACACAATTTACATTAAACCCCCTTCCATACTTGATCATTTACATTGTAAGTACAAATGCTACAAATCAACTACTACAAAATATATTTCTAACAACTTCAACATCAACTCCCACTCATTCAATGACCTTCCAAAACTTAAAATCAAGTGTTCAATGGCCTAAGAATGATAAATCGAAGTATTAGACTAAAAAATGCTAAACAAAACTCCATTACAAAACTTAATTATTAAGCAATAATTGGTACCGTAGAAATATCCTTGACTGAACTCCCAAATGTAACATTTTCCGGTAATCGAGAAACTAATTCAGTAAATGGAGCTTTGGCCGGAATTTCCAACAACTTAATAAGTTTCCTAACATTCACTGAACGCTTCTTTCTCTTTCCGTTAGCCTTCTTAGTTTCCTTATCCATGTCTAGGGAAATATTGAAAGTAAACTTAATAAATTTGAGTAAAAAGCCAACAAATAAAAAATTAAACTAATTAAGGTTTTGAGAAACAACAATCAAGCAATTCTAACAAAACAAATTCCTACATCAAAAACTAACGCTATACGAATAATTAAAAAGAAAAGAAAATTAATCCTAGATCTAATACAGTGGACTTTTCGATTGAAGGTATACGGATAGAAAACTAACCTCTTGTTCTCTGAGATAAGTCTGGACTGCAAAAGTAAATAAAAGGGAGCATAAGAATGAAAACCTAAAAATCGATAGCAGCTTCTGTTTATAATATTTTAGTGGCCGACAATGACTTGCAAAACATATCTTTATTTGCAATGAAATATAAGTTTTGGGTACAATTGTTTTGGGTAGAATTTTCGCTACTAGGGTCCTGAATAGAATTTATACTTTAGTCCTTCAGTAATAAACACTTAATAATGTGTAGTCTTAAAGGATCCTTGATCCCGGTTAGTTTATTAGTTCAGACCATGTTATGTTATTATCCTAATATAACAGGATCTTGATATCTTCAGGATCTATGATTTTATTAACGAATATATGTCTAGTATAGTAGATATTATATGCAGGATCGAAGTAAAAGCGTGATACATAAAGAAAACGTTTTTCAACGGATAGTTTACCACTTTAACCACAAGAATCGGGATTGATAACAGATTTACCATGTGAAGAATAACACTCAACGGTCATCTATTCCACTTCTTCAGCGTAAAGAGCAAGTCCAGTAAGATCCCAGGTATTTCGGAGATATGGTTCAACGTCTAGCTCTATAAATAGAAGAAGATCTCGTTCAGAGGGGGGACACATCACACACATCACAGGGATCACATACTTTACACACACAAGCAATCATCATACAAGCATTCATTCACTCAACAACAACAAATTAGTTACTTAGCTATTGATAGTTTTCATTTATTTTTAAGATCCTAGCTTTACATTTCATTACTTTAGTTTTATCTTCAACAGTTTTCTTAGATTCTCAAAGTATTTCTGTCTCAATGGCTTTCTAAAAATTTAGGTAATTTTTGCCTGAAACAATTTGGCGCCCACGTGGGGCAAAAAGGTGTTTTTGCAATTTAATCACACTCCTAGATATTCAGTTTCAAAAACTTTCTCAAACCGATCTACAAAAAATGTCGACTTCTCAAAATGCTTCCTCTGCTGCTTCTGGATCTGTAACTCTGAAGAATCTGATCAATAAGCCTCCAAAAAATAATAATAATAAAAGAACAGCAGGTAGGATCGATTGAATCCTCCCGGGGTTTTTTACCTAAGATCACTTAGCTATTGATAGTTTTCTTATGTTTTTCTTTAAGATCCTAGCTTTACATTTCATTACTTTAGTTTTATCTTCAACAGTTTTCTTAGATTCTCAAAGTATTTCTGTCTCAAAGGCTTTCTAAAAACTCTTTTTAATTAAAACTCTTAGTTTTAATCGTTATTGTTAAGAAAACTTTACTTTTAATTGAAGATCCATGACGCCAAACCTCACTTACAAATCTTCGGTTCTTGAGTTGTCTAAAATCCTTTATAAAATTATCTTAGGTAATTTTTGACCGAAACAATTTGGCGCCCACCGTGGGGCAAAAAGGTGTTTTTGCAATTTAATCACACTCCTAGATATTCAGTTTCAAAAACTTTCTCAAACCGATCTACAAAAAATGTCGACTTCTCAAAATGCTTCCTCTGCTGCTTCTGGATCTGTAACTCTGAAGAATCTGATCAATAAGCCTCCAAAAATAATAATAATAAAAGAACAGCAGGTAGGATCGATTGAATCCTCCCGGGGTTTTTTACCTAAGATCACTTAGCTATTGATAGTTTTCTTATTTTTTCTTTAAGATCCTAGCTTTACATTTCATTACTTTAGTTTTATCTTCAACAGTTTTCTTAGATTCTCAAAGTATTTCTGTCTCAAAGGCTTTCTAAAAACTCTTTTTAATTAAAACTCTTAGTTTTAATCGTTATTGTTAAGAAAACTTTACTTTTAATTGAAGATCCTTGAACACCAAACCCCACTTACAAATCTTCGGTTCTTGAGTTGTCTAAAATCCTTTATAAAATTATCTTAGGTAATTTTTGACCGAAACAATTTGGCGCCCACCGTGGGGCAAAAAGGTGTTTTTGCAATTTAATCACACTCCTAGATATTCAGTTTCAAAAACTTTCTCAAACCGATCTACAAAAAATGTCGACTTCTCAAAATGCTTCCTCTGCTGCTTCTGGATCTGTAACTCTGAAGAATCTGATCAATAAGCCTCCAAAAAAGAATAATAATAAAAGAACAGCAGGTAGGATCGATTGAATCCTCCCGGGGTTTTTTACCTAAGATCACTTAGCTATTGATAGTTTTCTATTTATTTTTAAGATCCTAGCTTTACATTTCATTACTTTAGTTTTATCTTCAACAGTTTTCTTAGATTCTCAAAGTATTTCTGTCTCAATGGCTTTCAATAAAATTTAGGTAATTTTTGCCTGAAACAATTTGGCGCCCACGTGGGGCAAAAAGGTGTTTTTGCAATTTAATCACACTCCTAGATATTCAGTTTCAAAAACTTTCTCAAACCGATCTACAAAAAATGTCGACTTCTCAAAATGCTTCCTCTGCTGCTTCTGGATCTGTAACTCTGAAGAATCTGATCAATAAGCCTCCAAAAATAATAATAATAAAAGAACAGCAGGTAGGATCGATTGAATCCTCCCGGGGTTTTTTACCTAAGATCACTTAGCTATTGATAGTTTTCTTATTTTTTTCTTTAAGATCCTAGC
This sequence comes from Erigeron breviscapus, assembly GCA_034093135.1. Taxonomy (NCBI): domain Eukaryota; kingdom Viridiplantae; phylum Streptophyta; class Magnoliopsida; order Asterales; family Asteraceae; genus Erigeron; species Erigeron breviscapus. Next base: position 37,065,186 of record CM067173.1, on the reverse strand, counting down.
TTTACATTTCATTACTTTAGTTTTATCTTCAACAGTTTTCTTAGATTCTCAAAGTATTTCTGTCTCAAAGGCTTTCTAAAAACTCTTTTTAATTAAAACTCTTAGTTTTAATCGTTATTGTTAAGAAAACTTTACTTTTAATTGAAGATCCATGACGCCAAACCTCACTTACAAATCTTCGGTTCTTGAGTTGTCTAAAATCCTTTATAAAATTATCTTAGGTAATTTTTGACCGAAACAATTTGGCGCCCACCGTGGGGCAAAAAGGTGTTTTTGCAATTTAATCACACTCCTAGATATTCAGTTTCAAAAACTTTCTCAAACCGATCTACAAAAAATGTCGACTTCTCAAAATGCTTCCTCTGCTGCTTCTGGATCTGTAACTCTGAAGAATCTGATCAATAAGCCTCCAAAAAATAATAATAATAAAAATACTGGAAAGGCTATTGAGGACACCTCATCAGGATATGATCCAAATCGCCCGATGCCTCCAGCGCCACGACCATATCCAGAACCATCTCTGGATTCACAGGTAAAAACCACACATCATGAATCTAGTGCTGACACAGATAATTTTTTCTATGTTTAGGGTTCTTCAGGAACAAATGAAGAAAGCACATAGAGAGAACATCTCTAGGTTCGATAGCTTGGAGTCAAGGATGATGGAAAGCAGGAGCCAAGAACCTAGGGCTCAAGAGATCAGAATCCAAGATCTTGAGAGACCAGAAAACTCTCCTTTAAATAATAGGAGTATCAATTTTGGAGGAACATGAGTTCCAGAGACTCAGTCAATGGGTCACATGTTCTCTACTCCTCCTCTGAAGCCTGGATCTGGTTCCTTATTTCACGCAGGAAATAACTCGAAAAATAACGAACAAACCCCTCCATCATCTTCTGGGGTCCCAGTTTTCACTCCTCTCTCCTTTAATTATGAAAATAATGCTAACCAAATGCAGGATAATATGGCAAATGCGTACGTGGCGAGAGAGTTGCAGAAAATCAAGGAACTGATTTCGACAGTTCTGGGATTTTGTCAACCAATTCCAGAAGCAGATCCATCTTCATACAGAATTTCCAGATTTGCACCCGCCATAGCTAATGTGGAAATTCCAAAGAAGTTTTCAGCGCCTCATATGAAAACATATGATGGAACAACAGATCCTCAGGAACATGTGGCTCAATACTTGGAGAAAATGGAGACAGTCCCGATCCCAACAGATTTAAGAGAAGCATGTTTATGCAAAGGTTTTGGGGCCATATTATCAGGAGCAGCGCTGAAGTGGTTACTTAATTTACCCACTGGATCTATATATTTTTTTTGCGCAACTTATTAATCAATTTAATTTACAGTTTTCATGTAGTAGGGTTTTTGAGAAAATAACGGGTGATCTTTATCAAGTCACCCAAGGAATTAACGAATCTTTAAAAGAATATCTTAACAGGTTTACAAAAGAATCGTTGGAAATTCCAAAGTTAGATATGACTACTGCAGTTCAGGCCTTAAAGATGGGGTTAAGCAAGGATTCTCTATTCTATCAGGATCTTGTTATGACACCTTGCAAATCTTTAGATGAAGCAAGAAATCGTGCTTTGAGGTTTATCAGACTCGAAGAGGATGAATTGATGAGAAAGAGAATGGAAGCACCCTCGACATATGATCGTCCAAATCGAAGGGCAGAAACTCCAGTATTCCGACCAAGCAAGAACAAACCCTATACAAGAGGTATGCAGCAGAGAGCAGTTGTAGCAGAAAGACAGGGAGAACCTCAATATCCTGAATTATCAAAATATTGTTTCTCTGTTGATACTGCAGGGATAGTAGCAGCCATGAAGAATCTTGGGGACAAAGACAGATGGCCACCTAGGAATCCAAAGCCTGATGCCAGCAAGGATAAATCAAGATGGTGTGCTTATCATGAAGATTTTGGGCATACTACAGAAGAATGCTATGCCTTTAGACGAGAGATCGGGATACTCCTTAGTAAAGGATATCTGACAGAACTCTTTGGAAAGAAGAAAGCTCAGGATATTGATGTCAAGGATTTGGGCAAGCAACAACAGCCACCAAGGCCCAAATCACCTCCAGCTAACGCTCGAATCATTAATTATATTGTAGGAGGATCAGAGGTGTGTGGCACATCTTTTTCAGCAGCAAAGAGAAATGCAAAGGAAGCAAAATCTGAAAGAGGAGATAAGCCAATCCAGAGATCCAGTGTGCTACGCATGGATAAAGTAACATTTGAAGAAGATGATATGGATAGCATTCAGGATCCTCATCATGATGGTTTAGTTGTTACTTTATATGTTGCTAACCATTTTGTACGCAGGATCTTAATTGATAATGGCAGTTCAGTCAATATCATAAGGTTTGAAACGTTGAAGAGGATGGGGATCTCTGAAGAAGAAATTGGTGGAAAATCTACCGTCCTCGTTGGTTTCAGTGGTGAAACAAAGAACACCTATGGCGAAATCAAATTGCCAGTTTACGTCGAAGGGGTAAATTCAATGCAAAATTTTTGTGTAATTGATTCTTTACCTGGTTGCAATATTATTTTAGGTAGGCCATGGATACATGAAATGAGAGCTGTCCCTTCAACATACCATCAATGTGTGAAGATCCCAACTCCTTGGGGGGTGGTGAAGATAAAAGGAGATCAGCAGGATGCTAAAGAATGCTATATGGCATCAATGAAATCTACAACCAAGCCTACTGAAGCATAGCAATCAAAGAAGAACATCTTTAATGTCGAGGAGTTTAAAGATCAAGACGTAAAAGAAGTGTCACTATCAAATGAAGATCCTGACATCAAGGTGTTCATTGGAAAAAAGATACCGGAAGATCTTGAAAAAGATCTTATTGGACTTCTAAGCAGAAGAAAATCTACATTTGCTTGGAAACAGGAAGACATGACAGGTATCTCTAAAGATATTATTACTCATAAATTAGGAATTGATAAAAGTTTCAGGCCTATCCAACAAAAAAAAAGAAAATTTGCCCCGGAGAGAAACGCGATTATTGATCAGAGAGGTGAAATTCCCAGAATGGCTTGCAAATGTTGTAGTTGTGCAGAAGAAGAATGGGAAATGGAGAGTCTGTCTAGATTTTATAGATCTTAATAAAGCCTGTCCTAAGGATCCTTTCCCACTACCACACATAGATGCAATGGTAGATGCTACAGCTGGACATGAAATGCCGGCGTTCATGGATGCATCTTCAGGATTTCAACAAATCCAAATGGAACCTGAAGATCAAGAAGCAACAGCTTTCATGACTCCCATAAGTATATATTGTTATACTACTATGCCATTTGGATTGAAAAATGCAGGTGCAACGTACCAGAGGTTGGTCAATATGATGTTTAAAGATCAACTGGGGGATACGATGGAAGTCTACATTGATGATATGGTGGTAAAATCAAAAAGGGCTGTTAGAAATATAAATGTAGTAGTTGATTTGTGTCTTTTGTTCTTACAATGTAAATATCTAAGTATGGAAGGGGGCATATTGTAATATGTGTATAGGTATATAAACCCCCTCCATAATTCAAAATGTAACCTTTCACCTCATTTTATGCAAACTAATCTTCCAGCCAAACACACTTTCTCTCTCTATTTTCTCTCTCTTAAAACCTCCATTGTTACACACACTAACACACACATAAGCTCAAATTCATAACTTTACATTTGGTATCAGAGCACAATCAGAGTTGCTGAACGATCCACAAGCTTAATTCAAGCTTAATTTGTGCTTATTTTCAGAATTTGGCTTATTTTCTGAAAGGTTCATTTGCCGAGATCACTGTTTGAGTGATTTCTGCAAATTTAGTGTGTGTTTGTTCGAATTTTGTTCACCGATCGACTTATAATCAGTATATCATCCTTCGTTATCAGTTTCAGAAGTTAATTTCATCATTTGAGTTGTTTTTGCTCGAGCTCGGCAAATCGCATGTTCGAGTGGGTTTGAATTCTAGTTGAAATTAGCATCTAATTTGTTCAAGGATTTGTGCGCATTGTTTTCCTGATCATTTTGATATAAAATACGAGCTTTAATTCGCAAAAATGAAGGAGAAATTGAAGATTTACAGTCTTCTCTGCATTTGAAGGTTTGGCTGAACGAAGAAGACGAACAGTAACCGTCTATTTTGTCATCTAGTGTTTACTAGTGTATGCAGAGATCGTTGGCTAAGACTTGCTCTTACTTGTTCTATTTGCAGAGCTCACTGCTTGGCAAATAGGTGTTTCAAGAAATCTTTTCTAAGTGTTGGTGCTACTTGTTCTATTTGCAGAGCTTTTTGCTCGGCAAATAGGTGTTTACAGAATTTTTGGTTAAGGGTTGAGGCTACTTGTTCTATTTGCAGAGCTCTTTGCTCGGCAAATAGTTGTTTCAAGAATCTTTGATTTGAGACTGGTGCTACTTGTATTGTTTGCAGAGGTTTAAGCTCGGCAAACAAGTGTTCTTGGTTGGTGCGACTAAGTACAGGTTCTATTTGTGCTATTTGCAGAGTTATTTGCTCGGCAAATAGTTGATTTTGATTCTTCGACCAAGTGATTTTATTAGTTGTGCTGTTTGCAGAGATTTAAGCTCGACATTTAGTTGAAATTGGTTGTTGACCAGTGTACTTGGGTTGTAACTTGGCTACTTACACTATTTGCAGAGGATTAAGCTCGGCATTTAGTTGTTTTTGAACTTCTCAAATCAAAATATTTCAAGAATATCATTCAAAACCATTTTTCCTCAATATTCTTCAAGTGGGAAGAAAACCAAAATTTTCAAATTTCTACTTGTTCTATTTGCAGAGGTCTAAGCTCTGCATCAAGTTAAAATAGAAAATTTTTCAATTTTTTTTTGGAATTTATTTGAAATGGCTTCAAGGGAAGCTTTAGCACTTGGTTCTGAAGGAAGACCTCCTGTCTTGTTTAGAGGTTCTTATCCTCAATGGAAGAAAAGGTTTCTGAACTGGATAGACAGACAGAAGAATGGAAAACTTTTCAGGAAATCATACAAAGATGGTCCTGAAATTCCAAAGAACCCTGTTAATGGAGAAGCTTTACCTGAAGAGAGTTGGAATGCAGATCAGAAAAATAGAGTTGAGGCTGATCAAAATGCAATTGCCTATCTTTACCAAGCACTTCCTGATGACATTTACTGCAATGTGGACTCCTATGAAACAGGAAAAGACATATGGGATGAAGTGGAGAAGCAGATGGAAGGATCTGATGTGTCAAACACCATAAGATTGTCGACTGTTCTGAACATGTATGAAACTTTCAAACAACAGAAGGGTGAACCATTGAATGAAGTATACATCAGATTCTGTAATGTCATCAATGAGCTTAGAAAGAATGATGTGAAAAGAACCAATATGGAACTGAACATCAAATTCATAAAAAATCTGGAAGAGGAATGACAAGTGTATGGAACCCAACTCAACCAACAGTCAGACTTTGGGAAACTCACCATTCACACCTTGTATGAAAAATTGAAGCTGAATGTTGAGGATGTTCAGAGGATCCAAAAGAAGAACGGGGAAAGTTCTCATTCCGATCCATTAGCCTTGGTAGCTGAGAAGAAGACTTCAAAAGTGTCAAGACAAAGTTTTTTTCAGTATGACACTGATTCTGATTCAAGTGAAATGAGTGATTGTGATCTTGAGGAGAAACAAAAAGAGATGTACAAAGAACTCGCTTATTTCACAAAGGCTTTCAAGAAGAAATTCTTCAAGAAGAAACCAACAAATAATCAGCTTAGGACTTCATCAGTCACTTCGTATGCTAAAAATGCGAATGCTCCTAAGTTTGATCAGAAGAAAGATTTTGTTGGTGGTGAGAAGAAGTATGACAATCAGAAGAAGTTTGAGAAGAAGGTCATGTAGAAAAGGAATGAAGACAAGAAATGCTACAACTGTGGTCTAACTGGACATTTTGCCATCAATTGCACTAAACCTCGACAAAAGAACTCCGAGTACTATAAGTACAAACTTTTGCTAGCAAGACAAGAGGAAAGTGGAATTGCTCTTCTCGCTAAAGATGACAAGTGGTTACATCTTTCTGATGAGGAGACAGACGAACTTGCAGTAAATGTGTGCTTCATGACGAAGATCAAGAACTCAAAGGAATTGGATGATGTTGAGGAAAGTTCATCAGAGGATGATCAGGTACTAACTCTTCCCAAATCAGTGTTAAAACACTATATGGATATGAGTGAAACAGCAACAAAAGATTGCATGGAGTTGAGTAAAAAGAATTTAAAATTAAAGAAAGATTTGGAAGACAAAGAAAAAGATTTTCAAAGTAAATTTGATTTGCTTCAAAAGGAATTTGAGAATTTGAAATCTGAAAAACCAGCAGTCATTTTTACTCCAAACTCTAAAATGCATCTTGAACAACAAGAACTCGAGACCAAAGTTCTTGAACTGAGCAAGACCGTCAGACAACTTCAAGTCAAAAGACCAATGAGATGTTTCGAGCAAATGCATTGGCTGAGGACATTGAGTATTTAAATGTGAAAGTGAAAGAATCTATCCCTGATTTGACGGAATTTGAAAACAAAATTTCTGACCTAAAATATGAGTGTTGTATAAAAGATTCTCTTAAACAAAAACTTGATAAAGAAAATGATGAGCTTAAAGCTGAAATCAAATCTTATCAAGACAAGTTGTATAAGATTAATCGTTCATATCAACAAATCTTTTTGAATAGGCGAAGAAATTCAGAATCAATATTCACTTCAGGGTTAGGTTATGTCAATCCAAATCATTTGCTCAAAGCACAAGAAGAAGTCCCATCATTATATAAGGAATCTTATTTGAGATGTGGGATGACTGACCAGTTTGTGAGACCGAATAATAGTGATTTTGAGGCTGATGATTTTCTAAAGAAGGGTGCAAAAGTCTATTTTAACTATGAGTTAATGGATGAGTCATATGATTTTTTCAGTCACCCTGCACATAAAATTGAAAAAGAAAATGATGAAAAAGAAAATCATGAGGCTGTAATTCCTGAAATTCTTAAGTGTTTTAAAGAAAAACCTTTAGAAGAAACTATTCCAATTCCAAAAGCTTAAAACTTGAGACCTTATGTTCCACAAAAAGTTTTGGAAAAAGTAATAGAGGATTTGCAAAAGTCTCTTGATGAAAAGCAATCTTTGATAGATAATCTGAAAACTCAAAATCACTATGTCATTGACCCACCCAAGAACCATGAAAATGATTGTGATCACCCCGATTGTCCTGTTTGTGAAGTTATGGCCACTCCATCTCCACCAAACCAATTTGTGTGTCAAAATGAGACAACTTCACAAAATGCATGTTCTATTTGTGAAATCGTAAATGCATCTGTGCAAACTGAGAGTCAAGTTGTGCATGCTTCTGTTCAAACTGATGGTGATTTAGATGATGTTCATGATGTTGATGATTATTTCTTCCCGATTGCTTCTGAAACTGAGTCTTTTACCAAGTTTTCTAAGGGAACTCAATCATACTTGAATGAAATTGATGCTTTCAAACAAAAGTTTGAAAAAGAAAGAGAACAGAGGTTAAATGTGCTAAAGGAACTTAATGATCTAAAAGTTGAATTCTAATTTCAGAAAATAGCACTTCAATTTTTTAAAGAAAAAGAAAAAGCATCAATTCCACTCAAGAGAAGTCCTTGTCCAATTAAGAAAAGTGAAGCTAGTGTGAAATTGGAAACGGATGATTTATCAACTTATTTGGAAGGAAATTATGATTTTCCTCCTGATTTTGAAAAACATTTTGTTCAAAAAGAGGAAAAACATGAATTTTTTCTAAAGAAGATTCCAAAGTCACACTCTTCACAACCTTTCCAAATCGATAAGTTCCAAAGACCAAAAACCACCCAACAATCAAAGACCAACCCATCACTCAAGAATGATTCAAAACCAAAGACCAAACCATCACCAAAGAATGTTTCAAAACCAAAATTCAATCAATCACCTAAGACAGTTTCGAAACCAAAACCAAACAGAGAACCCAAAGTTTCTAACAATTCAAAGACTTCTAGGAAATACAAGGTTAAATCTGAATCTCAGTCCCAAAAAGAAGTCAAAACAAGAAGTGGTCCAAAGATTGTTAAGAATGAAACTTTCTCATTAGGTAACAAACAACCTAAGCAGGTTAGGTATTCTAGTTTTCCTAGGTATTCTCAGAAGAATCCTAAGTGCACTTTACAAAGGGTTAGAGATACTTTTTCTGGAATAACTAAGTACAAAGATCAATATGGTTGGTTGTCACCTAATAATATAAAGAAAGTAAACAAGACCACAGAAATCATCAAGAAGAAACCTGTTAAGTCCGAAAGTAACAAATTGTTTGCTAACAAGGAAACTGTTCGTGTTTCAGGTGACTTGTGCTTAACTAGTAGCAGTAGATGGATTCCTAAGGATAGATTTTTGCATGCTTCTAGTAAAGTCAAGCTTGATGGGAATACAACAAATGTGAAACAAGTGTGGATTGTCCATAGATCAAATTCTCAAAATAGTGCCAATACATCTAGGACTAGTCCTACTTGTACCAAAACTTGTGTTTAAACATTGGATTTTCATTGCTTGTAATTCGTACCTGTGTTTTGAACAATTTTGTGTGTTTGTTTGTGATTTGAATAAAAAGTTTGTTTCTGTGTTATTTTGCTTGATGTTTAATTTTATGAATACTTGCATGTTATTCCTCTAACCTGCAAGGACCCAATCTACATGGGTACCTAAATCATATTCCTTGTCCTTGCAGGAATATCTTATTTGTGTATGGTATGTTGACTCGGGATGTTCTCGTCATATGACTGGAAACAAGTCCATTCTTACAAACTTTGTCGAGAAGTTCATGGGAACCGTCAGATTCGAAAATGATCATATCGCTCCTATTCTCGGTTATGGAGACATTGTTAAAAATGGTGTCACTATCAAGAGAGTTTCTTATGTTGAAGGCCTAGGACACAATCTTTTTAGTGTTGGACAATTTTGTGACAATGATCTTCAAGTATTATTCAGGAGATATGAATGCAAAGTGCAGACTGAAGATGGTGTGGATATTCTTACTGGAACAAGAGACAATAATTTGTTCACTATTGATCTCAACAACATTCCATCTAACTCTTCAGAGATTTGTCTTCTTTCTAAAGCAACTGCACAAAATTCTTGGTTATGGCATCGCCGTCTTTCTCATCTTAATTTTCAAACAATCAATACTCTCGTGGATAAACAACTTGTTGAAGGACTTCCGGATTACAAGTATGAAAGTGAACATGTTTGTCCAGCTTGTGTAATTGGTAAGATGAAGAAAGCTTCACACAAACCAAAGAAGTATCTGAGTACTGAAGGTCCATTGCACCTTATACATATGGATTTGTGTGGCCCAATGAAAGTTCAAAGTATCCATGGCAAGCGATACATTCTTGTGATTGTCGATGATTATTCTCGTTACACTTGGGTATTCTTTCTTCATGCAAAGAGTGACACTCCGAATACAATTATTGATTTCATCAAGAAGACCCAAGTAAATGTTAAATCATCAATTAGAATTGTTCGCTCAGACAATGGCACTGAATTCAAGAATTCAACAATTGATTCTTTCTTCAAGTCCATGGGTATTACTCATCAATTTTCCACTGTCAGGACACCTCAACAGAATGGAGTAGTTGAACGTCGAAATCGAACTCTTGTTGAAGCAGCTAGAACAATGCTTGCTTATTCTAAGTTGCCTCCGAATCTATGGGCTGAAGCTATTGCTACTGCCTGCTTCACTCAAAATAGATCAATCATAAACAAGAGGTTTGATAAAACTCCATATGAGGTGATAAACAAAAGAAAGCCCAATGTGAACTTCTTGCACATTTTTGGATGTGTATGTTATGTTCTCAATGATCGAGATAATCTGGGAAAGTTTGAACCAAAAGGCGATGAGGCATATTTCATCGGTTATTCGAGAGAATCGATAGCATATCGTGTATATAACTGAAGAACCAAGAGAATTGAAGAGAGTATGCATGTTAGATTTGATGAACTCTAGGGAATGGTTCTTGAACAACACAGTTCAAGACCCGAACTTCAAAGTCCACAAGCTTCCGCAACAAAGACTGCTTCAAATGTCAAATCATCATTCTCTACTCCAACAACACAAGATTTGGATATCTTGTTTGAAGAATTTTTCCAAGTTCCGAAGAAAGATCCTGAATCTGAAGAAAATGAAAATGAACCATCCAGTTCAAATTCAAAACAGATGGATCCTAATGAGTCTTCCCCATCACGATCATCAGATGTTAATACATCCTCTGATTCTCCTCCACATACCGATACTTCAAAGATGCATACTCAATCTCATAATATCTCTCAAGTGAGAAATCGTTCAACCAATCCTGAAGATTATGATCACGACGACTTTGTTGAACCAATTGCAACTTCGTTTGAACAATTAACAGAACAACATTCTCTTGATTTTATTGATTCTGAAGAATCTGGTGATCCACTTGATCCAATTCCTCACACAACCAAATGGACAAGATCTCATCCAATTTCTCAAGTCATTGGTAATCCAACAACTGGAGTACAGACAAGATCCGCATCCGTGAATGAATGTCTGTTTGTGAATTTTCTGAGTATTGTTGAACCAAAGACAATTAATGAAGCTCTAAGTTGTCCAGATTGGGTGAAAGCAACGCAAGAAGAACTTAATCAGTTCGAACGTCTTGAGGTGTGGAAATTGGTTCCCAATCCTTACAAGAACAAGGAACCAATTAAGACCAAATGGATCTTCAAGAACAAAAAGGATGAAATTGGAGTTGTTGTACGTAACAAAGCACGATTGGTTGCGAAGGGATACTGCCAACAAGATGGAATTGACTACAATGAGACATTCGCACCAGTTGCACGAATTGAGGCTATTCGGATGTTTCTTGCCTATGCTGCCTACAAGAATTTCACAGTCTACCAAATGGATGTCAAAACTGCCTTCTTGAATGGAATTCTCAAAGAAGAAGTGTATGTTGAACAACCAGAAGGTTTTGTGAATTCCAAACATCCGGACTATGTTTACAGGTTAGATAAGGCTTTATATGGTCTGAAACAAGCGCCTCGTGCATGGTATGATGCTTTATCCTCTTATCTTGTGAAATCTGGTTTTAGCAAAGGTTCAATTGACACTACCTTGTTTATCAAACGATAAGGGAGTGACATCATTCTAATCCAGATTTATGTTGACGACATAATTTTCGGGTCAACAAACCCTAAATACTGCAAGAATTTTTCAGCCTTAATGATCAAGAAATTTGAAATGAGCATGATGGGTGAATTAAACTTTTTCCTTGCTCTTCAAGTAAAACAGTTGCCAAATGGTACTTTTATTTGTCAATCTAAGTACATTCTTGACATGTTGAAAAAGTTTGATATGATGGATTGTCAAACAATTGGGACACCCATGGAAGCTCGAACAAAGATTAATGCTGACTTAAATGCAAAATCTTTTGATCAAAAGAAATATCGCAGTATGATAGGGTCACTCATGTATTTGACTGCAAGTCGCCCGGATATTATGTTTGCCACATGCATGTGTGCCAGGTACCAGGCCAATCCCAAGGAAAGTCATTTCCAGGCCGTTAAACGGATCTTCCGATACCTGAAAGGCACAGTGAACCTTGGTCTCTGGTATCCAAGGGATACCGGGTTTCAATTAATTGCATACTCGGATGCTGACCATGCAGGTTGCAAGCTTGATCGAAAGAGCACTTCTGGGAGTGTACAGTTTCTAGGGGATAGATTGGTCAGTTGGTCTTCAAAGAAACAGAACTGTGTATCCACATCTGCTGCAGAAGCTGAATATGTTGCTGCAGCAAGTTGTTGTTCACAAGTTCTTTGGATGAAGAAGCAGTTGACTGATTATGGATTTCAATTCAACAGAATCCCCATTTACTGTGACTCAAAGAGTGCAATTGCTATTTCTTGTAACCCAGTGCAGCACACAAAGACCAAGCATATAGATGTTCGGTACCATTTTCTTAAAGATCATGTCGAGAAAGGTAACATCGAACTCTATTTTGTCCCAACAGACTACCAACTTGCTGATCTTTTCACCAAACCTTTGGATGAAAACATGTTTAATTTTCTCAAAACCAAGTTGGGAATGCTTGATTTACAAACTTAAATGCTTTCATGCCATGTATTCTATGTTCATTTTCTGTTTCAAACATTGATGTGTTTTGCTTGTTATTACATGCAATGTTTGAGGGGAGAAAAAGGGTAGAATGCATGATTTAAGGGGGAGTTTGTAAATTTACTGTATTGGTATATGCTTAATTTGAGGGGGAGTGTGCAAATGCATGAAAATTTTTGTGTGATTTTCTAGTATGTGTAATATTTTTTTAAGTTTTTTTGTTGTTATTATGTGTGTTTGTTTTTAAAATTGAAAAACCAAATACAAAAGTTGAAAATTCTAAAATGATAAAAAGTTTTTTTTATTTTATTTTTATTTTGATTTTTAATTTTGTTTGATTATTTGTTTTTTTTATTATTTTTTTTTATTTTTATTTTGTTTGTTTGTTCTGTCTAAAACCCATAGAAAAGCCCAACAATTAAATTGAGCCCAAAACCAGTTTGGAACTCGGGTTGCCACGCGGGTCAAACCCAAACCCGCGACCCGAATTTGAGTCTAAAAGAAAAATGGGCGGTCCATTTTATTCACTTTGAAATTCAAACCAACAAATATCATTTTTTTTCTCTCAACTAAACCGATCAAAACTTTCATCAAGCAATCAAAATTTTTCATTTTGATCATAATAATCGAAGTGGGCTTATACTAGTGATCATTGTTGTGATCCTTTTCATCTTTTATCTTCATCAGGTCATCAGTTTTGAGGTAAGAACTCTTGTATTTTTATTGCTCACAAACTGTTTGATTAAATGCTTGAATGAAATGACATGAATTTTATGCGTTATATGATGATTGATTGTGTATGTTTGAAGTTTTAGTTACATGATTAGGGCTTATACTTATTGTTTATTGAAATTTTATGCCTTAATCTACTCGTGTTGAATTTTTCTGGGCTTGATTGTTCAAGGGCTGGGTAATAACATGAGTGTTTGTTGAAAAGTACCATTTGCAGAGCATTTTGCTCGGCAAATGCGTAGTTTGTTCTTGATGTTCTTCAAATCTTCATAACATCTGGTTAACATGTTCATACATTTCTTAAACAAATGGTTGGATCAAAAGTATCATTTGCAGAGCTTTTAGCTCTGCAAATACTTGTTTTTACCAAAACAAATAAATTTTTCACCAAGTCATTAAAACAACTTGATGCAGAGCATTTTGCTCGGCATTCAAGGCTTTTGGTATTCAAAATGAATCCAAGATTTTAAAATCAACTGTTTGCAGAGCTTTGAGCTCGGAA
>CM067173.1:37023777-37050797 GCA_034093135.1 Erigeron breviscapus | reverse complement strand
GAGTCTTTATATGTCTTTGTGACATTGCATATCTTTGTGATATTGCCGGAACATTCGTAGTGATATCATCTTATTGCTATTCCACGATGATCGAATGGAAATCCTACCAATGCTAACATCATTTCCAACATTGAACGTAGGTCTCACATTTTCATTTTATGAATTTGCTGAGTAAACGAGAAGTCTAAGTGACCTCGGATTTATTTACCCAAAAGTCTTTAAGGATAGTAAGACATGGTTATCGAACGCCTTTGTGTACTGCCTTTGTTGTCTCATTTTTAATGTTTGTGAGCAACTTTCAAACTCTTTACTCACCCTTTATATGCAAAAACTTTATTTATATCATGCATATATTTAGGGGGAGTTTGTTTATAAAACCAAAACTTCCAAGTGTTTAAACTCATTTTCCATTTTAAAACACTTTGGAAGATTTTCAAACCATTTTCGATCATCTTTATTGAAGTTCGGTGTTAGATTTGCACATGAGAGTTTAGGCCACTCATAAAAACTCCATGATCTTGTCATCGCCGATGAGATCTAACCCCGGAGTTAAAATCTCAATTCTAGATTGTGAGGGTCCTTGAGCGTGATGATGTTTGTGCAAATAGGACATGAGGGAGTAGTCGAAAAGTGAGAGGTTACGGTGAAATGATGTGAGAAAGGGCTAAAAGAAATAAAAGCCCTCCCTAAAATTCTTAAAAAGCCGGGTCAACACGTTCCTATCGGATTTCATTTGTTGATTTCTCGATATTGAAAAAGGGAGACACTCTGCTCCGGTCCCCGACTTCATTTGATCACTTATCGAGTCTAGAGCGTACTTGATATATTCTTTCATTTGACTAGGACACAATGAGTCTTTATATGTCTTTGTGACATTGCATATCTTTGTGATATTGCCGGAACATTCGTAGTGATATCATCTTATTGCTATTCCACGATGATCGAATGGAAATCCTACCAATGCTAACATCATTTCCAACGTTGAACGTAGGTCTCACATTTTCATTTTATGAATTTGCTGAGTAAACGAGAAGTCTAAGTGACCTCGGATTTATTTACCCAAAAGTCTTTAAGGATAGTAAGACATGGTTATCGAACGCCTTTGTGACACTGACCATGAATTACATTCTTTAAAGCAATCTATCGGTTGAAAAGCCATAGACCGAACCATTTAGAGATAAGCTTTATGCATTTCTCGATGACAATGGGTAGTCCTAAAAATAGTAATCGTATTTTTAGGCCACACCATTAATCCTTTTGATTTTTGGTTGTGTTAACGGATCATTTTTATCCGGTTTTCATTTCTCTTCACACAAACACAAAGAACACAAACACCATTATAAATTCTTTTTCCATAAAACGCAACCTTACATTCTAGTTCACCAATAGGTTCATTGGGAATTGGGAATTGGGTTGGGTTAATTTGGTTGAATATTGTTTGTTGTGATCTACCGTTTATGCTATCAATCATTATTGTATGATGAACACGTTTCACATATTCATCATAAGGGGGAGAAATGATTAAATGATTGATAGATAGAGTTCAAGGTTTAGGTAGAATTTGATTGATGATATTCATTGTGTTTGGTTGTTCAAAGGATCGTTAGTTTAGGTGAAGAGAGTGAATAATTATCGTGATAAGTTGAAAGATTGTTTCGAGAAAGTTAAAGGATTGATTTGAGATCGAGTATATTCAAGATGATGTACATGGTCGATATTTGAAAGATTTATTGAAAAATGACCATTGTTTGATGATTAGAAGAGTTTAAGATTGAATGAAGATTGTCATTTTATTGATACTTGAATAGTTAAGTTCGTTCATAGTTTGAAGAGATTTTTCATTTGAGGGGGAGCAAGAGTAAATTCAAGAGTGTTAAATATGCTCCGAAATGATTATATGTTTGAGGGGGAGCTAGCAATTGAAGATTAATTGTTTAAATGATAAGTTGCTCCGAGATAGTTGTTTGATTGAGGGGGAGCAAATGTTAATTGATCAAAGAATCAAGTGCTCCAAGATGTTTATTGATTCAGAGACAAGTTAGACCAAGAATTGAAGTTTTAAAGACAAAATCAAATTTCCGCATTCCAAAACCAAGCTTCCGCAATGCCAAGAGAATTTAAAGATAATCAAGCTTCCGCATCCAAAAGAATCCAAAAGAATTCAACGTCAAAACCAAGCTTCCGCATGCTACTCAAAGTTCAAGTTACTTCTCCAAGCAACATCAAGTTGAAATCAACATTCAAAAGTTCAAGTTGAGAAAGCTCAAAAGCTACAAAGATTTCAAAGATGCTTCCAAAGTATTCAAAGTTGCAAGAGAAGATCAAGATTTAATAAGTCATCGTCAAATATATTTGTTTGTTGAGAAGATTCAAAGTCAAGGTTGATACAAGACGTTGAAGACAATGAGAAAGCTTCAAAGTCCATTCAACATTGAAGATTTTCAACAAATGGGCTCATCATGTTTATTTAAAGACCGAAGACGATGCAACATTTACAATTCAACACCAAGGGGGAGATTGTTAGAAATATAAAATATGGTGTTTAATTGTAAATATAGTTACTTGTGTTAAGTTGTTAAAGTACAAGGGGTTTAGATGAAACTTGTAATGTGTAGGATATAAATACCCCTTGTAACTAATCTTGTAACTAACCCTTGCCATAATAAACACACTTAATTACTTTCTCTCTCCTCCCTATCATCTTCAACCTCCCATTCACACACAAACACATTTTTCACACACTAACCTAAATCCTTCATTACACCTTGAATTAAGCTCATTTCCATA
The DNA here is from genome assembly GCA_034093135.1 of Erigeron breviscapus. Lineage (NCBI taxonomy): Eukaryota > Viridiplantae > Streptophyta > Magnoliopsida > Asterales > Asteraceae > Erigeron > Erigeron breviscapus. Next base: position 37,048,010 of record CM067173.1, on the reverse strand, counting down.
TATAACAAAAATGCTCAGAAACTGATCGCGAACAAAACCTCGAACAAAATAACAACTAATTTCAATCAGAATCAAATCCAACTGAAACCTTCATTTGCCGAGCTCGCACGAAATGTGATCAAATGATGAAATTAAAGACTGAAATCGATACAGAATGATGATATACTAACAACTAATCGATCGGTGAACAAATTTCAACAACAAACACACTAGAATTGCTGAAATCACTAAAACAGTGATCTCGGCAAATGGCCTTTTCAGAAAAACTCAAAATTCCAGAAATTAAGCACAATTTAAGCTTCAATTAAGCTTGTGGATCGTTCAGATATGCTGATTGTGCTCTGATACCAAATGTAAAGTATAGTATTTGAGTTTTAGTGTGTGTTTATGTGTGTGTTAATGGCGGTTCTAGTGTGAGAAGGTAGAGAGAGAAAGTAGAGAAAGCAGGGAAAGATTGGATTGTATTATGGGGTTAAAGATTACATTTTCCATTATGGAGGGGGTTTATATACATATGACTAATTTACACTAAGCCCCTTCCATACTTATACATTTACATTCTAAGTACAAATATACAATAGAAATACAAATCACCAGTAAACTGGAGACTGGAGACTGACCAGTTTACCACTAAACTGGTCCTAACAAATTCCCCCTATTTGTCTAGAAATATTGCCAAGTCTTTTTTTAGTTCTTGTATCTGTACAAGTTTGAACTGGAGAGACTTGTTCGATTAAATCTATCTAAGTTTTCCAAGGCATTTTTATAGATCAATAAATGCCTTGGGTTTTTCTTTTAAGTTTGTTAGATCTAATCTATTATCTACCTTGTGGTTACAAACTGGTAACTTCATTTATACAAGGAAATGAAATTTATACAAGTTACAGAATGTAAATAAAATTACAAGTAGATAACTGAAAAGAGAACTTAATGGGATGGCCCTTCGCCAGTTCATCTTCTCTTGGTCACTGAAGAGAGAGGCTGAGAGTCTTCAGGATCAATATTCTACTTTAGCTCCAGATTTCCTTTGTGTTGAATCTTGCCCTTTAAGAAGTTCACCCATGCTTTCTCAAACCTATTCTTTTGTGCCTTTGCATCCAAAACATTTACCATTTCAATCCATTCAGTGAACCCATACTGCATTGCACCAGGATTGTCAGTTTTAACCAGTGGCCCTCTGGTATAACTAACTTCAACTTGAAAGTGCTTGGTGCCTGGCTTAATGGTTACATTAACATCATTGATAGTCTCACTATGTCTTCTGGTTACCATGATCTGGGAGTAATAGCTTCTTGCTTCAGATTCATTTGTTATTTTAATACTCCCAGCTCCAGTAGACTTGATGTCATCATTTGATACTTCACCAACTGGTTCAATGAAGGTTCTAAGGTCAGCATCTCTTGTCAGTGGTCTTCTTGGTTGAGGTATCCTCCTTGGTGGATTCAATACCCTTTTCACAACCTTCTTAACATGTTCAATTCTTTTTAGAATCCCACTGGCCCTATTTTCTTTAGCCTTCTCCACTGATATATTCAAGCTTCTGGCATCAAATTCAGCTTCATCATCAAGATAGTGTCTGTCCAGTTCAACATCAAGCATTTCTTTCAACTGGTCAACTATCCTGGGATCCTTCTTTACTCTGGCATACTCCTCCTTAGTTCCCAAAAGATAAGCATCACTAATATCAAGCAGTTTGATCTGTGCAAGATGTGCTCTGGCTTCAACTTGGTTGGCTTGTTTCATTTTCTTTCTTTCTTTTATTTGATTACCAAGTCTAGCCAGTTGTTTGCTTACACTTTCAGCAACTGGAGGAAGTACATCAGCATTGCCAGTTTCTAACATTGGTACATCAGTGGCCGGCTGGGCAGATACATCAGATGCCAAACCTTTTCCTTTATCCACAACATTCCCCCTAACACTTATATCACCAGTTTCACCAGTTCTTTGCTCACCAGCTTCAGTACTGGCAGCTACAACCATTTCCCTACCTGCTTGACTTCCAGATGGATTTCTTTCAGTTTGAGTTTGTACAAGAACTGCACTTCTTTCCCCCTTGGCAACATCTAGACCTGCCCTAATCACTTCCCATTCAGAATGGTGAGCTGGCAACCGGTCAAGAGGCTGCCACGATTGCATGTTCTTGCATTCTTTGAAGATCGTGCACATCATCCTGAAAGATCTCCATAGGTGGTTGGTTTCTTTAGACTGGGTCAGAACATTAGCCGCAACTTGTTCCTGACCAGTTTTCAATTCATTAAAATCTTGGAATCTTCATCCAAACCAGAAACCACCTTATCCTTCACTTCTTCATCCTTCTTCTTCAATGTGTTGTTCATGCTGAGAATGCTCAGGTGTGAACAATGGCGGCGGTGGGGGTGGCATTTCTCGAAGGAGTGAGAATTGCCCAGATGGTGAAAGTGCCATACGTCTATTTCCAGACATATAGTTATAAGTTGGGAATGGAATATCTGTAGGCTCATTTTGTTGGGATGGTGAAAGTGAAATTGATGCATCTGGAAGCGAGACTGGAGATGAAGGGTTTTGATCTTGTACAACAGAATCAAAAATCTCCAAGTCTGAAGCAGTACCTTCAGAATCCGAAGACTCTATAAGGATTTCCTCGTCATTAACATTCATGTCCAGATCCATGAATGTAACTGAGGGCTGACCAGAAGGGTCAGTCTCCAGATGACCTTCCCAGTTTCCTGGTTGGGTGCATCTGTTGGAGGATCAGATACCGAGGTATCTTCACCAGGGATAGATGTTATTGGAGTTGCCTCAGTTATGGTTGCTCTATCCTCAACCATAACATTAGACGAACTGGATGGTCCCTCATTATTTTGAGGCCCGCCCGGTTGTCTTTCTGACTCACCTAGAATTGGTGCATCAGTTTTGGCGAATGCCAGCTGCATTCGATCTGGAATCTCGACCTCTCCAGCTTCAGATACTAGAGAGTCTAAATTCCTTAACAAATCTGGGACAGTATAAGGTGAATCTGTACTTAAGTATGCTTCACTGTTCAGAATTTGTTGAAAGCAGAGAGAGAGAAACCTTGAGAAGGGGATACAAACTCCCCTGGTGCCCTTCAGTTTTTGTACTAGGCTTCTAAACAGGATATTAGTAAAGTCTACTCTCAATCCATTCCACAAGCAGTATGCCATCTCTGCTTGTGCGGGGTTAATCTGGTCAAGACCACCAGAACTCCCACCCATACTCTCCACCAGGTGGATGAAAAAATACCTCCATGAAGGTGTAAGACCCTTCATGGTCATCGCACCCTTTGTCTTCAAAACCCCTTTCTCCAAGCACTCCTTACGTCCCATTTCAAGGAGGACTTGGCGACAATTAACGTTTGGGGGTAAGACAACTGGAGATTCACCCTCTCTCCAGTAGTTGAGGTGTAAGGCATCCCTCAACATGTCAGCGGATAAGGTACACTGGATTGTTCCACCTTTTAATGTAAAAGTGATGGAAGAACAATCGGAAGAAAGAGTGGCAGTGTACCAAAACTCACACAAGTAGTCGTGAAACATCTTGCGTGGGTTTAGAGAGAATGAGGGTCCTATTGGAGAATCCTTCAAAAAATTTTGAATTCTTCCAATAAGGGTATTGGACCCTTGAGATCCTTGTAAACTCGCCATCGGATTATTTGGATTGAGTTTGATGAGTGAAGTGTTACTAGGAGCACCAGATGCCGGTTTGACATCTGGTGAAGGAGCATATGGAACAGTTAAGAGATTTACATCTCTTGAACGGGATGATTTAGGAGCCATTTGAAAATGAAATTGAAATTTAGGAATTAGGGTTCTTAATTTATGAAGCAGAGAGAGAAATGAAGCAATTTTAGATGATTGGGAAGTAATGAAAGAATGTGAAGGAAAGTAAATGTGTTCGGAGTAAATAAGGGTATTTATAAGGAATTCAAGATCCCAATGTAATACCAAAAATTATATTTTATCAACAAAATCAATTTTGTAGATATTTTTACAAAATAAGTTTGAATTTTGAAATAAAAACATAATTAATTGTGTCAGCATTAAATGCTACGACGGCTTATCTTACCCACGCGCCCACTAACATTAATTTTCCAAATACAAACAGTGTTCATTTAACAAAATGACTTTAAACACGTCAGATGACGATACCAAGTGGTTTAAAACACTTGAGTACCATCACGTGTCACAAATATTGACCAAGTATTTCTAACGTTATAAAAAAAATAAGACAAGACTGAATCTGGTCACTGGAGGATTAGTCCAGTGCCAGTTTCCAACTGGAGAGTTCTCCAGTTGCCATTTTCAAACAAAAACGAATTTTAGTCAGAAAATTATTTTTGAGTCTTTCCCCCTTAAAATGATGATCCAGAAATCTATTAGTGCCATGATAGTATCACAAAGGCGTTCGATAGCCTGGCGATCAAAGATTACCTGGACCTCCTCAACTGGAGAACTTCATCAGTGTCACTGACGCATTCAATAACAAAAAAATCTCCAGTTTTAAGGATTTAACATTCCCAGTTCGCTGATGAGATATTTAAAGGTTTTCTCATCAAGAGGTTTTGTAAAAACATCAGCGAGCTGTTTGTCAGTGGGGATGAAATGAATTTCAATGTCTCCTTTCATAACATGATCACGAATAAAATGATACCTGATGTCAATATGCTTTGTCTTGGAGTGCATCACTGGGTTGTGAGATATAGCAATTGCACTGGTGTTGTCACAAAAGATTGGGGTTCTTGTATACTTTTGACCATAATCTAGTAACTGGTTCTTGATCCAGAGAATCTGGGCACAGCAACTGGCCGCAGAAATGTATTCTGCCTCAGCAGTGGACATAGAGACTGAAGTCTGCTTCTTGCTGGTCCAACTTACCAGTTTTCCTCCAAGGAAATGACAACCACCAGTTGTTAATTTTCTATCTATCTTACAACCTGCATGATCTGAATCTGAATAACCCATTAGATCTAATCCTGAGCCTTTGGGGTACCAAAGACCAAGATTAGGACACCCTTTCAGGTATCTAAAGATACGCTTAACAGCGTGCAAGTGTGATTCTTTTGCGTTAGCCTGAAACCTGGCACATAGACATGTTGCAAACATTTTATCTGGTCGACTGGCAGTTAAATACATCAGTGAACCAACCATACCACGATAGTCAGTTATGTTCACTGGTTTGCCAGTTGGGTCAGAGTCCAAATTTAATGGTGCTGCAATAGGTGTGTTTTTCGATGGGATTGAATCATATTTGTATTTTCTTAACAAATCTCTGACATATTTTCCTTGATTTATGAAAATTCCATTTTCAGTTTGCTTAATCTAAAGACCTAAGAAAAATGTTAATTCTCCCATTAAACTCATCTCATACTCAGATGACATGATTTTAGAAAACTTTTTACACATTGCATCATCAATTGAACCAAATATAATGTCATCAACATAAATTTGTACCAATAAGATATTACCTCTTTCTTTCAAGATAAATAAGGTATTATCTATTGCACCTCTTTGAAAGCCATTTTAAGAAGATGTTTAGTTAAAGTATCATACCAGGCTCTTGGGGCTTGTCTTAGACCATACAAAGCTTTGTTCAGTCTATAAACCCAATGAGGATGCTTCTCATCGATGAAGCCTGGAGTTTGCTTAACATACACAACTTCTTCCAATGTTCCATTAAGGAACGCACTTTTGACATCCATCTGGAAGACCTTGAACTGCAGATGGGCTGCATAAGCCAGAAATATTCTGATGGCTTCAAGTCTTGTAACTGGAGCAAAAGTTTCATCAAAGTCAACGTCTTCTGCTTGACAATAACCCTGGGCAACTAATCTGGCCTTGTTTCTTACCACATGGCCATCTTCATCCATCTTGTTTCGGTAGACCCATCTTGTACCAATAGGTTCTTTCTTTAACCCTGGTGGACAAGGAACAAGCTCCCAAACATTGTTCCTTTCAAACTGGACGAGCTCTTCTTGCATAGCTTCCACCCAGCTTGGGTCTGCCATAGCCTCGTAAATCTTCTTTGGTTCAATTAGTGATAAGAAGGTGACGTTTAAGCATTGCTCACTGGTGGCTCTTCTAGTCTGAACGCCACTATTTGGATCTCCCACAATCTGTTCAATTGGATGTGCTCGAGTCCATCTAGTGTATTGACTAGGCTGGTGTAAAACAATATCAGTGCAAGTCACCTGGCGATCTTCTTCAGTTGCAGTAGCTTCTGGAGGAGGATCGGTCCAAAGTACTTCTACATCCTCATCAGAGTCAATGAAATTCTTCATTCAAGGGCATTTCTTGAAGAACTGGAGAAGTTGGAGTTTGAACTGGTGCTGATATTGGAGTGGCACGTACATCAGATCTAATCACCAATTCTTGTGGTAAGTTGAAATTGATGGAGGGATAGAATGATGTGTCACTGGTGGTGTTCTTCTTCTTAACTGGTTCCAATTTGTTGTAACTGGAAACATCTTTTGGTGAAACAACTGACTGATGAACTTGGTCAGTTTCGCCAAAATTTATTGGAACGACTGGAGTAATATCAAGGCTTGGTCTCTTGTTGATTGCTTCAGTTGATTCGTCGAATGTGACATGAATTGTCTCATGAACCTTTTTGAGTCTATAATTATAAACTCTAAAGGCCTTTCGAATATCTGAATAACCTAAAAATACCCCTTCATCAGCTTTTGCATGAAACTTTCCAAGCTGACTGGAATCGTTTAAGATATAAACTGGACAACCAAATACATGAAAATATCCAATATTTGGTTTACGATTCCTGAGTACTTCATAGGCAGTCTTCTTATGTCTCTTGATGTAGACTGGCCGGTTTTGGGTGTGACAAGCAGTTGCAACTGCTTCAGCCCAGAAACTGGTGGGAAGACCTGATTCAGATAGCATACTTTTGGCTGCTTCTATCAGTGTGCGATTCTTTCTTTCCACAACTCCATTCTGCTCTGGAGAGTGTGCTGATGAGAAGTTTTGAGAGATGCTAGTGTCATTGCAAAATGTTTCAAGTACCTTATTTCGAAATTCAGTACCATTATCACTTCGCAACTGACAGACTTTTCGAGTATACTTGAGTTCAATTCTCTTGATGAGAGAGATGATTTCAGCAGGTGCATCACTTTTGGATCTGAGGAATCCCACCCAACAGTATCTTGTAAATTCATCGACCACAACTAGAGTGTATTTCTTCCCAGCTCTAGTTTGAACATTCACTGGACCAAAGAGATCCATATGTAGCATGTGAAGAGGTTCAGTGATGCTAAAGTTTTGCCTAGTTTTGAAACTGGCCCTTTTCTGCTTGCCCATCTCACACCCTGGACATGGCTTTTATTTATTAAAAGAAATCTGTGGTATCCCATCAACCAGTTGTTTGCGAGACAACTTGTTAATATTTTTGAAATTAAGATGGGATAATCTTTTATGCCACATCCAGTTGGTGTCCTCATCAGCTTTGGTATAGAAGCACTGCTCTTTTGGAGCTGGTTCCATATCCATGATGTACACATTACCTTTTCTTGGTGCAACCATCACCACTTTCCAATCCTTGTTAAATATGGTGCCTTGAGCAATATCGAACAAAACTCTGAAGCCATCAACACAAAGTTGGCTGACACTGATCAGGTTGTATTTCAAACCATTCACAAATGCAACTTTCTTGAATTCGACTTGTCCATTATTGAGCACACCATATCCTTCAGTCTTTCCACTTTGATCATTACCAAACGTCACTGTCGGTCCATCTTGGACAGTGAACTCTTCAAGCAGGGGCTTACATCCGGTCATAGTCCGGTCAGCAGCGCTGTCCAGATACCAGATATTCTTCTTTCGATCGCCCTGCACACCCACAAAAATCATCAGTTATTTTTGTGAAGCCATCTTTTCTTGATGGGTTCACTGGACTTCTCTACAGAAGTCACGGTTGATTGTTGTGGAGGTAAACTGAAGACTACATCTGGACCTTTTTCACCATATCTAGGTGCAGGAGTAAAAACGATTGGTATTTGATACCTACTCCCCTTTTTCATATCAGTTTTAGTTCCAGATGGAACATTCTTTGTTTTAGTTTTGAAGGGGGTTTTAATATTTTGTTTTAAAACTGAAGGTGATGAACCTCCTTCCAGATTTTTAATCCGGGCAGTACAACTCTGAACCTGTCGAGACAAAAGTTGGAGTTGACTTTCCAGTTTAAACAAAATATTGTTTTCATCAGGCAGCTGAACCTTGGACCTTGGTTCAGCTGGAGTTTTAGCCTTTTGGGTCTTGGGCACCTTAGACTTTTGAGGTAAAGGCTTGTTACCAGTGGCCTTTTTAACTAGAGCACTAGCCTGTTTGGCTCCAGGTTTAACCTCAATGGGGGTGGTCTCAATGGGTTCAGTTTCAACAACTTCAGGTTGATCATAAGGAGTTTCAACCCTGAGAGCTGGAGGCAATGCATGAAGATCTGGTATGAGAGCTGCCATCTCCAGATCTCCAGATTTCCATGCATTCTTCTGGGCATCGATAGTTCTAGAAAATGCATCATAGTTCTCACCAGATGCTTTTACCCATGACTTGATAATCTTTTGTTCTTTTTCAAGATCAGAAAATAATTTTTGATTATCAAGTTCCAAAGCCTCAATTTTTAAAACTGACTCCTTGAGAGCCAACTGGACACTTTGTAAATCATTTAGTTGTGGCTTAACATTGTTTAGTTCAATTAAGATAGTGTCAAGATATCTTTCACTATCTGCTCTAACAGTTTCCACAAAAGCCAAATCACCACTTAATGATTCAGCAAGGTCCAGTTTCAGTTCAGGGTCAACCTGATTGTCATAATCACATACCTTCTTCAAAATGATGTCCACCCATCTTCCAGTGATGACAACTTCTTTTGCCACATGCTGCTGTTGATCTTCCAAGGCCATGAAACACATGTCCCTTTCCTCTTCTTCATCAGCTAATGAGTCATCAGAGTACTCCCATTTTCCCTTAGTTTGTGCCATTAAGCACTGATCCTTTTCTTTTTCCATGGACAAGAGGGCAATCTGGGCCTTAAGCTTTTTATATTTAGCTTTGTAGCTATCATCAGGCCGATTGAAATTAAGGACGGGGGGGCCAGTTTGGTTGTTCATCTGACTAGATCTGCATTCCTTCATAAAATGACCTTTCTTACCGCATTTATAGCAGGTAAGATTGGTTTTATCCAGAGAGCTGGAGCTGAAAGCATTGTTTGGGCCATTAAATCTTTTAGATTTATGCTTAAACCTGTTAAAGGTTTTAGCAAACATGGCTACCAGATCATCATCGTCAGTTTCATCACAACCATCACTGATTTCAGTGGTCAGGCCAGAGTTCAAGAAACTGTTTAACATCTCCTTCATTGAGTGTGCCTGGACACTCTCTGCAGACATTAAAGCAGCACAAGGTCGCTCAGTTACACTAGCAACCTTGGGACTCTGGCATGGTTCATGGCATCTTGCTCAGCCACCAGTCTTGCAGCATTATTATCTTCAGTGAATCTGAAGGCTCCATAGAGCGATGCAAGAGTATGGCTGTGCAAGATTTTACCTTGTCTTAAGACAAGAACCATGTTTTCCCATTTGGAAGGAAGAATATCACAAAACTTCTCAAGAAGAATATCCTTATCCTTCTCTACACCCAAGCCTCTCAGCTGATTAATGAGGCTAGAAAATCTGGTGTATGTACCAGTTAGACTTTCATTGGGTAGAGCAAAGAAGGATTCATACTTCTTGTTCAAGGCAACTTTTCTGGTGACAATAGTGTCATCACCTACTTCAAACTGAATAACTAATTCATCCCACATTGACTTTGCACTGGGGAATAACACAAGTGTTGGAATTAGATCTTCAGGAACAGCTCGAAGGATCATGTTCTTGAGTCTGGTGTCCAGATCTACAAGTCTACGATCCTCATCAGACCAATGGTCTTCGAGCTTTTCTCTAGAACCTCTTCTTCCAGTTGGATCTAGAAGAGGACTTACCCCAAGAGACATGGGTATATATGGTCCATCCTTAAGGATTTTCAACATATACCTCTCTATCCCACTGAAATGCAAAAGCATTCTGGCCTTCCATGTACTTGTTTTTTTTTTTTTTTTTTTTTTTTTTTTTTTTTTTTTTTTTTTTTTTTTTTTTTTTTTTTTTTTTTTTTTTTTTTATTCTGGCCTTCCATGTACCAAAGGTCTCACTGGTTCCATCAAATTTTGGAACAGGAGTGTTAGAATAATGTACATGGACGTGATTTGGGGCAGTAGGAGGAGGAGGGTTAGAATTAGCATTTTGATGAGGTGGTGTATTAGTATTCAAAGGGTTTTCACCTTGACCAGAACCATCTCCACCTTCAGTAGTGTTCATCTTAGCAGATCTAGGCAAGTTTATTAGCCTTCTGCTCTGATACCACTTGTAAGTCCCAACTCAATAGATGGTACTACCTGAAGACACCTCAATGTCGATGGTGGAGTTACTTTGCAATATAAGCACTGAACTGGAGACGACCAGTTACAGGAGTATATACCAAGTTCTAGATAGATTACTTATTTAAGTGACAATAAGTAAAGAACAATGCAATAATACAAAATACTTATTAAAGTAAATTGGTGAGACAATATGTAATTTTCAAGTGTAATTTATTTATTAACTTTAAATAAATTACAAGGTTGTTGCGGAACCAAGATAATACAAGTATGTAAATATCCTAACAACCTATGAACTACAATTGATCTACACTTGGAATTTCTCTAAATAATCGAAACACTTAAAGTTGTGAAATGTTCCTTTTTACGATTGAGAGAATATTGCACAAGTTCACCAAGAATATTGCAGGTTTGCAAAGTGTGAAGTGTTCAACTTTTGAAGAGTTTTATCACTTATTATTCTTGTTGTGCAATGACTTGTATTTATAGGCAAAGTTAACATTGGGATGTTAACTTTGGCCATACAAATGTGGTTGAGAGCATTTAAGGAATAGCATTTAATTCCTTAAAATGCAGTGTAAAGTTGCAGTATAAAGCAACTTTATTCAACCAGCTTTATGTACCTTTTTGTACTTAAATAATAAGATAAATCTTATTATTCGGGTAAAAGCACATAAAGCACAAAAGTCAATTCCTCGTAATCAGTGTAAAGTTTTGTAAGAGCTTTCCACTGACGGTCTCCAGTTTGTAACTGACTAGAATGTCAACTAGGCTTCGCTGCCATTGTCATTCTCTATCTTCCACTTGTTGTCTTTGACTTCAACTGGTAGCTTTCCACTAAGGGTTTTATCTAAGACTGCTATGCAGTCGAGTACTAATACAATGGAGGGTCAGAGCAATGATACTGATGATGTTGCAGCCCCTTTGGATACTACTGATGCATCGCTTCATAAGGACCTGCATGGGAGTGATGATAACCCTGGAAAAGATAAGGTTAATGCAAATAATGAAAAATTGAACGATGTTTTGCATGAGGAGAAGAAGTCTACTGCTGGATCATATGTTGCTGCTGTTAAGCAGAATGAGACGTTTAAAAAGGTAAACTTTCGATTGATGGATGTAAATTCTACTATAGAAGGTGTTGATCTTTTAATTCCTCTTGCATCGGTCATTGAGGTTAATAGTCGATTTTTGAACTCTCTTTATGGTTATTTTTTGGGAGATAGATTGGCTTTTCCTGTGGTTGAAATGTATGTTAAGAATGCTTGGGCGAAATTTGGATTGAAAAAGGTCATGATGAATACGGCGGGGTTCTTTTTCTTTCAATTTGAGTCGAAAGAGGGAATGCTTCAAGTTTTAGAAAAGGGACCATGGATGATACGGTCTATACCTATTTTCTTAAATGAATGGAACCCCAATGTTTCATTGTCTAAAGTGGATATGACCAATGTTCCGGTGTAGGTCAAATTATATGATGTACCATTGGCAGCTTATATGGAAGATGGTCTTAGCATGCTTGCATCAAAATTGGGTAAACCAATTTTACTTGATTCTTATACCAGCCATATGTGTGTGAACCTTGGGGTAGACATTCTTATGCAAGGGCTCTGATTGAAATTGATGCAACACGAGGTTTTAAAGAGCAGTTAGTAATTGGTATTCCTAATGTTAATGGTGAGGGTTTTTCCAAGGAAACGGTGTCTATTGAATATGAATGGCGACCACCTCACTGCTTGCATTGTAATGTTTTTGGTCATAATGATAAAAATTGTCCTGTGCAAGTCACTGTGGCTCCTGAAAAACAAAAGGAGGAGGAATTTATCACGGTTAATAGGAAGAAGAAAAAGAACAAAGGTAAGCAAGTGGAGGGAATTAGATTTACTAAGCCTAAACCGAAATTTATTTATCGAGCAATACCACCTGGACAACCTGGACAGTCAACTAAAGGAGAGTCATCTTCTTATAAGCAGGAGTCTAACAAAACTGATCCTAAGCCAACGCCTTCTAAAAAACAACCAGATACGGGTTTTTTTACGAGCAATCCGTATTCAGTGTTGGAGGAGCATGATGTTGAGGACCCCTTAATGGATGGGTCACAATTGCAGAATAAAGGGGAGCTAAGGAAAGTCTCGTGATGAGAATGACCCGTTTGGAAGTGATGAGGATGAGGTAGAAGATGTGTTTGATGAGCAGGCTGAATATTTAAAGAAATATAATATAGGGGCAAGCACTCCTAAGCAGCCGGTTTCCAATGTATAATATAGCATCTTGGAATATACGGGGGATGAACCAAACCCCCAAACAAAAAGAGGTTCGTCAGATTGTTGCTGAAAATCATTTATGTGTATGTGCAATTTTAGAATCCCATGTTCTTTCTGCTAATCTTCAGAACTTATGTTCGAAGGTGTTTCCCAGATGGAATTGGGCTTCTAATGCTAGTTCGTGTGTTAAAGGACCTCGTATTATTTTGGGATGGGATACTAATGTTGTTGATATTATGATTTTATCTCAAACTGATCAGGTTATACACACTCAGATTTTTCTTAAGGACGAAAAGAAGGTCTTATTGTGTTCTTTTGTTTATGCTCATAACCGCTATACTCAAAGACGTGTTCTTTGGCATGATTTGGGTATGCATAAGGTTTCTGTTCATAATAATTCATGGTGTATTTTGGGAGATTTTAATGTAGCTTTAAACTTAGAAGATAAGTCAACAGGCAGTTCTAATATGGATATTGCCATGAGAGAGTTTAAAGAGTGTACTGATTCCATTGAGGTTTCTGATGTTCGTACGGTTGGCCTTCATTTTACATGGAGTCAGAAACCACGAGGAAATGATGGATTGCTTAAGAAGATTGACCGCATTATGGCTAACGATAAGTTTCTGGATGATTTTTTGGGTGTTGTGGCTGTCTTTCAACCCTATAGAATCTCTGACCATTCGCCTGCTATCTTGAGATTGCCAAGGAAAGCCAAATTTATTCCTAAACCGTTCAAATTTTCTAATGTTGTAATTCATGATCCTGGATTTAGTCAGGTTGTTGATGTGGCTTGGAAAACGGATGTGCAAGGATTCCATATGTATCAAGTAGTAAAAAAGTTAAAAGGCTTGAAGAAACCCCTACGTAAACTACTTTATAATAAAGGGAATTTGCATGAAAAGGTGGAGCTGACTAGAAAGGAATTGGATGATATGCAAAAGATGCTGGATGGGGATCCTTTTAATCCTACATTAAGAGAGGGTTGTCTTCATACTTTTAACGATGCAATTCTTGATGAGGAGCGTTTCTTAAAGCAGAAAGCCAAAGTCGAATGGTTAAGAGTGGGTGATTCCAATCGAATTGATGTGATTTCTGATTCAAATGGCCGACTTGTTGAAGGTGATGATGTGAAGCATGCTTTTATTGCACACTATACCCAATTCTTGGGACAAAGTGTGCCTGTTTCAAGGTGCTGCTGCTATGATTTCTGAGGTTACTGATGAGGAACTGAAGAGTGCCATGTTTTCTATGGGAGATGACAAATCTCCAGGACCGGATGGGTTCTCAGCTGGTTTCTTTAAAGCAGCTTGGAGTATAATTGGTGATGACATTATTAAGGCGATCAAAGAGTTTTTCTCCTCAGGTAATTTACTCAAGGAACTCAATCATACGATTATCGCTTTAATTCCCAAGGTTAAGTCACCTACTCTTGTTACTGATTATCGGCCGATCTCTTTGTGTAATGTATTGTTTAAGTGCATTACGAAGATTTTGTCAAATAGAATCAAGGATTGTTTGACTGATTTGGTTAGTGATAATCAATTAGCTTTTGTACCAGCTAGAAGGATAACTGATAATATTCTTTTAACGCAAGAGCTTATGCATAACTATCATCTTGATCGGGGAACCCCTCGATGTGCTCTTAAAGTTGATATTCAGAAGGCTTATGACACGGTTGATTGGGGTTTTCTTAGGCGAATTCTGCTTGGTTTTGGGTTCCATCCACGTATGGTCTCTTGGATTATGGAGTGTGTCACTACAACTACATTTTCAGTGTCTATTAATGGTACTACTCATGGTTATTTCCAAGGCAAGAGAGGTCTTAGACAGGGTGATCCTTTGTCTCCGTACTTGTTTACTTTGGTTATGGAAATTCTGAATTTGATGCTGAAGAGACAGGTTCGAAATTCTGGAGAGTTTAAATATCATCGATAGTGTCATGAACAGAAGATTATTAATCTCTGCTTTGCTGATGATTTGTTTATTTTCATGAATGGAGATGTTAAATCAGCAAGAGTTATCAATAGTGCTTTGGAGGAATTCAAGAACGTGTCAGGCTTGACACCTAGTCTTCCAACCCCCACACCCCCCCACTCCACATTTACCTATCCCTCCAACCCCCCGATCCCACATCACCCTCCCTACCAACTTCATCCACTCCCCCCTCCCACATCCCTCTAACGTGTCAGGCTTGACACCTAGTCTTCCAAAGAGTACTGCGTTCTTTTGTAATGTACTTAATTATGAAAAGGTAGCTATTCTTAATGTATTGCCGTTTGATGAAGGTATGTTACCTGTAAAATACTTGGGTGTTCCGTTGGTGTCTTCGAGATTGAGATATCGAGATTGAAAGGTTTTGTTGGAGAAAGTGCAGAAACGTATTAGTGATTGGCGAAACAGGTTTTTGTCCTTTGCAGGCCGACTTCAGCTGATAAATTCTGTTATTGCTTCTATGCATGTGTATTGGTCCTCGGATTTCATTCTTCCATCTCAAGTTATTTATGAAATTGAACAAATGATAAGGAATTTCCTTTGGAGTGGGGGCGAATACAAAAGAGGCCAGTCAAAAGTTGCTTGGGAGGTTGTTTGTCTCCCAAAGACTGAAGGCGGATTAGGTATTCGACGTATTGAAGCTTTCAATAATGCTCTTATTTTTGTTCACATAAGGAATATTGTAGCGCATAAGGAATCACTTTGGGTTCGGTGGATACATTCTTATAAGTTAAAAGGAAAATCGATATGGGAAGTGCAAGCGCGAGGTTCTTTATCTTGGAGCTGGCGGAAGATAATTCAGGTTAGAAATTTAGTTAGAAAGCATTTTTGGTTTGTTCTTGGTAATGGTTTGACTGCTTCAGCATGGTATGATTCTTGGAGCTCTTTTGGTCCTCTGGCAGATTACTTATCTCCTAGAATGATCACTAATGCTGGATTTTCTTTAAAAAGCAAGGTAGCGGATATTATTGTTGATAATAGA
This sequence comes from Erigeron breviscapus, assembly GCA_034093135.1. Taxonomy (NCBI): domain Eukaryota; kingdom Viridiplantae; phylum Streptophyta; class Magnoliopsida; order Asterales; family Asteraceae; genus Erigeron; species Erigeron breviscapus. The sequence goes on along the minus strand of CM067173.1, from coordinate 37,032,365 downwards.
TGGACATGGCCAAATGACTGGACTAATAGATTTCTGAATATTCATATTCCACACCTTAATGAGTTGGAATCGGATCGACTCATATGGAGAGATTCTAGTGATACTTTGCAGGAATTTTCTGTTAGTGTGGCATGGGAGGATTTGCGTCCTAAAGCTGATGTTGTGGATTGGTATCCCATTGTTTGGTTTAATCAGAATGTGCCAAAGCATGCATTTATTTTATGGTTGGTTTTCAAACAGAAGTTGAAGACTCAAGATATGATGACCCACTGGGATGTTAATAGTTCCATACCTCTTTGCTGCCCGTTATGTGATTTACAACCGGATTCACATAATCAACTGTTTTTTGAATGTCTTTTCTCTTCACAGGTTTGGAATACTGTTAAGCTGAAGGCTGAATTGCACAATGTAACTCCGGATTGGGCTTCTATTGTTACTGATCTTCTTCCTGTAGCAAAGAAATCCTCGGTGCATAGTGTTATAGCGAAACTTGTATTGGCGGCTGCAACATATTTTATATGGAATGAACGTAATGCAAGACTTTTTCGACGACAGAAAAGAACGAGTGACCAGCTTATTGGTGTGATTATTCAGACTGTAAGGCTTAAACTCCTTACTTGCAGATTTAAGAGGACGAACCAAGTTGAGAGAATGTTAACTGCTTGGGATCTACCTGTATCGTTAATTCGATAATCTTCCTTCTATTTTTCCTAGCTGGTAGTGTTTATAAATATCTAGAATTTGGTGTTGATATGTTTTATTTGTAATCGCTTTTTGCGTGGACGTTTTGTAAAGTCAACTTGGTATTCAGCCAAGTTGTCTGTTCTTTATTTGTGATGATATAAAAGTTAGCAAGGGGTGACGGCCTTTACCGGAAAAAAAAAAAGTCTCTTCCTAAGGGATCCTATCCTCCTACTGCTTGGACAGAAAAGGGTAAGAATCCACTTTCTATATGTCAGGTCTACTTGATCCTGTTATTCTTTGTTCCTAATTAATATTTATACAACCAATCATGAAGGATTTCCTCAGAGTGGAGACTCAGGAATAAACAAAATCAAAAACATCTTATCACTTCCTGCAGAAATTAGGACTTTTCAAGCTTTTCCAGAATCTCCCAGTCCTTCTAGTTCTAACCAACTTGTTGTCATGACAAGTAAGTCTTCTATTTTAGATATGTTATCTAGCATTTTACCTTAGAACCAATTACTTAGTTATTTCTAAATTTTATGGAATCGGGTCATTTTAGCAGCAATGAGATTGAGAAGTATATTGATGGCCTTAAATCAGAGTCAAGTGGTAAAGACAAGGTCATTCTTGGAAATACTAGTACTAGGTCAACTAAGCGTCCTAAAACTGCTCATGCGGATTTGGCCCGTGAATTCGATGCTTCAGTGGAAACCCTGAACCCTACTCCTATTAATCAAGTTGCTCCTAATCTGTCTTTAACTGCTAGCTTGGATCAAGCTATGATGGTGTGTAATCCTCTACCTCTAGTTTTCTTATGATTTCTAAAAAATTTTTTAGCTAATTGTGGTCTTTTTACTAGTTGTTAAAAGTGGTGCAAGAAAAAGCAAGTGAAGAGAATCAGAAAATGACAACTCTGTCAGAAGAGAAAAAGTTGAAAGAATCTGAAATTAATACTTTGAAGGCTGAATTGAAGGCTCTAAAGGAGGTGAATACTGGTATAGTTAAGAAAAGCAAGTACTACAGAAAGAGAGCAGAGAAGGCTGAAAAGGCTAATCAAGAAGAACTAAAAAAGGAATTGGACGACCAGCTGAGGAAATGCCTGTTAAGTGCAAGTCGTAGTGCCCTTGAGGTTAAGATTAAGATGGCCACCGAAGCGAAGAAAGGAGGCTTTGAACCAGTTGAATGGGATTTGGAAGACTGGGAAAACAAATTGGCTATGCTTCCTCAAGATGATGATGTGGCCCCTGAATCCAAAAATGAAGAGTCTTGGAAAGATGAAGCCACAAGTGAAGGTGATGATGATTCCAAACCAGTGGAGCTTTCTGAGGATGAAGAAGAAGATAAAGAAAATGAGAAAGAGAAGGACGTGGAGGAAATGGAGGATGTCTAGTTGGTCATCCTCAGTTGCTTATAAACAATCTAGTTTTTTAGGGTATGAGGTTTGTAATAAACAATTTCTAATTGGGGGTTGATTAACCTGGAATGGTTAATCCTGGTGGAGTACATCGAATGGTTTATGTTGGCCATTCGTTAAACTATATGTAAACTTATGCTATCATGACTATGCTCTTAAATTTCCCTAATTTCTAATTGTCCCCAGTATATGGAGTTTGTTAGGAAAATTTTAAAAAAATTTGTTACGATAATTTTGGGATAGCCTATCTTCAGATTATAGGATTTAAGCCTATAAATATTCATACTCCCTCATCTCCTATTATCACTTTTTCTTAATAATGGATGATTCCAAAGCTGTTGATACTCCCAGTACCGATCCTTTGGCTAAGCGAATCAAACATCAAAGGTTTGAAGAAGATGTTTTTCATCAAAAGCTCAACGAACCTAGAGATGACCTAAATCTTGTAAGCATAATCTTTACCTTTCCTTGTTATTCCTTCTCTATTGTTTAATTAGCTTATCTCTAATTTTCCATCTTAGAAACTAAAACAAATGATTGAATGTTTCAAGTATCAACTACAAGAGAAAGACTTACTCATTGCTCACCTAAGGAAACTTTCTATTTTACGAAGAAAGGCATTAGATGATGCAATTATGGAGACATCTAAGGCTAGATCTAAACTCCATGAAAATATTGCTTGGCACTATGCTGAGCATGAGGCATTGCTAAAGGCTTTTCACATGGATGCAGCTATTCAAGTTTTAGAGAGTAAACTACAAATGGCAGCAGAGGCTAAGACTATGGGTTTTGAGTCCCCTAATTGGAACGTGACCAAATGGACTAGTCTATTATCTACTTTAGAGGAGTCATTTGCTAAAGAAGCATTTGCTAGTAAATTGGCCCAACATAAGAAATCTTTACAATTATTCTAAATATTGTACCTTTGTTTCTTCATGAATAATATTTGATCTTTAAATAATCAGGATATTTGATTTCCATATCCTTATTTGTGATCCTGTATTAAAGATACGATTTCGAAAAAATATCTAATCTCTAATGTTAGTATCCCAATAATCAATAGGCGCGTTCAAAACCAATTACTATTATTTCACGCGCCTTGATTTGACGTTAAACTTCCCACTTGTCGATTTAGTTACCCTTCATTTACTTATTTATGTCTAAGATTATTTTTCCCACACACATATTCTCATGCCCAGGGAATCTATCAAAATAATTTTTTTTCCCATTAATATCTATAACAATACAATGGCTGGCGAATCATCATCCTGAAGCAGGGGTCCAAAGAGACTTAGGGATCGGTCTATTTCAGTAAGTTCTTTTTTGAAAAAGTTTTTTGTTTTTCTAGTTTTTAAAACTTTTCGCTTTTTCTTTGTAGATCATTGAAAAAATGTCCGATGCTTACGAGACAGAGATCATGTACAAAAATGAGACCATCAAAAGTGCTAATCGTCTCCTGAATTCGGTGATGGATACTAGAAATCAGACCCTAAAAGAGATGGTGAATCTGAAGGAGGAATTAAGTGAAGCAAAAAGAGAGGTCAACAATTTGAAAAGCTTTTTGGGATGGTTGAAACTCAAGTATCCTCAAATCTTTGGGGAAAGTGAAGCGGTCGAAGAAAGTAGGCTAGGGATTAACATTAAACCCCCTTCCCATAACCGTAACAATAGGAGGCCAATGCCTTAATTCTAGTTTTAATTTTTTATGCTACTTTGTATTCGAAGACTATTTTGAAATGAAACATGCTTATTTCATACCTTTGTTAAATATAAAGAAAATCAGACCTTGCAAATCTTTATAATTGCGGCGATCTTCTTAACTGCTTGATACTTTAATCCCCTGTTCAAATATAGGAATCACTAAAAAAAGGAAAATTCATTCGTTAATCGTTTGTGAATAATAGAGAGATTATCTCTATTCTTTTTTATGACAACATAACTGTCAAACCAATTGAGTTGATTGAAAAATCAACAACCGTTTGAACAATCCCAATCATGAGGGTCTAACCACAACCAGGAACTTTTATGACGTGCGACCCGGGCGGAAATGAGGTGTTAGTGTTAACCTCGACGTTCGAGAAGGTGATCCCTTCAACCTAGGATTGAAGTTTTAGTTCAATCCACTATAGTCCGTTTAAGGACAAAACTTAGGAAAGATTGTTTCCATTGAGGATGATACCTTGAGTATACACTTGTGATTTTCATCCCTTAGTATTAGGATCCTGGATGTTGAAAATCCTGCAGAAGATCATAAGAAAAAACAGAGGCTAAAGATTGATGTTAGCCCTTTTGGCTAACACCACTCCGATGCTCAAGTCAGTATTATTGTCATCAAAAAATACTATAAACTTAGTAATGTCGACTTTAACAATTACTTTTTTGATAAAAACCAATTTTGATTAGGGGGTATTTCATCCAATAAGCCTTCATCTATTAATCGCCAAATTTCGCAATTAAATGATGCACACCCCACAGTTTCGTGACCAAAAACACTATGATAGGCACACCATTTAGTTCTATCAACATAAAATTTTTGGGGGACTCTTTCTGGCCATTTAGCTTTGTCCCCAGACTTCTCATAAAAGTAAGAAGTCCAGACATGTCAGTTGTAAAATGATAATCAGAAAGTTGCAAATGATTTTTATTATTATCTTTGTTACCTTTATCGTTTGTACCTTGATCCTTTCGAATCTTACTCGTCGGTTTGATCTTCAAGAAGTTTCCCTTGGTTTTTGATGCTATTCCCTGAGCACATTCGAACCTTTCCAAGTAACTTTTCCCCGACTCATCGAATCCTTGGATTATTTCTTCAGTCTTTTCCTCATAAGCTAGTTCATAAAATTGATCAAAATGTTTTTTCCAAAGAAGAGCCAGATACAGATCTACTGAAGGTATTCCTTCAGTATTTCCTTTCAGAGTTTGTTCGGCTAAAATTCTTGCATTTTCAGGAGGATTTCTCATATTATCTTTTATATAAGGATTGTTTAGGGTCAGATTTCACAATTAGGATCCTGGATGTTGAAAATCCTGCAGAAGATCATAAGAAAAAACAGAGGCTAAAGATTGATGTTAGCCCTTTTGGCTAACACCACTCCGATGCTCAAGTCAGTATTATTGTCATCAAAAAATACTATAAACTTAGTAATGTCGACTTTAACAATTACTTTTTTGATAAAAACCAATTTTGATTAGGGGGTATTTCATCCAATAAGCCTTCATCTATTAATCGCCAAATTTCGCAATTAAATGATGCACACCCCACAGTTTCGTGACCAAAAACACTATGATAGGCACACCATTTAGTTCTATCAACATAAAATTTTTGGGGGACTCTTTCTGGCCATTTAGCTTTGTCCCCAGACTTCTCATAAAAGTAAGAAGTCCAGACATGTCAGTTGTAAAATGATAATCAGAAAGTTGCAAATGATTTTTATTATTATCTTTGTTACCTTTATCGTTTGTACCTTGATCCTTTCGAATCTTACTCGTCGGTTTGATCTTCAAGAAGTTTCCCTTGGTTTTTGATGCTATTCCCTGAGCACATTCGAACCTTTCCAAGTAACTTTTCCCCGACTCATCGAATCCTTGGATTATTTCTTCAGTCTTTTCCTCATAAGCTAGTTCATAAAATTGATCAAAATGTTTTTTCCAAAGAAGAGCCAGATACAGATCTACTGAAGGTATTCCTTCAGTATTTCCTTTCAGAGTTTGTTCGGCTAAAATTCTTGCATTTTCAGGAGGATTTCTCATATTATCTTTTATATAAGGATTGTTTAGGGTCAGATTTCACAATTAGGATCCTGACTTAAAGATCACTAACGAATATTGCAATTGCTTTCGAATATGATTTTGTATTTTGCAGGATCCTGATATCAGGATAACTATCCAGGATGCTGAGAATATTCTAACGGTCGAATATATGATTTCAACGATTCAAAGATATCATTTAGCTTATCAACAAAAATCAAACGTGTTCTTTACTTGGTCTTCCTTGGAAGTCAGAACTAATTTGAAGATTGACGCGTCAAGAAAGACTCAACGTATACTTACTTAGTCTATGCACGTTGAAGAAGGCAACACTGGAGATCCCAGATTTTTCGGAAGATTAGTTATTAGTCTTTATTATAAATACAGTGCATTTGATAGAGGATAGGATAACTGCTTGTTTTCACTTGTACTCAAACACACTTATTCACTGCATTCTCATTTTCTTTTACGATTATTAGCTCGATCAAATCACTCTTAGATTATTTTATTGCAATCCTAAACAAATAATAATAAAAGAACATATGTAGGAACGATTGATTCCTCCCGGTGTTTTTTACCTAAGATTTATTAATTGAATCAAGGGTTTTTCCCCGTCAACAAAATTCTGGTGTCGCTATTATCTTTGCTTTTACTTTCAGTTCAGGATCACATTGCTGGTCTTTAGTATTGTTATCCTTATCTTCAACTAATTTTGTGGTTTATTGCTGTATTTCTATCTCAAAGATTTTCATAAACTCTTTTTATTCAAACCTCTTATTTTGCATTGTTTTCTTTAGCAAAAATCTTATTTTATTTGAAGATCCTAAACACCTGACCTCACTTACAAATCATTGGTCAGAAAGTTATCTTGAACTCTTTTACAAAATTATCTTAGGTAATTTTTGACCGAAACAATTTGGCGCCCACCGTGGGGCAAAAAGGTGTTTTTGCAATTTTATCATTATTTTTGAAGAAAATTCAGTTTCGAAAACTTTCTTTTGATAATTCACATCATTGAAAATGTCTACTTCCCAAAATACCTCTTCTGCTGCTTCTGGATCTGTAACTTTGAAGAATCTGTTTAACAAACCTCCGAAAAATAATAACAATAATCATCCTCCGAACACTGGAAAGAGTGTCGAAGATACATCAGCAGGAAACGACGCAAGTCGTCCAATGCCTCAAGCACCGCGACCATATCCAGATTTATCTCTGGATTCACAGGTAAGATCCCCATATTCTGGATCTAGTGCTAATACGGATGTTTTTTCCATGTTTAGGGTTCTTCAAGAACAAATGAAGGAGGCACAAAAAGACAACCTGTCTAGATTTCAAAGTCTAGAATAAAAAATAATGGAGAACAAAAGCCAAGAAGCCAGGACTAAAGAAACTAGGAATCAGGATTCTGGTGGACCGGAAAATTCTCCTCTAAATAGTAGAAACATCAATTTCAGTGGAATAAGAATGCCGGAGACGCAGTCAATGGGACATCTATTCTCCACTCCACCAAAATCGGGATCTGGTTCATTCTTTCAAACCGGAAATAATTCAAAAGACAAAGAACCAACCCCACCATCATCTTCTGGGGTTCCAGGTTACACTCCTACTTCCTTTAATTATGAGAGTTATGCTAATCAAATGCAGGATAATACGATGAATGCGTATATGGCGAGAGAGTTGCAGAAAATCAAGAAACTTATTTCGACATTTCCGGGATTTTGTCAACCGATTCCTGAAGCAGATCCGTCTTCATATCGTATCTCCAAATTTGCACCTTCAATAGCCAATGTGGAAATTCCAAAGAAATTTTCAGCGCCTCATATGAAAACGTATGATGGAACAACTGATCCGCAGAAATATGTGGCTCAATACCTGGAAAAGATGGAGACTGTCCCAATCCCATCAAATTTAAGAGAAGCATGTGTATGCAAGGGGTGTGGGACTACATTTTCAGGAGCAGCCTTAAAGTGGCTACTCAACTTACCAACCGGTTATATATTCTCTTTTGCCCAACTTATTAATCAATTTAATTTACAGTTTTCATGTAGTAGGGTTTTTGAGAAAATAACGGGTGATCTTTATCAAGTCACCCAGGGAATTAACGAATCTTTAAAAGAATATCTTAACAGGTTTACAAAAGAATCATTAGAAATTCCGAAATTAGATATGACTACTGCAGTCCAAGCCTTGAAAATGGGGCTGAGAAAGGACTTCCTGTTCTATTAGGATCTTGTTATGACACCTTGCAGATCCTTAGATGAAGCTAGAAATCGTGCTTTGAGGTTCATCAGACTTGAAGAAGACGAATTGATGAGGAAAAGAATGGAGGGACCCTCAACATATGAACGTCCAAATCGCAGGGCAGAAACTCCAGTCTTTCGACCTAGCAAGAATAAACCCTACACAAGGGTTGTGCAACACAGAGGAGCGCCAGTGGAAAAACATAATATTGTTTTCCTGTTGATACTGCAGGTATAGTGGCAGTCCTAAAGAATCTTGGGGACAAGACCAGATGGCCCTCAAAGAACTCAAAACCTGATGCAAATAAAGAAAAGTCGAAATGGTGTGCTTATCATGAAGATTTTGGGCATACTACAGAAGAATGCTATACCTTGCGGCGTGAGATCGGGATACTCCTTAGTAAAGGATATCTGACAGAACTCTTCGAGAAGAAGAAAGCTCAGGATATCAATGTCATGGACTTGGGAAAGCAAAATCAACAACAACTACCAAGACCTAA
>CM067173.1:36926529-37022777 GCA_034093135.1 Erigeron breviscapus | reverse complement strand
TGACATTTCTAACTATCATTCCATTATTTAGTATTGATCTAGGCAAGATTGACAGCCCACAACGATTACATACGATAAATCTCTAGTCGTCTCAAGAAATGAGCGACATTCGTAACCTTTTTCTTTTTTCGAAGTTTCTAATCACGAGAAATGTTAGGGCACAGAGGAATGGATGCCCCCAACCCTAGAGTTAAAAGCTCGCAAGAAACCAAGAATCGTGATGAAATCTTGTTTGACTTTCACACATTTATGTCTCCGTGTAGACACCCATACTGTTGTTTATCCATTTTTACTACCGTATGAATGATCAAACTTCGAGGACGAAGTTATTGTTAAGGGGGTAATGATGTAACAACCCTCAATTTCCGACTAGGATAACTTACTTATAATTATCTAGGAATCTATCCCTAGAGGTTTATTAAGAGAATTGACCTTTTAGACATTTAAGGCATAGTGATAATTGCCCTCTAGTTCAATAAGATACCATAGATGACTAGCTATCTTAGATTTGCCATAAACAATAACTATAATCATTCAAGACAATCTCAAGCTATAAATTAGTTCTAATTGAACTTGATGAAATGTCAATGAACCAAAAACTTCGTTTCAAGAAGTCAAGTTATATAAATAATAATGTAATACTCACAACTTGTGACAAAGTCCATAAATCCTACAAAATATCCAACAATACAATCACCAAACCAATTAAAGCAAATATGGCCATGAAAATGAAATGACTATCTCAAAAATGTGTTTATAAAATCTGGTACATAATGATAAGCTTGAATAATAATAATAATAACAATATATATATAAGTGTAATATAAATACAAGATTATAACTAAAGAGTTAAGTAACAAATTTAAGACATAAAAATGTATATACACATACACATATACACGGATATATATATATACATATGAACACAAAATATATCTTAGAAGTCTACTAACTTGATATATATGAAAATGAGCTTAATTGAGGTTTAATGGAGGATTTGGTTAGTGTGTGAAAAGTGTGTTTGTGTGTGAATGGGAGGTTGAAGATGATAGGGAGGAGAGAGAAAGTGATTAGATTAAGTGTGTGTTTATTATGAAAGGTTTAATTACAAATGACTTAGGAAGGAGTATTTATACTCTAATCACAATTATAACTAATACTCCTAATTATAACTAATACTCCTTCCACTATTGAATATTTACAATTTAACACCATATTTATATTTCTAACAATCTTCCCCTTGGTGTTGAATTGTAAATGTTGCATCGTCTTCGGTCTTTAAATAACATGATGAGCCCATTTGTTGAAAATCTTCAATGTTGATTGGACTTTGAAGCTTTCTCATTGTCTTCAACGTCTTGTATCAACCTTGACTTTGAATCTTCTCAACAAACAAATATTCTTGACGATGACTTTCTAAAACTTGATCTTCTCTTGCAACTTTGAATACTTTGGAAGCATCTTTGAAATCTTTGTAGCTTTTGAGCTTTCACAACTTGAACTTTTGAATGTTGATTTCAACTTGATGTTGCTTGAGAAGTAACTTGAACTTTGAGTAGCATGCGGAAGCTTGGTTTTGACGTTGAATTCTTTGAATTCTTTTGGATGCGGAAGCTTGATTTAACTTTGAATTCTTTTGGCTTTGCGGAAGCTTGGTTTTGACTTTGAAATCTCTTGGCATTTCAGAAGCTTGGTTTTGGAATGCGGAAATTTGATTTTGTCTTTAAAACTTCAATTCTTGGTCTAACTTGTCTCTGAATCAATAAACATCTTGGAGCATTTGATTCTTTGATCAATTAACATTCGCTCCCCCTCAATCAAACAACCCCGAGGGGGAGAACCAAGGAGAAGGTCGAACGAACATTGATAAAACTTCGGCAAGAGTTGAAGGAAATGTTGGAGATGTGGTGATGGAAGAAAGAGCCGAGGGCGTGAATGTTGAGAATGTTGAGAATGTTGAGGAAACAATAGATGATGTGATTAGAAGAAGGTTAGTTGATGTGTTTGGTGCTGAGTCGGATGTAGAAAGTAAAGAAGAGTTTGGAAATATTGAGGTTAATGAAGAAGAAGGATTTGTGATTGAAAGTGAAGTTATGGAATATGCTGAAGATGATGCAGATATTGAAGCATTGAAAGATAATGTAACATTTGATGAGCCAGAAATAGTTGAGAATCCAACAAATGATGAAGCTGTTGAGGAACTGTGTTTGAAGACTTCCCAGATCTTGATTATTTTGAAACAGGTTCTTCAAGCAGAAAAGAAGCTGGAGAATCTTCTACTCAGAGTTTCACAACTCCTCAACACTATACGTTTGAAGACTTCAATAGTTTTGATGAATTAAGAAAAACTCCTGAAGCTGCATCCCAGAATTTCAAGAAATCAACGTATAAACAAGTGTTGAAAGAAGCAATCATATCCGAGGAAGTCCTTCCTGATTATTTTCCAACAGAATTAACTGAGGAACAAAGGAGGTTTATTAATCGGGGATACTTCTTGAGGGATAAAGAAAGAATGGTTGCTCTGGGTGTTAAGCCAAAGGAGGCAGCTAAGAAGTCAAGATTTCAGGAAGAAAGAGCTTATCCAATCTTCTGTGGAGCTACAAAAGTAACCAAAACAAAGAGACCAGAATTGGATTCGATGTATAAGTTTAAGGAAGCAAGACAAATCGAAGAATACACAGAGCTTCTCAAACTCACTAAGCAATACAATCCAAAGCTTCTGGAAGAACAAAGAAACCACAAGATTTTGGTGCTCGTCAGAGTGATTTTGGTTAAAAGGATTTCTATATCTGTACCTTGCTTTCATGTGAAAAGAGTTAACAATAAGATGTACAGATTCACAGAAGCTCAGTTCAAGCTGCTACCAGTTGATGACATTATCTTTCTCTACAACCATTTCTTGAATGCAATGCAAAGGTACAAGGAAGATGTTATTGCCTTTGAAGCAGTTAAAAGATACATGTCAAGCTGCATTCAATACGCTTCATTGGAAGACTTTCAAATTGGTTTTGAAGTGGTTAAGAGAAAGGTCAATGTACCATATCCAGATCAAAGTCTTTACACCAGAGACATTGAACAGCTCAGTATTGGTCAGATCATAGAAGAACCATCCTTTGGTGTTGTCTTTTTGAACAGCAGAAAAAAAGAAGATCTTCATTCGTATGGATGAACTTGCTTCTTATTCAGATGGAACACTAGAATTTTGTAAAAATGTTTTGTTGTGCTTGAAAGAAGATGATCAAGATGAAAAGAAAAAGGAAGTATTTGATAAGGTAATATCCAAGATCAACCAAAGACTCGAGTACAGAGACAGTATCAGAATGATGAGAGAGGCAAAGAATGTTCAAAAGTCTAAGTACGTCGTACGTCGAAGAGGAGGTTGTTGGATCAAGTACGAGCCAAGTCATCTTCCAGGCCCACAAAACATTCCACCAAGAAACTATGAAGCAAACATGATTGTTCCTGATGACAGACCAGAAGGAGATAATTGGTTCTGGCATCCAAATAAAGATAGACCGAATACAAGAGCTTGATGAATGACAAGGACTGGATATTTTTGACAAATCACTACTAAGGGGGAGATTGTTAGAAATATAATATGTAGTAGTTGATTTGTGTACTTTATGTTGTTTTGTACTTAGAATGTAAACATGTTAGAATGGAAGGGGGCATAGTGTAAATAGATCATATGTATATAAACCCCCTCCATAAGAGAATATGTAACCTTTGACCACATAATACAAACTAATCTTTCCCTGACATCTCTCTACTCTCTCTCTACTTTCTCTCACTAGAAATCTTCATTAACATACACTAAAACACACACTAAAGCTCGAATTCTAGTCTTAACAATTTTGATATAAATTTCGAGCTTTAATTCACAAAAATGAAGGAGAAATCAAAGATTTACAGTAAGCTCGGCGTTTGGATGTTTGGCTGAACGAAGAAGACGACCAGTAACCGACTATTTTGTCCTTTAGTGGTTTCTCGTGTTTGCAGAGGTCGTTGGCTAAGAGTTGTTCCTATTTGTTCTATTTGCAGAGCTCACTGCTCGGCAAATAGGTGTTTCAAGAAATTTTTGTTAAGTACTGGAGCTAATTGTTCTATTTGCAGAGCTCACTGCTCGGCAAATAGGTGTTTCAAGAAATTTTTGTTAAGTACTGGAGCTAATTGTTCTATTTGCAGAGCTCACTGCTCGGCAAATAGGTGTTTCAAGAAATTTTTGTTAAGTACTGGAGCTAATTGTTCTATTTGCAGAGCTCACTGCTCGGCAAATAGGTGTTTCAAGAAATTTTTGTTAAGTACTGGAGCTAATTGTTCTATTTGCAGAGCTCACTGCTCGGCAAATAGTTTTTTTGGTTTTCTTCGACCAAGTGAAATTCTTATTTGTGCTATTTGCAGAGATATAAGCTCGGCAAATAGTTGTTTTGGTTTTCTTCGACCAAGTGAAATTCTCATTTGTGCTGTTTGCAGAGATTTAAGCTCGGCACTTAGTTGAAATTGAAATTGTCAAATCAAAATTTTCCAGAAAATTGATTCAAAATCATTTTTGATCAATAATATTTGCTGTTTGCAGAGATTAAGCTCGGCACTTAGTTGATATTGAAATTGTCAAATCAAAATTTTCCAGAAAATTGATTCAAAATCATTTTTGATCAATAATCTTTTAGTGTGCAGAAAATAGAAATTTTCAAAATTTTGATTGGTCCATTTGCCGAGATCTGAGCTCGGCGTTCTTTACAATTAGAAAAATCAATTTTTTTTTCTAAGTCTTTTGGAAATTAATTGAAATGGCTTCAAGGGAAGCTTTAGCTCTTGGTTCTGAAGGGAGACCTCCTGTGTTGTTTAGAGGTTCTTATCCACAATGGAAGAAAAGGTTTCTGAACTGGATAGACAGACAGAAGAATGGAAAACTTCTGAAGAAATCATACAAAGATGGTCCTGAAATTCCAAAGAATCCAGTGAATGGAGAAGCTGTTAGGACCAGTTTACTGGTAAATTGGCCAGTCTCCAGTTGCACCTGGAGACCCAGTGAAACTGGAGACCCAGAAGATTTGTCCAGAAATATATTGAAGTCCAGTTGCATCGTACAGTTAACGCAACTGAAGACTTCCTCCAGTTGAGAACTGACCAGTTGAAGAATCCTTCCAGTTGAAGTCGAAGACAACAAGTGGAAGATAGAGAATGACAATGGCAGCGAAGCCCAGTTGACATTCTAGTCAGTTACAAACTGGAGACCGTCAGTGGAAAGCTCTTACAAAGCTTTACACTGATTACGAGGAATTGACTTTTGTGCTTTATGTGCTTTTACCCGAATAATAAGATTTATCTTATTATTTAAGTACAAAAAGGTACATAAAGCTGGTTGAATAAAGTTGCTTTATACTGCAACTTTACACTGCATTTTAAGGAATTAAATGTTATTCCTTAAATTCTCTCAACCACATTTGTACGGCCAAAGTTAACATCCCAATGTTAACTTTGCCTATAAATACAAGTCATTGCACAACAAGAATAATAAGTGATAAAACTCTTCAAAAGTTGAACACTTCACACTTTGCAAACCTGAAATATTCTTGGTGAACTTGTGCAATATTCTCTCAATCGTAAAAAGGAACATTTCACAACTTTAAGTGTTTCGATTGTTTAGAGAAATTCCAAGTGTAGATCAATTGTAGTTCATAGGTTGTTAGGATATTTACATACTTGTATTATCTTGGTTCCGCCACAACCTTGTAATTTATTTAAAGTTAATAAATAAATTACACTTGAAAATTACATATTGTCTCACCAATTTATTTTGTAAGTATTTTGTATTATTGCATTGTTCTTTACTTATTGTCACTTAAATAAGTAATCTATCTAGAACTTGGTATATACTCCTGTAACTGGTCGTCTCCAGTTCAGTGCTTATATTGCAAAGTAACTCCACCATCGACATTGAGGTGTCTTCAGGTAGTACCATCTATTGAGTTGGGACTTACAGGAGCTTTACCAGAAGAAAGTTGGAATACAGATCAGAGAAATCGTGTTGAGGCTGATCAAATGTCCATTGCTTATCTTTACCAAGCACTTCCAGATGACATCTATTGCAATGTGGACTCATATGAAACCGGAAAAGACATATGGGATGAAGTGGAAAAGCAGATGGAAGGGTCTGATGTTTCAAACACCATAAGATTGTCAACTATTCTGAACATGTATGAAACATTCAAGCAACAAAAGGGTGAACCATTGAATGAAGTATACATCAGATTCTGCAATGTAATCAATGAGCTGAGAAAGAATGATGTGAAAAGAACTAATATGGAGTTGAACATCAAATTCATCAAAAATCTTGAGGAGGAATGGGAAGTTTATGGCACTCAACTCAATCAGCAATCAGACTTTGGGAAACTCATAATTCATACCTTGTATGAAAAGCTGAAGTTGAATGTTGAGGATGTTCTGAGGATTCAAAAGAAGAAAGAAGAAAGTACTCATTCTGATCCACTGGCCTTGGTAGCTGAAAAGAAGCCTTCAAGAGTTGCAAGACAAAACTTTGTTGAATATGACACTGATTTTGATTCAAGTGAAATGAGTGATTCTGATCTGGATGAAAGGCAAAAGGAGATGTCAAGGAACTTGCTTATTTCACAAAGGCTTTCAAGAAGAAACCAACAAACAATCAGCTTAGGACTTCATCAGTGTCTTCTTATTCAAAGATTGCAAATGCTCCTAAGTTTGATACAAAGAAAGAATTTGTTGGTGGTGAGAAGAAGTTTGATAATCAGAAGAAGTTTGAGAAGAAGGTCATGGATAAGAGGAATGAGGACAAGAAATGCTATAATTGTGGTCTTCCAGGACACTTTGCCATCAATTGCTCTAAACCTCGTCAGAAGAACTCCAAGTACTACAAGTACAAACTTTTGCTTGCAAGACAGGAGGAAAGTGGAATTGCTCTTCTCGCTGAGGATGACAAGTGGTTACATCTTTCTGATGAAGAGACCGACGAACTTTCAGCAAAGGTGTACTTCATGACAAAAATCAAGAAATCAAAGGAGTTAGATGAAGTTGATGAAAGTTCTTCTGAGGTCGAGGATGAGGTAATCACTTTTCCTAAGTCAGTTTTAGCATATTATATGAATATGTGTAATGAAACAATGGAACATGGGAGAGGGTTGAGTAAACAGATTTCAAAATTAACCAAAGATTTGGAAGACAAAGAAAATGAATTTCAAAATTCTAAATATAAATTTGATTTACTTCAAAAGGATTTTGAGAATTTGAAATCTGAAAAAGCTGCGGTCACTTTTACTCCGAACTCCAAATTGCATCTTGAAAAACAAGAACTTGAGACCAAAGTTCTTGAGCTGAGCAAGACCGTCAGACAATTACAAGTAGAAAAGACCAATGAGATGTTTCGAGCAAATGCGTTGGCTGAAGACATTGAGTCTTTAAATGTGAAATTGAAAGAATTTGAAGGAATTTGAAGATAAAATTTCTGACCTAAAATATGAGTGTTGTATAAAAGATTCTCTTAAACAAAAACTTGATAAAGAAAATGATGAGCTTAGAGCTGAAATCTAGTCTTATTAAGAAAAGTTGTATAAGATTAATCGATCATATCAACAAATCTTTTTGAATAGGCCAAGAAATTCGAAAACTGTATTCACTTCAGGGTTGGGTTATGTCAATCCAAATCATTTGCTCGAAGCACAAGAAGAAATCCCGTCATTATATAAGGAATCTTATCTGAGATGTGGGATGACTGACCAGTTTGTGAGACCAAGTGATAGTGATTTTGAGGCTGATGATTTTCTAGAGAAGGGTACAAAAGTCTATTTTAACTATGAGTAGGATGATACATATGACTTTTTCAGTCACCCTGCACATAAAAGTAACAAAGATAATCATGAGGCTATAATTCCTGAAATTCTAGAGTGTTTTACTGAAAAACCTTTGGAACAACCTATTCCGATTCCAAAACCTGTTGTTGAAAGACCGTATGTTCCACAAAGTGTTTTGGAAAAGGTAATAGAGGATTTGCAAAAGTCTCTTGATGAAAAACAATCTTTAATAGATAATTTGAAGACTCAAAATCACTGTGACCCACCCAAGAATCATGTAAATGATTGTGATCACCCCAATTGTCCTGTTTGTGAAGTACTGGCCACTCCAACTCCACCAAACCATTCTGTGTCAAAGTGAGAAAACTTCACAAACTGCACGCTCTATTTGTGAAATTGTGAATGCATCTGTGCAAACTGAATGTGAAGTCATGCATGTTTCTGTTCAAACTGATGGTGATCTAGATGATGTATTTGATGTCAATGATGTTGATGATTATTTCTTCCCGACTGCTCTTGAGACTGAGTCTTTTACCAAGTTTTCCGAGGGAACACAATTATACTTGAATGAAATTGATGCTTTCAAACAACAGTTTGAAAAAGAAAAAGAACAAAAGTTGAATGTGCTTAAGGAACTAAACAAACTGAAAATTGACTTCGAATTTCAGAAAATTGCACTTCAATTTTTAAAAGAAAAAGAAAAAGCATCAATTCCACTCAAGGGAAGTCCTTGTCCTTTCAAGATAAGTGAAGCAAGTGTGAAGTTGGAAACTGATGAAATGTCAACATTTTTGGAAGGAAATCATGATTTTGCACCTGAATTTGAAAAACATTTTGTTCAAAAAGAGGATAAACATGAATTTTTTCTAAAGAAGATTCCAAAGTCACACTCTTCACAACCTTCCCCATTTGATAAGTTCAAGAGACCAAACACCACCAAACAACCAAAGACCAACCCATCACCCAAGACTGATTCAAGACCGAAACCAAACAAAGGTCCCACAGTTTCTAATAATTCAAAGACTTCTAGACAACCACAGATGTATAAGGTTAAAACTGAACCTAAGATTCAAAAAGAAGTCAAAACAAGCAGTGGTCCAAAGACTGTCAAGAATGAATCTTTCTCATTAGGTAACAAACAACCAAAGAATGTTAAGTATTCTAGTTTTCCTAGGTATTCTCAGACGACCTCTAAGAGCACTTTACAGAGAGTTAGAGATACAGTTTCAGGAATAAATAAATACAAAGATCAGTATGGTTGGTTGTCACCTAATAACATCAAGAAAGTGAACAAGACCACAGAAACCATCAAGAAGAAACCTGTTCAGAACGGAAATAACAAATTGTTTGCTAACTCAAAGAATGTTCCTGTTTCAGGTGACTTGTGCTTAACTAGTAGCAGTAAATGGATTCCAAAAGATAGATTTTTGCATGCTTCTAAAAAAGTCAAGCTTGATGGAAATACTACCCATGTCAAACAAATGTGGATTGTCCGTAGATCAAATTCATTAAATAGTGCTAATACATCTAGGACTAGTCCTGCTTGTCTCAAAACTTGTGTATAAACCTTTACATTTCTTTGCTTGTAATACGTATTTCTCATTTGAACTCGTATGTGTGATTGTTTGTTATGTTGAATAAAATGTTTGTTTGTGTGTTATTTTGTTAATTTTTTTTTATGTGTACTTGCATGTTATCCCTCTAACCTGCAAGGACCCAATCTATATGGGTACCTAAATCATATTCATTGTCCTTGCAGGAATATCTCATTTGTGTATGGTATGTTGACTCGGGATGTTCTCGTCATATGACTGGAAACAAGTCCATTCTTACAAACTTTGTCGAGAAATTTATGGGAACTGTCAGATTCGGAAATGATCATATTGCTCCTATTCTTGGTTATGGAGACATTGTTAAAAATGGAGTCACTATAAAGAGAGTTTCCTATGTTGAAGGATTAGGACACAATCTTTTTAGTGTTGGACAATTTTGTGACAATGATCTTCAAGTATTATTCAGGAGATATGAATGCAAAGTGCAGACTGAAGATGGTGTGGATATTATTACTGGTACAAGAGACAACAATTTGTTCACTATTGATCTCGACAACATTCCGACTAATTCTTCAGAGATTTGTCTTCTTTCAAAAGCAACTGCACAAAATTCTTGGTTATGGCATCGCCGTCTTTCTCATCTTAATTTTCAAACGATTAATGCTCTCGTGGATAAACAACTTGTTGAAGGTCTTCCGGATTACAAGTATGAAAGTGAACATGTTTGTCCAGCTTGTGCAATTGGAAAGATGAAGAAAGCTTCACACAAACCAAAGAAGTTTCTAAGTACAGAAGGTCCTTTGCACCTTATTCATATGGATTTGTGTGGCCCAATGAAAGTTCAAAGTATCCATGGCAAGCGATACATTCTTGTGATTATAGATGATTATTCTCGTTATACTTGGGTATTCTTTCTTCATGCAAAGAGTGATGCTCCGAATGTGATTATTGATTTCATCAAGAAGATCCAAGTAAATCTTAAATCATCGGTTAGAATTGTTCGCTCAGATAATGGCACTGAATTCAAGAATTCAACAATTGATTCTTTATTCAAGTCCATGGGTATTACTCATCAATTTTCCGCTGCCAGGACACCTCAACAGAATGGAGTAGTTGAACGTCGTAATCGAACTCTTGTTGAAGCAGCTAGAACAATGCTTGCTTATTCTAAGTTGCCTCCGAATCTATGGGCTGAACTGTTGCTACTGCTTGTTTCACTCAAAATAGATCAATCATAAACAAGAGGTTTGATAAAACTCCATATGAGGTGATTAACAAAAGAAAGCCCAATGTGAACTTCTTGCACATATTTGGATGTGTATGTTATGTTCTCAATGATCGAGATAATCTGGGCAAATTTGAACCTAAGGGCGATGAGGCATATTTCATCGGTTATTCGAGATAATCAATAGCTTATCGTGTATATAACCGACGAACCAAGAGAATCGAAGAGAGTATGAATGTTAGATTTGATGAACTCTCGGGAATGGTTCTTGAACAACACAGTTCAAGACCCGAACTTCAAAGTCCACAAGCTTCCGCAACAAAGACTGCATCAAACGTCAAATCATCATTCTCTACTCCAACAACACAAGATTTGGATATCTTGTTTGAAGAATTTTTCCAAGTTCCGACAAAAGTTCCTGAATCTGAAGTGAATACAAACGAACCATCCAGTTCAAATTCAAAAGAGATGGATCCCAATGAGTCTTTACCATCACAATCATCAGATGTTAATTCTTCATCTGGTTCTCCTCCATCTACTGATACTTCAGAGTTGCATACTCAACCTCATAATATCTCTCAAGTGACAAATCCATCAACCAATCCTGAAGATTATGATCCAGACGACTTTGTTGAACCAATTGCTACTTCATTTGAACAATTGACAGAACAACATTCTCCTGATTTTATTGATTCTGATGAATCTGGTGATCCAATTGATCCAATTCCTCACACAACCAAATGGACTAGAGCTCATCCAATTTCACAAGTCATTGGTAATCCAACAACTAGGGTCCAGACAAGTTCTGCATCCGCAAATGAATGTCTGTTTGTGAATTTTCTGAGTATTGTTGAACCAAAGATAGTGAATGAAGCTCTAAATTGTCCAGATTGGGTGAAAGCAATGCCATGAAGAACTTAATCAGTTCGAACGTCTTGAGGTGTGGAAATTGGTTCCCAATCCCTACAAGAATAAGGAGCCAATTAAGACCAAATGGATCTTCAAGAACAAAAAGGATGAAACTGGAGTTGTTGTACGCAACAAAGCACGATTGGTTGCAAAGGGATATTGCCAACAATATGGAATTGATTACGATGAGACATTCGCACCAGTTGCACGAATTGAGGCCATTCGGACGTTTCTTGCCTATGCTGCCTACAAGAACTTCACAGTCTACCAAATGGATGTCAAAACTGCCTTCTTGAATGGGATTCTCAAAGATTAAGTGTACATTGAACAACCTGAGGGATTTGTGAATTCAAAACATCCGGACTATGTTTACAGGTTAGATAAGGCTTTGTATGGTCTGAAACAAGCCCCTCGTGCATGGTATGATGCTCTATCTTCTTATCTTGTGAAATCTGGTTTTAGCAAAGGTTCGATTGACACTACCTTGTTTATCAAACGACAAGGGAGTGACATCATTCTAATCCAGATTTATGTTGACGACATAATTTTCAGGTCAACTAATCCAAAATACTGCAAGAATTTTTCAGCTTTAATGATTAAGAAATTTGAAATGAGCATGATGGGTGAATTAAAATTTTTCCTTGGTCTTCAAGTAAAACAGTTGTCAAATGGTACTTTTATTTGTCAAACTAAGTACATTATTGACATGTTGAAAAAGTTTGATATGATAAATTGTCAACCAATTGGGACACCCATGGAAGCTCGCACCAAGATTAATGCTGATTTAAATGGGAAATCTTTTGATCAAAAGAGATATCGTAGTATGATAGGGTCACTCATGTATTTGACTGCGAGTCGTCCGGATATTATGTTCGCAACATGCATGTGTGCCAGGTACCAGGTCAATCCTAAGGAAAGTCATTTCCAGGCCGTCAAACGGATTTTCCAATACCTGAAAGGCACTGTGAACCTTGGTCTCTGGTATCCAAGGGATACCGGGTTTCAGTTAATTGCATATTCGGATGCTGACCATGCAGGTTGTAAGCTTGATCGAAAAAGTACTTCTGGGAGTGTACAGTTTCTAGGGGATAGATTAGTTAATTGGTCTTCGAAGAAACAAAATTGTGTATCTACATCTACTGCAGAAGCTGAGTATGTTGCTGCAGCAAGCTGTTGTTCACAAGTTCTTTGGATGAAGACTCAGTTGACTGATTATGGATTTCAGTTTAACAGAATTCCCATCTACTGTGACTCTAAGAGTGCTATCGCTATTTCTTGCAACCCTGTACAGCACACAAAGACCAAGCACATAGAAGTTCGGTACCATTTTCTTAAAGATCATGTCGAGAAAGGTAACATCGAACTTTATTTTGTCCCGACAGACTACCAACTTGCTGACCTTTTCACCAAACCTTTGGATGAACAGAGGTTTAGTTTTCTTAAAACCAAGTTGGGAATGCTAGATTTACAAACTTAAATGCTTTCATGCCATGTATTCTATGTTCATTTTCTGTTTCAAACATTGATGTGTTTTACTTGTTATTACATGCAATGTTTGAGGGGGAGAAAAAGGGTAGAATGCATGATTTTAGGGGGAGTTTGTAAATTTACTGTATTGATATATGCTTAATTTGAGGGGGAGTGTGCAAATGCATGTGAATATTTGTTTGCTTATCTTGTTTGTGTATTTGCTAATTGTTGTTTTACTTGTTTAATTATATATTTTTTTTATGTGTGTTTGTTTTAAAATCTGAAAAACCAAATACAAAATTAGAAAATTCAAAAATGATAAAAAGATTTTATTTTTTATTTTTAATTTTTTTTATTCTGTTTTATTTTTGTCTTATTAATTTCTGGGCAAAATTTTTTTTTTTTTTCAAAATCAACTGTTTGCAGAGCTTTGAGCTCGGCAAACAGTACATTTTGCTTCAAAATGTTTTCAAGTCTTAAAACAACTGTTTGCAGAGCACTGAGCTCGGCAAACAGTACATTTTGCTTCAAAATGTTTTCAAGTCTTAAAACAACTGTTTGCAGAGCTCTGAGCTCGGCAAACAGTACATTTTGCTTCAAAATGTTTTCAAGTCTTAAAACAACTGTTTGCAGAGCACTGAGCTCGGCAAACAGTACATTTTGCTTCAAAATGTTTTCAAGTCTTAAAACAACTGTTTGCAGAGCTCTGAGCTCGGCAAACAGTACATTTTGCTTCAAAATGTTTTCAAGTCTTAAAACAACTGTTTGCAGAGCACTGAGCTCGGCAAACAGTACATTTTGCTTCAAAATGTTTTCAAGTCTTAAAACAACTGTTTGCAGAGCACTGAGCTCGGCAAACAGTACAAATTGGATTTTCAAATTTTTTTTTTTTTTTTTTTTTTTTTTTTTTTTTTTTTTTTTTTTTTTTTTTTTTTTTTTTTTTTTTTTTTTTTTTTTTTTTTTTTTTTTTTTTTTTTTTTTTTTTTTTTTTTTTTTTTTTTTTTTTTTTTTTTTTTTTTTTTTTTTTTTTTTTTTTTTTTTTTTTTTTTTTTTTTTTTTTTTTTTTTTTTTTTTTTTTTTTTTTTTTTTTTTTTTTTTTTTTTTTTTTTTTTTTTTTTTTTTTTTTTTTTTTTTTTTTTTTTTTTTTTTTTTTTTTTTTTTTTTTTTTTTTTTTTTTTTTTTTTTTTTTTTTTTTTTTTTTTTTTTTTTTTTTTTTTTTTTTTTTTTTTTTTTTTTTTTTTTTTTTTTTTTTTTTTTTTTTTTTTTTTTTTTTTTTTTTTTTTTTTTTTTTTTTTTTCCTTATTAATTTTTTTTTTTTTTTTTTTGAAAACCCCATTTGCCGAGGTTTGAGCTCGGCAAACATATTCATTTTGGTTTTCAAAATTTTTCAAAGTCTAAACTCAACTGTTTGCAGAGCTCTGAGCTCGGCAAACAGTGCTTTTGAAACCAAAATTTTTACAAAGTCTAAATTCAACTGTTTGCAGAGCTCTGAGCTCGGCAAACAGTACATTTTGCTTCAAAATGTTTTCAAGTCTTAAAACAACTGTTTGCAGAGCACTGAGCTCGGCAAACAGTACAAATTGGTTTTCCAAAATTTTTCCAAGTCCAAAATCAACTGTTTGCAGAGCTCTGAGCTCGGCAAACAGTACATTTTGCTTCAAAATGTTTTCAAGTCTTAAAACAACTGTTTGCAGAGCACTGAGCTCGGCAAACAGTACAAATTGGATTTTCAAATTTTTTTTAAATCTTGAACCTTTCATTTGCAGAGCTTTGAGCTCGGCAAACAGTACATTTTGCTTCAAAATGTTTTCAAGTCTTAAAACAACTGTTTGCAGAGCACTGAGCTCGGCAAACAGTACATTTTGCTTCAAAATGTTTTCAAGTCTTAAAACAACTGTTTGCAGAGCTCTGAGCTCGGCAAACAGTACATTTTGCTTCAAAATGTTTTCAAGTCTTAAAACAACTGTTTGCAGAGCACTGAGCTCGGCAAACAGTACATTTTGCTTCAAAATGTTTTCAAGTCTTAAAACAACTGTTTGCAGAGCTCTGAGCTCGGCAAACAGTACATTTTGCTTCAAAATGTTTTCAAGTCTTAAAACAACTGTTTGCAGAGCACTGAGCTCGGCAAACAGTACATTTTGCTTCAAAATGTTTTCAAGTCTTAAAACAACTGTTTGCAGAGCTCTGAGCTCGGCAAACAGTACATTTTGCTTCAAAATGTTTTCAAGTCTTAAAACAACTGTTTGCAGAGCACTGAGCTCGGCAAACAGTACATTTTGCTTCAAAATGTTTTCAAGTCTTAAAACAACTGTTTGCAGAGCACTGAGCTCGGCAAACAGTACAAATTGGATTTTCAAATTTTTTTTTTTGAAAACCCCATTTGCCGAGGTTTGAGCTCGGCAAACAGTTAAAATTGGTTTTATTTTTTTTTTTTTTTTTTTTTTTTTTTTTTTTTTTTTTTTTTTTTTTTTTTTTTTTTTTTTTTTTTTTTTTTTTTTTTTTTTTTTTTTTTTTTTTTTTTTTTTTTTTTTTTTTTTTTTTTTTTTTTTTTTTTTTTTTTTTTTTTTTTTTTTTTTTTTTTTTTTTTTTTTTTTTTTTTTTTTTTTTTTTTTTTTTTTTTTTTTTTTTTTTTTTTTTTTTTTTTTTTTTTTTTTTTTTTTTTTTTTTTTTTTTTTTTTTTTTTTTTTTTTTTTTTTTTTTTTTTTTTTTTTTTTTTTTTTTTTTTTTTTTTTTTTTTTTTTTTTTTTTTTTTTTTTTTTTTTTTTTTTTTTTTTTTTTTTTTTTTTTTTTTTTTTTTTTTTTTTTTTTTTTTTTTTTTTTTTTTTTTTTTTTTTTTTTTTTTTTTTTTTTTTTTTTTTTTTTTTTTTTTTTTTTTTTTTTTTTTTTTTTTTTTTTTTTTTTTTTTTTTTTTTTTTTTTTTTTTTTTTTTTTTTTTTTTTTTTTTTTTTTTTTTTTTTTTTTTTTTTTTTTTTTTTTTTTTTTTTTTTTTTTTTTTTTTTTTTTTTTTTTTTTTTTTTTTTTTTTTTTTTTTTTTTTTTTTTTTTTTTTTTTTTTTTTTTTTTTTTTTTTTTTTTTTTTTTTTTTTTTTTTTTTTTTTTTTTTTTTTTTTTTTTTTTTTTTTTTTTTTTTTTTTTTTTTTTTTTTTTTTTTTTTTTTTTTTTTTTTTTTTTTTTTTTTTTTTTTTTTTTTTTTTTTTTTTTTTTTTTTTTTTTTTTTTTTTTTTTTTTTTTTTTTTTTTTTTTTTTTTTTTTTTTTTTTTTTTTTTTTTTTTTTTTTTTTTTTTTTTTTTTTTTTTTTTTTTTTTTTTTTTTTTTTTTTTTTTTTTTTTTTTTTTTTTTTTTTTTTTTTTTTTTTTTTTTTTTTTTTTTTTTTTTTTTTTTTTTTTTTTTTTTTTTTTTTTTTTTTTTTTTTTTTTTTTTTTTTTTTTTTTTTTTTTTTTTTTTTTTTTTTTTTTTTTTTTTTTTTTTTTTTTTTTTTTGTTGTTTTTTTTTTTTTTTTTGGTTGTCTATATAGTATTTCATAAGTGTTGGGATAAGAAGCAAGGTATCGAACGCCTTTGTGTACTACCTTCGTTTTCTTATCTTTTAATACTTATGTGATTCTATATATCGTCATGTTTCGTATATATATTTGGGTGAGAGGCAAGGTATCGAACGCCTTTGTGTACTACTTTGTTTTCTCATTTTTGATATATGTGCGAAACATTGTCTTTGTGTAATAAATGTGTTTGTTAAATGTTGGAGTGTTTTATATTTTTCTGTGATTAAAATGTATTTTCTGGTCAAAATTTTGGTCAGTTTGTCTTTTCAGAAATTTAATAAATACAAAAGATGGCTATGTTTCAAGAAGTTGCTTCAATGAAAATGCAAGCTAATCAAGCACTCCATATTCCATTTTCTTCAAAGTTTCCAATCATAACGGAGATTCTGAGCCATCATCCTTTGAATAATGCTTTAACTGCTGCTGCAATTGTTCCCGAGAAGTATATATTTGATTTGTGGGAATCAATTGAATATGTGAAAGGAAGTAAGAGATACAAGACAGCAGACTACTTCAAATTCTCTCTTCAGTCAGAAGATAATGTTTTCGAATGTAAATTCACTTTGGATGAGTTCAGAACTACAATTGGTTTTCCTGAATTTGAAGAATATGAAGAACTCCCATATGTTGAAGAAATTTTGGCTGGAGTTCATTCTTTGGGATACGAAGGAGAGTTGGCAACAATGAGAGATTTTAAAAGGATGAATATAGCAACTCTCTGGCATACCATGTATAATGTGCTTTGCACTTGTTTGATGCCATCCCAGAAAGGAATTGATGCAATGACAAAGCATTCTCTGTCAATTTACTATGCAGTCACTCACAATGTGCAGTGTGACTTTGCAAAGATTATATGGGATAAGATGATCGAAGTTGTGAAGGGAAAAGATGTACAAGAAAGAAAATACATTCCCTTTATCAGATTCTTCACATTGATTATCGAAGATGTTCTTGATAATGCAGAAGAAATTCCAAAGTTGGAAGACAGCTTTAAGTGTGTTATTGCAATGTACAAATCCAACATGAGAGGCACAGGAAGTGAAGATGCTAGACCTTTTCCAATTCCACCATTTCTTTTTAATCTGGTTTCTGCTCCGAGTCCTCACCTTAGGACATATAGAGAGTGGTTAGCCACAGCGATGGGATCTGAAAGCCGACAGATTCCTACCCAAGCTGTGCATAGGTCGCCAAGTGAGGGTCCTAGGTCTACTAAAAGAAAAAGAGGGGTTAGTGATGAGGGGACTTCTGGGCAAAAGAAAAAGAGGGGTTAGTGATGAGGGGACTTCTGGGCAAAGAAAAGAAAATCAAAAAGAGTTATGTTTGAACAAGAAGCTGTTACACCTGAACCTATTTCTTCACCTGTTTCTCAATCTACACCGAATATTACTTCACAAACCACACCATCCATTCAATCAACACAATCTACACCAACCGTTCACTTTTCACAATCTTCACCGTCTACACCAATACCATCCGTTGTTTCTCCCAATCCACCGATACTTACACCACCTCATTTATCACCAGTTCTTAATCCGACACCGCTTGCTTCAGCACTACCGAATGAACCAACTCCACCACCAGGTAGACGACTTAAAATGGCTGCTAGAAGTGCACCATCAGGTCTACATAAGGCATCAAAGAAGAAATCCAAAAGAAAACATAAGTCTTCTAAATCTGCAAGCCAAAGATATGAATCTAGAATTGTTGGTGCCTCAGCTGAATTTGATTTGAATGAACAAGTTGGTGCCTCAGCTGAATTTGATGTTGAACAACCAACTAGAATTGTTGATAATGTACTATCTGAATTGGAAACTGAGAATATTAGCACAGGAGATGACGTTGTGTAGGAGGAACAAGGTGGGATTGAGGGAGGAGTTGAAAATGTTAGAGAGGTTGAGAGGTCCGGGTTAGGACAAGGGCATAAAGAAAACGTTGGCCCTCCGATAGTTGAAACAAATGTGTCTAGCCGGGATGTCAACCCTAGGATAGAAGTCGAGAACTCCCCATTCTCGCTTGCACCAAACTCTCCTCTCCATTCTGACTCCTCACAACAGGAGTTAGTCTCAAAAACGCACGGGGAACAGCCACGTTCACCACACTCTCCTCATTTGGAGGATGAGAGTGTTGAAATTAGAGAGGACCAACCCCAACTCTCGACTTCATTTCGTGCACAAGAGACTAGATCTCCTAGGCACACAGATTCACAAGCACAGTTTAGTACTGTTTCCGGAACAAGCGGAGAGGGACCCACTGTGTGTGACCCTCAAGGACAACTTGGAAATCCTGCCTTAGCTAACATTATTCCAGCTTTAGCCGCAGGTAACAGTTCTCAAACAGAGACTCGGGGACAGTATGAAAGCCTTAGTGACACTGCTGTTCCTCAGGATCGACCTGAGACTGTATTAACGGGCATTCTCAGTGACCCCGATGTTGTTAGAGGTGTTACCCAACAACAAGTCCCGGACAGTGATTTATCACAGTCTAGGACACAACCCGATTCTGGTTGCAAAGCCACTGAATCTCAAACTGCTGGTGAGGGTTTACCCCGAGGATCTATAGGAAATCCTGAATCAGCTACGCTGAATTTAGGTCACACCACAAGTGTGTAAACAACCTCCGGGTTGGATACTACACTTCCATCACAAACACCAACATAAAGAACACAAACACCATCTCAAATATCACCAACAACAAAACAACAAGAAAAAGACAAAGCATTTGATCATTTGTTGGGTATATTAAGGTCCGAGGGTGATTTGTTGACAGTGACTGAAAGGGGGGTGTTGAATGCATTGGAGGTAAGAGAAAGAGAAATTGCAAATGAAAGAAGAGTCAAGGCCTTACAAGATAAAGTTCAATCTCAAAAAGTAGAGTATGAAGCTAAGCTTGCTGCCTTTGAATTACGTTTGTTGGCTCTAGAATCTTGCCGACCTGCCTCGGTTGCTTCTCGACGGGATGATCCTGATTCTGATGATCACCCCGAGGGGGAGAACCAAGGAGAAGGTCAAGCGAACACTGGAAATACTTCGGCAAGAGTTGAAGGAAATGTTGAGGATGTGGTGATGACAGAAAGATCTGAGGGTGGAAATCTAGATGTTATTGAAGAAGATCAAGCTGAGATTGAAAGATTAGCTGTCATTAGAGCTAGATCTGATAGAAGATGGAAAGAGCTTGCTGATGAAACTCAAAAAGAAGTTGATAAAATAGTTAAAGATTTTACTGAAAGATTCAACGAAAGAAATAATGATGATGACCTTGAGGAGATTGAAAGAATTGCTGAAATTAAAAAAGTTTAATAAAGTTTTTGGAGCAGATAGTGATGAAGAAGAAGAAGAAGAAGAGAATGAGAAGAAGAAGAAGAAGAAGAAGAAGAAGAAGAAGAAGAAGAAAAGAAGAAGAAGAAGAAGAGAAGAAGAAGAAGAAGAAGAAGAAGAAGAAGAAGAAGAAGAAGAAGAAGAAGAAGAAGAAGAAGAAGAAGAAGAAGAAGAAGAAGAAGAAGAAGAAGAAGAAGAAGAAGAAGAAGAAGAAGAAGAAGAAGAAGAAGAAGAAGAAGAAGAAGAAGAAGAAGAAGAAGAAGAAGAAGAAGAAGAAGAAGAAGAAGAAGAAGAAGAAGAAGAAGAAGAAGAAGAAGAAGAAGAAGAAGAAGAAGAAGAAGAAGAAGAAGAAGAAGAAGAAGAAGAAGAAGAAGAAGAAGAAGAAGAAGAAGAAGAAGAAGAAGAAGAAGAAGAAGAAGAAGAAGAAGAAGAAGAAGAAGAAGAAGAAGAAGAAGAAGAAGAAGAAGAAGAAGAAGAAGAAGAAGAAGAAGAAGAAGAAGAAGAAGAAGAAGAAGAAGAAGAAGAAGAAGAAGAAGAAGAAGAAGAAGAAGAAGAAGAAGAAGAAGAAGAAGAAGAAGAAGAAGAAGAAGAAGAAGAAGAAGAAGAAGAAGAAGAAGAAGAAGAAGAAGAAGAAGAAGAAGAAGAAGAAGAAGAAGAAGAAGAAGAAGAAGAAGAAGAAGAAGAAGAAGAAGAAGAAGAAGAAGAAGAAGAAGAAGAAGAAGAAGAAGAAGAAGAAGAAGAAGAAGAAGAAGAAGAAGAAGAAGAAGAAGAAGAAGAAGAAGAAGAAGAAGAAGAAGAAGAAGAAGAAGAAGAAGAAGAAGAAGAAGAAGAAGAAGAAGAAGAAGAAGAAGAAGAAGAAGAAGAAGAAGAAGAAGAAGAAGAAGAAGAAGAAGAAGAAGAAGAAGAAGAAGAAGAAGAAGAAGAAGAAGAAGAAGAAGAAGAAGAAGAAGAAGAAGAAGAAGAAGAAGAAGAAGAAGAAGAAGAAGAAGAAGAAGAAGAAGAAGAAGAAGAAGAAGAAGAAGAAGAAGAAGAAGAAGAAGAAGAAGAAGAAGAAGAAGAAGAAGAAGAAGAAGAAGAAGAAGAAGAAGAAGAAGAAGAAGAAGAAGAAGAAGAAGAAGAAGAAGAAGAAGAAGAAGAAGAAGAAGAAGAAGAAGAAGAAGAAGAAGAAGAAGAAGAAGAAGAAGAAGAAGAAGAAGAAGAAGAAGAAGAAGAAGAAGAAGAAGAAGAAGAAGAAGAAGAAGAAGAAGAAGAAGAAGAAGAAGAAGAAGAAGAAGAAGAAGAAGAAGAAAGAAGAAGATTTTCATTCGCATGGACGAACTTGCTTCTTATTCTGATGGAACATTAGAGTTTTGCAAGAATGTTTTGTTGTGCTTGAAAGAAGATGATCAAGATGAAAAGAAAAAGGAAGTATTTGATAAAGCAATCTCCAAGATCAATCAAAGACTCGAGTACAGAGACAGCATCAGAATGATGAGAGAGGCAAAGAATGTTCAGAAGTCTAAGTACGTTGTACGTTGAAGAGGAGGTTGTTGGATCAAGTACGAGCCTAGTCATCTTCCAAGTCCACAAAATATTCCACCAAAGAACTTTGAAGCAAACATGATTGTTCCTGACGACAGACCTGAAGGAGACAGTTGGTTCTGGCATCCAAACAAAGACATGCCAAATACGAGAGCTTGAAGATTGACAAAGACTGGATATTTTTGACAAATCACTACTAAGGGGGGGATTGTTAGAAATCACTTCTATTGTATATTTGTACTTAGAATGTAAATGTATAAGTATGGAAGGGGCTTAGTGTAAATTAGTCATATGTATATAAACCCCCTCCATAATGGAAAATGTAACCTTTAACCCCATAATACAATCCAATCTTTCCCTACTTTCTCTACTTTCTCTCTCTACCTTCTCACACTAGAACCGCCATTAACACACACATAAACACACACTAAAACTCAAATACTATACTTTACAATAACTGCTCTCACACTTGTATTCGCACACACATACTCACTGCTTTCTTATTTACTTTTACGTTCATTAGCTCGATTAAATCACTCTCACCATTATTGTAATCACCCACGAATAATAATAAAAGAACACAGGAAGGGTCGATTGAATCCTCCCGGGGTTTTTTACCTAAGATTTCTTAATTGAATCAAGGGTTTTTCCCCGTCAACAAAATTCTGGTGTCGTTGTTGTTTGGGGTAGAATTTACGCTACTAGGATCCTGAATAGAATTTACACTTTAGTCTTTCAGTAATAAACACTTAATAATGTGTAGTCTTAAAGGATTCCTTGATCCCGGTTAGTTTATTAGTTCAGACCATGTTATGTTATTATCCTAATATAACAGGATCTTGATATCTTCAGGATCTATGATTTTACTAACGAATATATGTCTAGTATAGTAGATATTATATGTAGGATCGAAGTAAAAGCGTGTTACATAAAGAAAACGTGTTTCAACGGATAGTTTACCACTTTAACCACAAGAATCGGGATTGATAACAGATTTACCATGTGAAGAATAACACTCAACGGTCATCTATGCCACTTCTTCAGCGTAAAGAGCAAGTCCAGGAAGATCCCAGATATTTCAGAGATATGGTTCAACGTCTAGCTCTATAAATAGAAGAAGATCTCGTTCAGAGGGGGGACACATCACACACATCACAGGGATCGCATACTTTACACACACAAGCAATCATCATACAAGCATTCATTCACTCAACAACAACAAATTAGTTACTTAGCTATTGATAGTTTTCTTATTCATTCGTTCATTCATTCATTTCATTGTAATCATTCACAAACAAGAATAATAATAAAAGAACAGCAGGTAGGATCGATTGAATCCTCCCGGGGTTTTTTTTACCAAAGATCACTTTACTGGATCAAGGGTTTTTCCTCGTCAACAAAATTCTGGTGTCGTTGTGTTTTTCTGTTTTTCTCTAAGATCCTAACTTTAATTCGCAGTGCTTTACTTTTACATTCATTAGCTCGATCAAATCACTCTCACCATTATTGTAATCACCCACGAATAATAATAAAAGAACACAGGAAGGGTCGATTGAATCCTCCCGGGGTTTTTTACCTAAGATTTCTTAATTGAATCAAGGGTTTTTCCCCGTCAACAAAATTCTGGTGTCGTTGTTATTTTCATTTATCTTTAAGATCCTAGCTTTACATTTCATTACTTTAGTTTTATCTTCAACAGTTTTCTTAGATTCTCAAAGTATTTCTGTCTCAAAGGCTTTCATAAAACTCTTTTTAGCAAAAACTCTTAGTTTAAATCGTTATCTTTAAGAAAACTTTACTTTTATTTGAAGATCCTAAAACACCGAATCCCACTTACAAATCTTCGGTTCTTAAATTATCTTTTAATCCTTTCTAAAATTATCTTAGGTAATTTTTGCCCGGGGAGCACGTCATAAAAAATTCTTGATTGTGGGTAGACTCTCATGGTTGGGAATTTTCAAAGGGTTGTTTTGTGAAACAAATAGTTTTGATACTCAAACAAATTTGTTTTTATAGTAACGATTAGATTGCAAAAACACCTTTTTGCCCCACGGTGGGCGCCAAATTGTTTCGGACAAAAATTACCTAAGATAATTTTGTAAAAGGATTCAAGATAATTTTCTGACCAAAGATTTGTAAGTGAGGTCAGGTGTTTAGGATCTTCAAATAAAATAAGATTTTTGCTAAAGAAAAGAATGCAAAATAAGAGTTTTGAATAAAATGAGTTTATGAAAATCTTTGAGATAGAAATACAACAATAAACCACGAAATTAGTTGAAGATAGGATAACAATACTAAAGATCAGCGTTGTGATCCTGAACTGAAAGTAAAAGCAAATATAATAGCGACACCAGAATTTTGTTGAGGGGGAAAAACCCTTGATTCAATTTAAGAAATCTTAGGTAAAAAACCCCGGGAGAAATCAATCGTTCCTACCTTTGTTCTTTTATTATTATTTGTTTAGGATTACAATACAATGATCGAAAGAAAAAAGTGAATGATTAACAAGTAATGAGCGTAGTAAGTAAAGTTGCTGTGTGTTGATCATTGTATCTTGATTCTCCTCTTCTGTTGAAGATGCCTTGGTATTTATAGAGCTGATCGTTGAAATGAATTATGCAAAATATCTGGGATCGTTAAGAGATTTCCCACACATGGTAAAACTGTTATCAATCCCGATTCTTATAGTAGAAGTGGTAAACTATCCGTTGAGACTAGTTTCCTCACGTTGTAAATGTTCTTTAATCATAATTGTTCCTGCATACAATATCTTTTCGTACTAGATATACGTTCATTAGTGATTACATTGATGTTGACGATTTCAAGATCCTGTTATAAGATAATACAGTTAAGATCCTTAATTAAAATAGCGATAGGGATCCTTTAAACAGTATTGAATGATACTTTGACAAGTCTAAAGTATAAATAATATTAAGATCCAAATTGTGAAAATTCTACCCCAAACATATTTGCTATATTCTTATGTTCTATAAGATATCTAAAATAGTCATCGTTTATGTGATATTCATAGAAACTAACCTCCAGGATCCTGAATTGATTTTTCGTCTTTCGCAAAAGTATTTTTTCCCAAAAGTGTCTTTTCATTTCATTGTTCGAAAGTTATAATTATTTTGATTTGACTTTCAACAACCTCGCAATTAATTCGCTCAACCCTTTTTCTCCCCTTATTTATTCTCCGCCAATATTTTCGATTAAATCACCTTCCCAAATCTCATTCAAAAATTCACTTTCTTACCAAGAAAACATGTCAAACCTTCCGATCAAGGTAAATTACATTTAAATTTTTAATTTAATATTTATTTTGAATTACGAAATTCTTTGTTTTATATTTGCAGCCTATCCAATCCAAACAAAGCCACGTTGCCTCAAATAGTTGGCTGCTGTTTTAGCTTTTTTTTTTCTTTTTTCCACTGACTCTGGCTCTGTTGCCTTTTCACTTTTCCATCTCTTATGCAAAATATCTCACTCATTGTAGATCGAAGTCCAAAAGAAGCTCCATCAGATTATTCCCATCTATAATCTTTCCTCTCATTCATTTTCTTCAATTATAGGTTCTATATTTTTGGGTATGATTTTTATCATCTGAATCTTCTTCTTGGCGTGGTGATTTCACCCGATTTATGAAGAAAGATTGTGCTTTTGATCTTAATGCTCTTGAAGAACGATTTCAAAAATTGAGAGAAGGTCAAGTTAACATGGCCAGTAATTCGTCTAAGAAGAAAAAGAATAATAGCCCTAATAAGGGTGGCAAGAGTGGAAACCCTAATAAGAATGGTCATGTTGATGGTGAGAATAACTCTCCTTCTAATACCAAGCATGATCATGCTAAATCTATTCACGAGGATGATGGGTCACTTGGTGGTGGTTATCCCACTGGTAAAACTCCTAGTGGCAATGCTGATGTGCGAGGTGATGGTGCTGAATCTGCTGGGAAAACTCCGAGTAATTCTAGTGGTGAGGTGTCGAATGCAATCCCTAAGTCTGATGGTGATGGAATGTCGAATGAAAACTCTAATTCTGATGGGTTTGCTACGGTAGATGGTAGCTCCAAGGCTGGTGACAGGGATAAGGAGATGAGATCGAGTATTAATGATGAGCAAAAGAAGAATTCTGAGTTTTCCTTTGCTCCGAATCAACCTGATCCACTTGTTGAAGATATAAACTTTGGCACACAGCCTCCTGAAATTACTGAAACAATAAATAAAGCTTCTGAGTCTTTTGCTAAAGTTGTGCAAGGAACTGGTACTACGAATAAGTTGCATAATAGTTCTTATGCGGCTAAATTGAAGGCTGGTTCTATCAAAAAAGTTGTAAATTTCAGAAAAATTGAAAACATGTTTCAAAAAGAAGGTGTTGATGTTGTTCTACCAAAGGAGTCTGTCCGACAAGTGCAAGATAAATTTGCGAATACTCTGTTTGGTTACTTTCTTGGTGATAGAATTGCATACCCGGTGGTTGAATACTTTGTTAAGACGAATTGGAAGAAGTTTGGTTTACAAAAAGTAATGATGAATGCTAATGGCTTCTTTTTCTTCAAATTCTCGGATAAAAATGGTATGCGAAGTGTCATTGAAGGAGGACCTTGGATAATTCGAGGTATGCCTTTATTTCTAAAGGTTTGGTCACCAAATGTGAAATTACAAAAAGAAGAAATAAAGGAGGTGACAGTATGGGTTAAGATTCATAATGTACCGATTGCAGCTTACTCAGATGATGGGTTAAGCATGCTCGCCTCTAAGCTAGGTAACCCGAAATTACTTGATGCTTATACAAGTGCCATGTGTACGGAGGCTTGGGGGCGTAGAAGCTATGCTAGAGCACTTATAGAAATATCAGCGGATTCTGAATTTAAGGATGTGCTATCAATCGAAATTCCTGATATGGAGGGTTATGGGTGTACAAAAGAATTCATGCAAGTTGAATATGAATGGAAACCTCCTAGATGCTCATTATGTTGTGTTTATGGACATATAGATGATCAATGTGCAAAAGCTGTTAAAAGGCAGCCTAAAGCTGGGAAGGAGGTGGATAGTGATGGGTTTCAACTAGTTGGAAAAAGAATGTTGCAAAACAGGGTTTTGTAGTCCAAAAACAGAAGCCAAAATTTGAATACCGACCTGTGGCTAAACCAAAAGCTAATTCAGATGAAGCCAGTACGTCTAAAGTGCCGGTTCCCACCAAAAACTCTTATGATGTTTTAAATGACTATGGGGATGGATACAATGAACCGGTTCTGGTTGAAACAACGGAGGAGGAAATAGTAATTGAGGATGCTAACAAGGTACAAGTCACTGATGAAAAAGTAACCACGGAGGGGGCAAGCACTCCCGTATAGAATGTGGTTAATGGGTAGTATTGCCTCTTGGAACATAAGGGGTTTGAACCGCACCCCAAAACAAAAGGAGGTTCGGCATGTTATTCAGGATAATTACCTGAATTTATGTGCTATTATGGAGTCTCATGTAGAGGTTAGTCGTTTGGTTGATGTATGTAGAAAGATATGTAGAACATGGAATTGGACATCAAATGGTGGTGTATGTTCCAAGGGAACACGTATCATTATTGGATGGAATACGGATGTGGTTGACCTTATGGTTATTTCTCAAACGGAACAGGTAATGCACACACAAGTAATCTTCAAGCAGGATCAAAAAGTTCTGTTTTGCTCCTTTGTTTATGCGAATAATTATTACAAAGAAAGGAGGATGTTATGGGCTGATTTGTGCAAGCATAAGGGGTTTGTTCGTGATCAGCCATGGGTTATATTAGGTGATTTTAATTCTTCATTGAACTTGGAGGATAATTACTCGAGTTCATCAAACATTACAATTGGTATGCGGGATTTTAAGGAATGTGTCGAAGAGATTGAAGTCATGGACATTAATAGTTCCGGGTTACACTACACATGGAATCAGAAACCTAAACATGGTACGGGTATCTTTAAGAAGATTGATCGTGTTATGGGTAATATGAGATTCATAGATGATTTTCCAGCTGCGTGTGCAATATTTCAGCCATATAGAATTTCAGACCACTCTCCATGTGTGTTGAAGTTGCCTTCTATTTCAAGATCGAAGCCGAAACCTTTTAAATTTCCAAATTTTCTTATTCACAAAGAAGCATTTCTTGAGGCTGTAAGGAAAGAATGGGAGACTGAAATGGGTGGCCATTATATGTTTCGGGTCACGCAAAAACTTAAGGCTATCAAAAAACCCATGCGTAAAATGTTACATGATATGGGAAACTTGCATGCTCGTGTTGACATGCTTCGGACAGAATTAGATGTTGCTCAAGTGTCTATAGATCATGATCCATCTGACCCTCATTTACGTGAGCAGGAAGCTAGTTGTCTTAAATAGTTTCATCAAGCTAGATTAGATGAGGAAAGGTTTCCGAAACAAAAGGAAAAAATCGAGTGGTTAGAAGCTGGAGATGCGAACTCAGCTTTCTTTCATAGATCCTTGAAGTATAAAAACTATAGAAGTAGAATTGAAGTAATTAAGGATGCAAATGGTGTTCTTCATGAAGGAGGAGATGCTCCTTTAGCTCTGGTTGATCACTACAAGAACTTTCTTGGTTTGGAGGATAATAACTCGCTGACATTCCCCCATGATATCTTCAAGAAAACATTGGAATTGGACATCAA
This sequence comes from Erigeron breviscapus, assembly GCA_034093135.1. NCBI lineage: Eukaryota > Viridiplantae > Streptophyta > Magnoliopsida > Asterales > Asteraceae > Erigeron > Erigeron breviscapus. The sequence continues at coordinate 36,994,749 of CM067173.1, read as the reverse complement.
ATGGTGGTGTATGTTCCAAGGGAACACGTATCATTATTGGATGGAATACGGATGTGGTTGACCTTATGGTTATTTCTCAAACGGAACAGGTAATGCACACACAAGTAATCTTCAAGCAGGATCAAAAAGTTCTGTTTTGCTCCTTTGTTTATGCGAATAATTATTACAAAGAAAGGAGGATGTTATGGGCTGATTTGTGTAAGCATAAGGGGTTTGTTCGTGATCAGCCATGGGTTATATTAGGTGATTTTAATTCTTCATTGAACTTGGAGGATAATAACTCGTTGATATTCCCCCATGATATCTTCAAGAAAACATTGGATCATGGGCGTGCAACTTATATGGTGCGGTCTGTATCAAATGAAGAAATTCGTAAGGCAATATTTGATATTGGTGAAGATAAAGCACCAGGACCAGATGGTTACACAACTGCATTTTTCAAGGGTGCTTGGGATGTGATTGGCTCAGAAATATGTTTGGCGGTTCATGAATTTTTTAGAAATGGAAAGCTGCTCCAGCAAATTAACCATACCATCATCGCTTTGATCCCTAAGGTGACAACTCCTTCTTATATTAATGATTATCGCCCAATTTCATGTTGTAATACTCTTTATAAGTGCATCAGCAAGATCATTACAAACAGGATAAAAGAAGGGTTGAATGATTTGGTAAGTGTTAATCAATCGGCATTTGTTCCTGGGCGTCGAATTTCAGATAATATATTGTTGACACAGGAACTTATGCATAATTACCATAGAAATACGTTACTCCTAGGTGTGCTTTCAAGATTGATATCCAGAAGGCGTATGATACTGTTGATTGGAAATTCTTACGTGCAATTCTGATTGGTTTCGGCTTTCACTCAACAATGATCAGATGGATTATGACCTGTGTTACTACAACCTCATTCTCGTTATCAATAAATGGTAATCTGCATGGTTTTTTCAAAGGCAAGAAAGGACTGCGACAAGGTGATCCTATGTCCCCTTACTTGTTTACTTTGGTAATGGAAGTTTTAACACTTATGTTGGACAAGAATGTTTCGGTTGCATCTCAATTCAGGTTCCATAATAAGTGTGATGAGCAGCGTATCACCAATCTATGCTTTGCAGATGATTTGTTTATTTTTTCTAGAGGTGAGGCGCATTCAGCGAAGGTAATTATGGAGTCTTTAAATGAGTTTAGCAATATGTCGGGTTTGAAGCCTAGCTTGCCTAAGAGTACTGTTTATTTTTGCGAATAATTATTACAAAGAAAGGAGGATGTTATGGGCTGATTTGTGTAAGCATAAGGGGTTTGTTCGTGATCAGCCATGGGTTATATTAGGTGATTTTAATTCTTCATTGAACTTGGAGGATAATAACTCGTTGATATTCCCCCATGATATCTTCAAGAAAACATTGGATCATGGGCGTGCAACTTATATGGTGCGGTCTGTATCAAATGAAGAAATTCGTAAGGCAATATTTGATATTGGTGAAGATAAAGCACCAGGACCAGATGGTTACACAACTGCATTTTTCAAGGGTGCTTGGGATGTGATTGGCTCAGAAATATGTTTGGCGGTTCATGAATTTTTTAGAAATGGAAAGCTGCTCCAGCAAATTAACCATACCATCATCGCTTTGATCCCTAAGGTGACAACTCCTTATATTAATGATTATCGCCCAATTTCATGTTGTAATACTCTTTATAAGTGCATCAGCAAGATCATTACAAACAGGATAAAAGAAGGGTTGAATGATTTGGTAAGTGTTAATCAATCGGCATTTGTTCCTGGGCGTCGAATTTCAGATAATATATTGTTGACACAGGAACTTATGCATAATTACCATAGAAATACGTTACTCCTAGGTGTGCTTTCAAGATTGATATCCAGAAGGCGTATGATACTGTTGATTGGAAATTCTTACGTGCAATTCTGATTGGTTTCGGCTTTCACTCAACAATGATCAGATGGATTATGACCTGTGTTACTACAACCTCATTCTCGTTATCAATAAATGGTAATCTGCATGGTTTTTTCAAAGGCAAGAAAGGACTGCGACAAGGTGATCCTATGTCCCCTTACTTGTTTACTTTGGTAATGGAAGTTTTAACACTTATGTTGGACAAGAATGTTTCGGTTGCATCTCAATTCAGGTTCCATAATAAGTGTGATGAGCAGCGTATCACCAATCTATGCTTTGCAGATGATTTGTTTATTTTTTCTAGAGGTGAGGCGCATTCAGCGAAGGTAATTATGGAGTCTTTAAATGAGTTTAGCAATATGTCGGGTTTGAAGCCTAGCTTGCCTAAGAGTACTGTTTATTTTTGCAATATGCCTAACCATTTGAAGCATTCTATTTTGAATATTATGCCTTTTGAAGAAGGAAGTTTGTCGGTTAAATACCTTGGAGTCCCGCTTGTATCATCTCGGTTGGTATATAAAGACTGTAAGGTATTGGTTGAACGCATGGAAAAAAGGGTTGCAGATTGGAGAAATAAGTCGCTGTCATTTGCAGGTAGACTTCAACTTATTCGGTCTGTTCTTTCATCTTTGCATATATACCGGGCATCTGTCTTTATCCCCCCGCAGCGCATTATTGATGAACTTGAAAGTAAAATGCGAGATTTTCTTTGGAATCAGGGAGAATATATTAGAGGAAAAGCAAAAGTGTCTTGGGATGTTATATGTAGGCCAAAAAATGAGGGTGGGTTAGGAATAAGGCGAATACATGATGTCAACAAAGCTTTGATGACCACCCATATTTGGAGTCTTTTGGATCGAAGGGAATCTTTGTGGGTGAAGTGGATTCACTCATACAGACTTGCTAACCGCAGTTTTTGGGACGTCCCTATTCCCAATAATTGCAGCTGGGGATGGCGTAAATTATTGCAACTTCGTGATCAGGTACGTCCTCATATTTGGTCCAAAATTGGAAATGGTATGAATACAATGGTTTGGTTTGATAAGTGGAATGAAAACTGCCCTATTCGGAATGTAGTCTCTAACCGAGATATTATGAGTGCGGGATTTTCCTTACATATGAATGTGAATAACCTTGTGTCGAATGGAAATTGGAAATGGCCGGTTGCTTGGTTGGACTTGTATCCTGTTTTAAACTTGATTCCTGCTGTTACTTTGAGCCCAAATGTTCCTGATTCGATTTATTGGAAAGATAAAGATGGAAATGAGGTAGCTTTCTCGTCGGCTGTAGTATGGAATACTTTAAGACAGCGACATCAACATGTGGATTGGGTGAATGCTGTTTGGTTCAAACAAATGATACCGAGGCATTCTTTTATATTATGGTTGATATTCCTTCGAAGACTAAAGACTCAAGATAAAGTGATGAAATGGAGTGTGGGAGGAAACATGAATTTTAACCTTGTTTGCTGTCCTCTATGCCAACAAGGGCTGGATAAACATAACCATTTGTTTTTTGATTGTTCTTATTCCTCACAGGTCTGGAAGTCTATTCGCCATTTGGCTCTCTTACATGACATTCAACCTAAATGGGAGGATATATTAGAATGGTTGATTCATAAGGGTAAGTCTAATTCGGCTAAATCTGTTATTGGAAAACTCTTGATTGCTGCTTCGTCGTATTTCATATGGCAAGAAAGAAATAATAGACTCTTCTCCAATAAGTCAAGACCAGTGAAGCAGCTTACGGATCTTATTGCTACTACAGTTCGTTTAAAGCTTGTAACACTGCGATTCAAGAATACAACACTGGCTAATCGATTTGCAGGAGATTGGAATTTGCCGCGGCATTTGGTGATTTATGATCGATAATGGCGTGCACAGAATAATTCATTTATTGTTTAGTCGCATCTTCTCTATTATATTTTAGATAGTGTGGCTAGTTACTTAATAGTTTGTATTTTGGTTAAAGTTTGTTTACATATGTATGGGATGTCATACATATGAACTAGTATGGTAACACAACCATACTACTTGTTTTGTAATTGTTTTTGGTAATGGTATAAAATTTACAGGGGTATACCTATTAACCAATATTTGCAGCCTTCTGAGGAAATCATTTGCTTATACGAAAATCAAATCAAAAAACAAGAAGAGCTTTTTATAGTCTTGGAAAATGTTTGACACTCTCAAGCGAAATCAGCAACGACCATCAAGGATTAACCCTTGAGACCGTTGGTAAATAGGGGAAAAGATCTGATGTGCCTAAAGGAAGAGTTAAACAATACCTACGGGGACCTGGATACCGTTCAAGAGGAACTCCATAAGACTAAGGGCGACGTGTTTATACTGAAAGCAGTCGCCTCTAGGTTTAAAATAAAGCATCCAGAAATTGGGGATGATTACGGGGGTAACTCGGCCTAATTGCAGTAGATCTAAAATAACTGTACTAAGTATCAGTCTTTTCAATATTCTGTTTTGTAATGTCTTTTATGTCTACCTTTGAAAATTTAAATTTCAATAAATAAATGTCGAGTGTAGTTTGTGGATCTGCATACCTTTGTTATGTATGAAGGGAACCAAGCTCTATTAGTTCCAAACAAGATGCGGGATTCAAGTAAATGTTCTTTTGTGAAGATTTTCTTGAGTATCTTGACTTCTTGTTTAAGCATAAAAATCACTAAAAAGGAAAATTTGTTTGTTTAATCAGTTGTAAAACATGACAATAGAGAGATTATCTATATTCTTTTTGACGACGGCGTAACTGTCAAACCAGTTGAGTTGATTGAAAAATCAACAACCATTTGAATATTCCTGATCATGAGGGTCTACCCATAACCAGGAATTTTTATGACGTGCGACCCGAGCAGAAATGAGGTGTTAGTGTTAACCTCGGCGTTCGAGAAGGTGAACCATTCAACCCAGGATTGAGTTTTTAGTTCAATCCAATGTGGTCCGTTTAAGGACAAAACTTAGGAGAAATCGTTTCCATTGAGGAAGATACCTTGAGTATGCTTTTGTGATCTTCATCCTTTTGTGTTAGGATCCTGGATGTTAAAATCCTGCAGAAGATCATAATTGAAAAAACACTAAAGACTGACGTTAGCCCTTTTGGCTAACGCCACTCCGATGCTCAAGTCAGTATCATCGTATTGCATATATATATGATTGAAAATACTATAGAACTAGCAAATTGATTTTTGAAATCACTTTTTTGATAAAGACCAATTACGGTTAGGAAGTATTTCATCCAATAAACTTTCATCTATTAATCGCCAAATTTCATAATTAAATGATGCACATTCTACAGTTTCGTGACCAAAAACACTATGATAAGCACACCATTTAGTTTTATTGACATAAAATTTTCGAGGGACCCTTTCTGGCCATTTAGCTTTGTCCCCCAGACTTCTCATGAATGCAAGAAGTCCATACATATCAGTTGTAAAATGGTAATCAAAAAATCGTAAATATTTTTTACCATTATCTTTGTTACCTCTAGAGTTTGTACCTTGATCCTTTCGGATCCTGCTTTCCTGTTTGATCTTCAAAAAAATTTCCTTCGCTTTTGAGACTGTTCCATGTGCATGTTCAAACCTTTCCTTATAACTTTTCACCGATTCATCGGACTGTTGGATTATTTCTTCAGTCTTCTCGTTAGAAGTTAATCCATAAAATTGATCAAAATGTCTTTTCCAAAGAAACGCTAGATATGGATCTACAGAAGGTATTCCTTCAGTATTTCCTTTCAAGGTTTGTTCAGCTAAAAACTTTGCATTTTCAGGGGGGTTTCACAAATTATCTTTGATATACGGATAATCATAAATCAAATCAGAAGAAGAAGGGCTTTGTGAGTGTTCAGACATGCTTTTTGATAAAATCTTTTGAGATATTAAGAGTGTTCCAAATGATTGAAATTTAGGCAGATCTGTCTTTAGAAATAAGAATAAAATTGCAAAAACACCTTTTTGCCCCACGGTGGGCGCCAAATTGTGTTAGACAAAAATTACGTAAGATAATTTTATGGAAAGATTCAAGATAATTTTCTGACCAAAGATTTGTAAGTGAGGTCAGGTGTTTAGGATCTTAAAATAAAGTAAGATAATTGCTAATGAAAATAATGCGAACGAAGAACTTTTAGTAAAGAAACTTTGTAAAAATCTTTAAAACAGAATTATAGAAATTAAAGATGAAATTTGTTGAAGATTAAGATAATAAAAACTCGAGATCAGCGCTGTGATCCCGAATTGAAAATAAATTAATGAAATGCGAAAAGAAGGACGACACCAGAATTTTGTTGACGGGGAAAAACCCTTGATTCAATTAAGAAATCTTAGGTAAAAAACCCCGGGAGGAAACAATCGTTCCTACCTGTGTTCTTTTATTATTATTTGTATAAGATTTTTTTGGGAATGGAGGGATATACCCCCGGTGATTTATATTACCTCCCAAAAACATTACAAACCAAGTAGTGTGATTGAATATCACACTAGTTCATATATGGGACAGGCCCCATATATGTAATCAAATAACAACCATAAGGAAATCCAAATTACTAGCCTATCTATAACAATACAAGATAGGCAAACAAAAAAACCGAAAAGACAAAAAACTAATCAGTGCAAATTATGATCAGCGAGTTGATGCCTCCTCGTGTATCTCAATGTGCTCGTCTACATCATCATCAAAATCATCTATGTCTTTACCAAAATGATGCACTGTAGGACTTCTAGAACAGCCAGTTTTCTTCAACTCTTCAGTTCCCTGAACTTCCACATAAACCGGATCATTGGATGAAACACCATAATCAGAAGACCGTCACCCCTGGTTATTATATAAAAAATGGAAAATAGGCAACATAGTTGAGCGCTAGTTGACTTTACAAAACGTCCATGCACAAACGTGCAAAACAGAACCAGATGACCATAATAGCAATGCTAGCCAAACAAGACCTTACAATAGACTCATCACAGAAAGAAGGAATCAAGAAAATATGAGTAAAGAGATCGGGAGATCCCAAGCTGCAATAAGCCTTTCCAAATGCGCCTTCCTTTTGTACTTGAATGTAAGCATCTTCATTCGCACAGTAGAGAATATAATCTCAGCAAGAACATCAGGGGGCGAGCAGTTTTCATAAATAATCTAGTATTCCTCTCCTGCCATATAAAGTAGACGCTTGCTGCAAGTATAAGCTTATCAATGACATTCTCCATGGTCTTCTTTTTCGCCACAGGTAGCAATCGATCAATAATTTGGTCCCAATTGCTTGCCCGAGAACACAAAACAGCCTTCATATTAACTTTATTCCAAACCTGCATAGAATAACTACATTCAAAGAAAAGATGATTATGAGAATCCGGTTCAGTCCTGCAGAAAGTACACTTCAAATCCATGTTTTGAGCTAGATCCCACTACATTAGTTGATCTTGAGTTCTCAATCGTCTTCTGAAAGCCAGCCAAAGAATAAACGCATGCCTAGGGATACAATAGTTAAACCAAGCCAAATCACTCCAGTTAGCACTAGCTTGTCTTGGTCGAAGATCTTCCCAAACTATATTAACCGAAAAAGGTCTTGCAGCATCATCTCTATATTTCCAATACCAAGCATCTGAAACATTAGACAAAATGGGGGCAGATGTAAAGAAATCAACTCGTTGCAACCATTGTTGCGGGACATTCCATTGACCATCACGAGCAAGTTGCCCAACTTTAGTGTCAATGTAGAAACTAGCTGAAGCGATCTCTCTAGGGGAAAATTTGTCACACAAGGGACTACTACTGCACTAATTATCATACCAAGCATTTTGTAAATGCGCCATTTCCAATATTAACCCATATAAATTGACGAATAATGGGTCTGATTTGAAGCATTTTCCTCCAGCTCCATGAAAGATTACCTCTATAAGGAACATTCCAAAAGCTTATACCACGAAGTTTATTCGTATGTATCCATTTAACCCAAAGGGACTCTTTATTAGTAAGTAAGTTCCAAATATGAACAGACATGAGGGCAACATTAAAAGGTCTTAGTTTACGAATACCAAGTCCACCCTCCTCCCTTGGGAGACATACATCATCCCAACATACCTTTGCCTTCCCTCGATACATATCCCCTGACTCCATAAAAATCGGCGCATAATCTGTTATATATCAAGAATAATACTCATAGGAAGGATGAATACAGAAGACCAATAGACATGGATAGAAGATAGTACCGAATTAATTAGTTGCACTCGGCCTGCAAAAGATAAAGACTTATTACGCCAATCATTCACTCTTTTGTGGACTTTATCCACAAGTAGCTTGCAATCACGGGCAACCAGCCTCGAGGATACGAGGGGAACACCAAGATACTTTACCGGTAACTGTCCTTCTTCAAACGGTAAAATGCTAAGAATGGTTTGCTTCACAATGTTCGAGACATTACAAAAATAGGCAGTACTTTTAGGTAGACTAGCAGACAAACCAGAAACCATTCGGAATTCATCAAGTGAATCCATAATAACACTAGCTAAATCTACTTCTCCACGCATAAAAATAAATAAGTCATCAGCAAAACAAAGATTAATAACCTGGAGCTCTTTGCACATATGATGAAAGGAGAATGATTCTGAATTATGAACATTACGCTTCAAAATAAGTGTGAGAATCTCCATAACAAGCGTGAACAAGTAAGGAGAAAGAGGATCTCCTTGACGTAGCCCTCTCTTGCCTTTGAAATACCCATGAAAGTGTCCATTAATGCTTAAAGAATAGGTAACCGTAGTTACACATAACATAATCCAATCAACCATTCGAGGAGGAAAACCAAACGCCTCCAGAATAACCTTGAGAAAATCCCAATCAACGGTGTCATAAGCTTTCTGAATATCTACTTTTAGAGCACATCTTGGAGGACCTCTGTTGAGATGGTAATTATGCATTATGTCTTGGGTAAGAAGAACATTATCCGAAATTCTTCTACCCGGAATAAATGCAGATTGGTTGATACTTACAATATCACCAAGGCTATCCTTTATCCTATTTGCAATAATTTTACTAATACATTTAAACAGGATATTACAAAGAGAAATAGGTCTAAAATCCGTGACATTAGATGGGGAGGATATCTTTGGAATAAGAGCAATGACCGTGTGATTCATTTCCATTAGAAGCTTTCCAGAAACAAAGAAATCTTTAATAGCATCTGAAATATCCTTACCAACCACATCCCAAGCCCCTTTGAAGAAAGCAGCCAAGTAACCATCCGGTCCCGGTGACTTATCATCACCCATAGAAAAAATAGCTTGCTTAACCTCTTTATATGTGACCTCACGAATCATAAAATCTGCCTTTTGTGACGGAATGGTTTTCGAAATTAAACCCACCAAATTGATCGGTGTCACCCCATTCGATTGGCCAAGAAATTGTGAATAATGAGAAACAAAAGCTCCATACACATCATCCCCTTCAACAAGATTACCATTCGAATCATGAATTGAGTTAATATGGTTTCGGGCTATTCTAGCCTTAACCACTTTATGGAAGAAAGCAGAATTCGAATCACCAACACGAAGCCACTCAACTTTTGCTTTCTGTTTAAGGAACCGTTCTTCTTCAATAACAGCCTCATTATAGGCTTGTAAGTAGGCAGCTTCCTCTAATCTTAAATCTGAATTGTGTGGGTCTTTATCCAAGTCCATTTGTACAGCCTCCAATTCAGACCTCAATCTGATTACATTATTATGGATATTACCTTTCTCAGTTAACAACTTTCTCAATGGCTTCTTAAGAGATTTGAGCTTTCTAAGAACTTGATACATCAGAACACCATCGTAAGACAAATGCCATTCTCTACGAACTACATCCTTAAAGTTCTTATCAAAAACCAATAAATTAGCAAATTTAAACGGTTTAGGTTTAAACTTAGCTTTAGTAGGTAACTTCAGAACTGCAGGAGCATGGTCAGAACTTAAATAAGGCTTAAAAATAACAGTAGCTCCAACGAAAGTATGATAAAACTCCTCATTAGCCATTACTCTATCAATTTTCCGCAAAATACCTTCAGTACCTCGGGGTTTTTGATTCCACGTATACTGTAACCCGACCATATTAATATCAGCAACATCTATTTCTTCAACACAATCATGAAATTCTCTAGTCCCAATATCAATACTCGACGAACTAGCAGTGGAATCGTGTAAATTCAGAGTAGCATTAAAATCACCAAGTACACACCAAAGCTTACCCACAGCAAACATCTTATGCTTTTTTAAGTCATTCCATAATGATCGTCGATCAATATAGTAATTATGAGCATATACAAAGGAACACAAAATCATTTTCTTTTCCTCCTTAAGAAATATTTGCACATGAATAACTTGGTCAGTTTGAGATAAAACCATAAGATCAAGCAAACGAAAATCCCAAGCAAGAATAATTCTAGCACCTTTGTTGCATAAGTGGCTTTTCGATGTCCACTTCCAAGTTGGAAAAACTCGAGCACATATAGAAGAAACCAAATTATGCGACAGATGAGATTCAAGAACAACACATAAAGAAAGAAAATTATCAGAAACAAGTTTTTGAACCGCCTTTTGTTTAGGGGCCTGATTCATTCCCCGTATATTCCAGATAGCGAAGTTAATCATTGGAAACCTGTTGTACGGGAGTGCTTGCCCCCTCAGAGAATAAAGAATCAACCATATTCTTAGCGGCCTCATCAAATATCACTTCATCATCATCAGACTCCGAATCAAAACCCATCTGCTTTTTCCTCTTAAGTAAACCAGTATCATCATCTAAGTCATCCAAAGCACCAAATGTGTTTGAAGTATGAACAGAGTGTTCCTTACTATTCGAGGTAGAAGGCTGATTTATAGTAGAATTATTTCCCTTTTTTTCTTGTTCAACTTTTTCCTTATTACCTCACCACCCTTTTTCTTCTCGACATAAATCACTTTAGGTTTCTGTTTTTGCAGGCGAACGCCCTCTTGTTGTCTCACATTTTGTTGCCCAGTTTTGCCCTTTGATCGTTTACGTCCAACGAAAGTAAAACCATCATCATCAACCTTATCCTTTCCTTTCACCGGATCACGTTGTGTCTTAGGTCGTAAAGGACAGCTCTTATTTTCATGACCAAATACCTTGCAATTAGAGCAATGAGGTGGTTTCCATTCATATTCTATCGACACAATCTGTTTTGAAAAACCCTAACCATTAATATTTGGAATTGCAATAGTCACTTCTTCTCGTAGCTGACTCTTTGCCTCGATTTCGATTATTGCCCATGCAAAACTATGTCTACCCCACGAAGAAGTACACATTTGGCTAGTGTATGTGTCCAACATCATCGGCTTACCAATTTGAGATGCAATCATGCTAAGTCCATCTTCTGTAAACGCAACCAATGGAACATCATATAGATCAACCCAAACAGGAATAGAAGTAATTTCCTATATAGATACACAAGTGTTCGGAGTCCATATATTCAATAAAATAGGAACAGATCGTATCATCCATGGCCCTTTTTCCAGCACTTGTTCCATACCTTGCTTTGAGCTAAATTGGAAAAAGAAAAAACCAGCATCATTCATCATAAGACGCTTCAAACCAAACTTAGCCCAAGCATTCTTAACATAATTTTCAACAACCGGGAAAGCAAGCCGTTCTCCTAAAAAATAACCATACAATGAATTGGAGAATCTATTCGTAACCTCCTTAACAGACTCAAGTGGAATAACCACATCCACACCATCAACATTTGAGCTCCTAGGAATAAAACGAAAATTACTTTTCTTGCTATTTGTATTATCACTAGACTTAGAGACTTTCGAAGCATAAGAATCCTTAGCTTGATCATCACTCATACCAGTTTTAGCAAGATTTGGAGCATATGTCGAACCATCTATTGACTTCGAATCATTCACCATCCCTTCAGTCGTATTAACCTGATCAGCCATAGGCTTTGGCGGCGGTGGCATATCATTAGTCATTGTCTCATTAATTTCAGTCGAATTAGGGTTTTTAAGAACCCTAGCTACTTTCGGTTTTTCGTTATTACTCATCCACTTATCTTCAAGATGTTTTAATCTGTTCAAACTATGGAGTAAAGAAGACGAATCTAACGAAGGAGAAGAAACAACTCTCTTCATAAATCAGGTCACCATAATATCAAGCATGCACACGAAAATAATAAAAACCCTAACCCTAGAAACTTTCTAACCTATAAGATAGGATACCAGGTTAATTCAAAGAATTCTACTTCTAAAGCAGTCCAAAAGAACCCAATATACTATAAAATCCGTAGATCAGAACAAAGATCAGAAAATTGCGAAAAAGAAAAGAAAAAAACCCTAAAACGAACGAACAGTAAAACAAAACCCCAAAATCGACACAGATTAAGAAGATCTGATCAGATTCATAAGGAATTGCTCACCATTAGGATCGAAAAGGGTTATAGAAAGAAGGAGAGAAATCGCCATCTACGGGAGAGCATTAGGGTTATAATTTTTTTATCTTTAGAAGTCCTTGCTCCTCCAGTATTAGTGGTTGACTTAACAATTGGCCGATAAATCATCTTGGGTTTTTGATTATTCACATGAAAACCTCCCTTTTGCTGATTCACTTTCTTTTTCTTTTTAACCTCCTGAAAACCATCCGCATCTGCAGATTGGGACAGCTTCATGGCTACAGCTAATCTAGGGCATTGCCCACCTTCATGGCCAAAGACTTTACAATGTTCACACCTAGGCGGCTTCCATTCATATTCAACTTGCATTGTTTCTTTTACATAACCCTTACCTTCTAGGTTTGGAATTGCCATTGTTAGCTCATCTTTAAAGTCTTTTTCCACTGAAATCTCTACCAATGCTCTTGCATAGCTACTCCTTCCCCAAGACTCCATACATATGGTTGTCGTGTATGTATCGAGTACTTCGGGGGTGCCTAGTTTAGTTGCCAGCATGCTAAGTCCATCTTCGGTGTAAGCAACCACAAGAACATTATGGATTTTAACGCATACCGCAACTGATTTAATGTCTTCTTTCCTCAACAGACCATAGGGGACCAAATATTAAGGAATATAGGTACATTACGGATCAGCCAAGGACCATTCTCTAGCACACTTTGCATACCTTCCTTTGAATTAAACTTGAAGAAGAAGAACCCGACAGAATTCCTCATGTGACGTTGCAGCCCATATTTCGCCCAAGCATTCTTCACAAAGTTTTCGACAACAGGATATGCCTGCCTTTTTCCTATAAAATATCCAAATAAAGTGTTAGCAAAACTACTTTGCACAACTCTCACTGATTCCCTCGGAATTACAATATCCACATCCTCCATCATCTCATTCGATTCAAGGGTATGAAAGTTGACTTGAGTATTCTTGACTTCCTTTAGCTTAGAAGCATATGAACCAGAATGAGAACCATCATTTGCATCAGTATTTTGCTCAACCTTTTTAGCAGCAATGGTGTTGTCATCGTCAATCTGATTGAGATCCATAACAGGAATAACCTCCATCTTTTCCGAAAACCTAACCTTGAGAGGGCTTCGATCTTTACTTTCAATCCGTGGAGTTTTCAACCCATTATCCAACTGTTCCTTACTCAATCGTGGCTGGAATTTACCATCAATATGAGTAACTTTACTAGCAATACCTTGCGGAATCGTTGCATCATCTAAATCAGAACTTCCGTTCTGATCTTCATCCCCAAAATTAAGGTTTACCCCTTTATCAATGCAACTTGAATCGCCACCAGCAAGAGTTTCCATGGTAGTAGGAGAACCACCCCCTGCCTTAATATCACCACTAACATGTTTTGCATCAGCAGAAGTCGACCCCGGATTCCTGGATCCAGAATTAGGGCTGCCACCCTTTTTAGGGTTTCCGCCTTTATTCTTTTTTCCAGAAATACCACTTTCTCTCAAACGATTAAATCTTTCTTCTAACTTTTGCAGATTAAACGTACTATCTCTCTTCATAAACACATAGAACAATGCAACAAAGAACTTGGACAGCAAGAATGTAGACTATATGAACGAACACGAAAGAGAAAAACCCTAACACTATGTGAAAAACCCCAAATCAAATTGAAATAGGGTCAGAAAAAAACAACCAGAAAGAAAAAAACCCTACCAGAATCGAATACAGAATCACATCCATGACCGATTAATTAATTAATCCTACCATACCATGAATAGTTCCGAGATCAGAAGGGTTTTGCGAGAGAGGGGTGGATCGCCCATAGTGAGAGAGAAATAGGGTTTTTTTTAAATGCTTTGTTTTTATTTGTCTTGGGGCGGAAGTAGTTACGCTAGAGCGTTGATTGAAGTTTCAGCAGATACAATATCCCATGCGTTTTTGAAAAATGAAGCAGAAAATCCATCAGGGTCGGGGGCTTTGTCATCTCCCATAGCAAACATGGCAGTTTTTAACATTCTCTAGTAACCAGTCTCACCATATAAATAGCCTGCTCACTTGATAACTTTTTAGAAAATAAGCTAGAAGTATTCATAGGAGAGAGGATCACCTGGTAAACCAAGAAAAGCCTTATTATGAGCAATAAAAGCATTAGCTACTCCATCTCCATCAATGCGAACTCCATTTGAGTCCATAATAGAATCAATTCTATTTCTGGACTTTCGAGCTTTTACCACTTTATGAAAAAATGTTGAATTGCTATCTCCAACACGAAGCCAATGAACTTTAGCCTTTTGTTTCAAGAATCTCTCTTCGTTTAAAACTACATCATTGAAATCTTGTAAAGAGGAGGCATGTTCTTCTCGTAACAAAGCATTAAAAGGCTCATTATCAATAGCTTTTGAAGTTCATCAAACTTATGAAACATATGATGACAATCTACCTCATTCTTCCAAATATCGCCAACGACCTGTTTAAAATTGCTATTATAAACAAGAACATTAGAGAATTTAAAAGGTTTTGGCTTAAATTTCGAAACCATGGGAATGCTTAACACAGCAGGTGCATGATCAGAAGTACGATAAGGCTGAAAATAAGCATGCACCACCAAAAACTCAGTTGAGAAAACCTGATTAGCCATGATTCGATCCAGCTTTTTTAGAATTCCATTCATGCCCTTTGGTTTTTGAGTCCAGAACTATTAACATCCATAACTTCCAAATCAGCCACACATTCCTGGAATTCCCTCATCCCAATATCGACTTCCAAATCAGCTTTTTTAGAATTCCATTCATGCCCTTTGGTTTGTCAACGATAAAAAGTTTATGGTGAAATAAGTTCTGCCATAGTTGTCGCCTTTGTTGATACGCATTATGGGCATAAATGAGAGAACAAAAAACCACCTTTTTATCACTTTTAAAAAAGACTTGTGAATGCATAACTTGGTCTGTTTGAGAAATAACCATGATATCAACATCGTTAGGGTTCAAATCTAAGCAATCCTCGATCCTTTTGCACATAAGTTGCTATTAGTGGTCCAGCTCCAATTGCAAAACACTTTATAACATAATCTATCTAGATGAGAAACAGAAACATGCGATTCCAGAATAGCACAAACTGAAAGTTTATTCTCATTTATTACCTGATGAACCTCGCTTTGCTTAGGGGACTGGTTCAAGCCCCGTATATGTCACACCCCGTTGTAGCGGAAATACAGGGTTAACAAAGAATTGCATACTAATCAGAAGGTTAATAGAGATTACATCCATTTATACCAATACAAGTCAATACAAGTACAATCGTTCAAAGTGTGGACCCCAAAATACGGATACAAGTCATCCTCATTTGGAGCTGGGCCCACAGAATACAAGTTCAATAAATTGGACAGTCAAATACAACTAAAGCCAAAAGCATGAGAGTCCTCAATGTCTGATGCTAATTGTACGTCCAAAGTCAAAAGATTGGCCCTATAATGCCAAAGACGATTCCAAGACTTACTGATGGTCACCTGAAAAGCATGAAATTTGAGAGGATCAACTATCGAAATAGTTGGTGAGTTTACAGTGTGTTTGACTAAAAGATCAATCGTCGTTTGTTGTAGTTATTTAAGACAGGACTGCCGAGATCGATATCCGGCAATGAGACTAAACCACTTAGGCTTCTACTTCCAACATACTTTCAACGCTTATATATAGGGTGTACCATTGGCGTACCCACCACGCCTACGGTATGTTGACAATAGTTTTGTCGCCATTGTGATAACACCATTACACGTAATTATAAGACATGACTGTACAGACCGAAGTCCGACAATTATATGCTGACTGTACAGACCGAAGTCCGACAAAGATATTAAGACTGTACAGACCGAAGTCTGACAAAGATAATATATGACTGTACAGACCGAAGTCTGACAAAGATAATATGCCTCGTACAGGATTTCCCGTCTACAGTGGGGTACGGACCAGAACCAAGACTGTCAGGTACGAAAGCTGACAAGACTACCATTAAAATCTCATAATGGTAAAACTACATAAGGGGGATCATTTTAGTTCGTCAAACACAAAGAACAATTTAGTCAGCCGCCAACATGGCAAGTCAAAGTCATTTAGTTCAATATTCCGTAAGACATGTATACACACTTTCAGACAGCCGTCAACATGGCAAGACATAAGAAAAATGATTTCATTTACCAAATCTCATGGCATAGACAAAGACAAAGACAAATCATTTATAAAGTAGTCGTGTATACAGTACATGCTTTTCAGGCCCAAAGTAAAAGGAAAAAGGGCGCCATAAACTCACCTTAGCGATAACAGAGCTAAAAGTATGAGTAGTCCGAGAATAAGAGCAGTCTAGTCTCCACGTCTATCCAAAACCTAGGATATGAGCACGAATGGTGAGGATCAAATCTCACGACGACAAGTATCCTACGTACAACTACTTAGCTATCAATCCTAGAATGCCTTTACCGAGAATGTGTTTCAAACTTTCATTTTATCGAACTTTTATTGGTAATATCAATGACATAGTCATTATAAGGTAATCTAAGGTACCATTCGATATTCACCAAGTTCAAACGTTCAAGTTGTCAAAAACTAGAAACGTCAAAATTTACAGTAGTATTTCACTGCGCCGCAGTGGGAGGAGTTTCACCCCCACTGCGCCGCAGTCAAGGTCGGGCAAAAAAAAACAAAACATTTTTCTCAGTGTATAATCACTGCGCCGCAGTGAGCATGAGCATGGCTCACTGCGCCGCAGTCAGCCTATTTCGCCCAGAAAGAGAGCTCACTGCGCCGCAGTGAGGGTGTGCATGCCTCACTGCGCCGCAGTCAAAGTACTGCAGGCTAAACTGCAGTTTTTCTGCAGTTTGACCATTTTCCGCAAAACCCAAAACACTTTCATTTCATTTCAATGAGTACCTACAGGTTCAAGAACCTGGAAACAAAACCATTTCGCTAACCATTTGCACTTTCAACCATTTTGACCTCAAAAACCTAATTCTAAGTCAAAACCTAATTAAGTTAACCAAACCAAAACTCATTTCATTTCCATGGCTATCTAATTCGAAATATATAACTGAAATAAACCCCTTTAAATGAATTTAAATCAATTCAAAAGTTTGAGAAATGGTTTACTTACCAAAATTCGATGTTCTTGAGGTAAAGATGAAGATGGTGATGATAATGATGCCAACCCTAAATTATTATTGAAATATGATTAATTCCTTTTAAATCCTTCCTTTACAAAACCAGATTTTTGATGATGATGATAGGGAGATTTAGAGATTTTGAGTGTTTTGGTGGATTGTGTGTGTGTGTGTGTGGTGTAAATGTCGACCAAGAGGGAAAAAGAGGGGGAAAAGGTATTGGTGTTCATTCCCCTGCCACAAATCCTAAAACCGGCCCATGTGGCCTTAAAATGAGATATTTTGGTACCTTTAAATCGGTAAAATGCTTACGATTAAATACCGTTTGACCTAAAAGTCAAAATGTAAAGTAAAGGTATTTTCCTTCGTGTCATTTTAATTAAGACAAGTCAATAAAGTTTCGCCAAAGTGAACTTTATAATATTAAGTCTAGACGGTCTAATTGTTTCGTACAAGACATAACCTTTAAATGTTAATTTAAAGTTATTTTAAAGACTCGGCATTCGTCTAGATAGCTAATAGTCTACGTCATCAAGATACGTCTATTTTGACTAAGTCAAAAGTCCAAAAGTCTAATAAGTTCCACGTCAAATGACTGTCTAATTGAGATTAGGACTAACCCGATGTTAATTAATTACGAGTTGTCACAGTATATTCCAGGATGCAATATTATACATGAGGAACGTCTTGCCCGGGAGTGCTTGCCCCCTCATATTTCTCCATATAAGTTGCCGTTTCATCATACACAGTTTCTATGTCATCCCCATCTTCATCATCCCATGGTGCTTTCCTACGACCAGATTTTACCTCATTTTCATTAGATAGAGCATCATAAGGATTAGAAATTTCAATACCTGCCACAAAATTGGAAGGAGTACTCGAATCCACTTTTTGAGATGTGGATGGCTTATTCAACTCGACTTTTTGACCTGTCGAGCTAGGTGGTTTTGCCCGATACACAAAGTTTGGAGTAGGCTTGTTTAGTTTCACACCAGCAACCTGCTTTCCTTTTCCTTTCTTTTTTCGATTAACAAGCTCAAATTCACCTTCTTTTTATACCTCCTTTATTGGTCGAACCTGTTTAGGACATTGGTGATCATGATGTCCAAAAACATTACAAGTAGCGCACCTGGGAGGTCGCCATTCATATTCAATTTTAATGGTCTCCTTATAAAACCCCTCATCCATTAGATTAGGAATAGCTATAACAAGCTCATCACGCAATGCATTTGTGGCATCCATTTCAATTAGAGCTCTAGCATATGTATTTCGACCCCATGATTCCATATACATTTGACTAGTACATGAATCAAGTATGAGAGGCTTTCCAATTTTTGTCGCAATCATACTGAGCCCGTCATCAGAAAAAGTTACAAGAGGAATATTCCTAAGCTTAACCCACACCGGGATCTTAGTTACTTCCTGTTTAGGAAGACAAACATTTGGAGCCCAAACCTTAAGAATAATGGGATTTGTCCGAATTAACCATGGACCAAGTTCAAGCACTTTGTCCATTCCATCCTTAGTATTAAACTTAAAGAAAAAGAAGCCTGGCGAGTTCATAATTACCTTGTTAATACCAAATTTCGACCATGTATTCTTTACATAATTTCAACGACTGGAAATGCCAAACGATCACCAAAAAAATATCCAAAAAGAGTATTATCAAAACGAGTACTAACCTTTTTGACAGATTCTAATGGAATAACCAGATCCAAACCTTCTAAATTCACAGAATTTTCAACATTCAACTCCCTAAAATTTGCCATCTTACCTAAACCATTATCCACAGCCTCACTTTGAGAAGGCGCAGATGGCATAGGTTTTTCATTCTCACATGCATGAACCTCATCCACCGAATTAGGGTTTGCATGAGAGTCTTCATTACCCAAACTAGAGGTTGAACCTGCGGAATTATGAGTCCCAAAATCTGAATTCTCTATATTACCTCCACCTTTAGGAGGTGGAGAATTTATCTTGACACCCCGTTTTGCATTCATCGGAACCCCACCTTTTTCCTGCATATTCTTTAATCTATTTATACGTGTAGCGATTTTAGAAAATTCAATAGGACTATCTATCTTCATAAACAAATCCACATAGCAAGGAACAAGAAAAAAAACGCCCAAAGACGAACTAGACACAAGCACATAACAAATAAACCAGTAAAGAAGAAAAGATAAAAACCCTAACCCTAAAAACGACACCAAGGAAACCCTAATTCAACAAATCACGAAACAAGTAAATGAAATTCACAAATGATTATGGAAATTCATCGATGAACATAGTCACAAGTCTCGAATCAAGAAGACATTAGGAAGAACAAACAAGGAAAATAAGTCATCGACATTACAAGAGTTAACAAGTACAACAAAGTTATTATAAATAATACGACATTAGACAAGACATAATGGCATTTCTTAAGACACTAGTATAGGACATAGACCTGTACAATTAAGTTCAAGTACTTACTGTGTGATTTGTGGCAGTGTAAGTCATTTGGATTGTTTGTGTGCATACTGTGAGCTGACATTGATTGTTCGAACTTGTTCATCTCGTCAGGTGAGTTTCGTAGCCCCTCTTTTTACAGGTTTTGGGGTAGAAAAATAAGTATACTTATTTTTCTATACTTATTTTTCTACCCCAAAACCTGTAAAAAGTATACTTATTTTTACAGGTTTCGATTTCTGTTTATGTTCTTCTCCCAACCCCTCATTTGCCGAGCTCACATCTCGGCAAATAGACCAAAATTACAAAAAAAATTCAAAATCTTTTCCAAATCATTTTTGTTACTTACCCATTGTTGGTGCAAATTTCTGGAAATTTTTGAGCAAAGTGTCCATAAATCGTACTTTCATTCTTTAAGTCTTGAATCTTGGTTGGTCTTCGTCTTCTGTTTTCGTATACATATCTGAGTGTGCAAAATTTTTGAGTGTTGTAAGAAAGACAGAAAGCAAGACAGATTGTTATTTTGAGTAAAAGAAAGAAGAAGATCGGCTGAAAATTTTTTTGAGAGAAAATTCCTTTGAATGTGAAAGTATTATTGTGTGTGGAGCTACAATAAAAGTGAAAGGAGATTGGGCTTGTCTAGTATACGACTAGTTGTCAAGTGAAGATAGATTTGTTGTCAATTTGTTGAGTGTAAGAAGACGCGTAATAAAGTGATACTATGTAAAATTGGTCTTCACGAGGTTCTGTATGTTGTCATTTTCTTGGAACTCTTCAATAAGTCATTTTACTTTTGGTTGAGTGTGTCACGTGAAGTTTTTTTTTAAGATAGTCAACACGTTTTTCAAGTTGTTACTTGTCGTTAGTGACATTGTTTTGTTGAGGCCGAATATTTATAAAAAAAAAGAAAAAAAAAAAGAAGGAGACAGCCTCATTTTATCCATTTAGTGATTCATTTTAAATTGTCATTTTTTTGTTGTTTGTCTAAAAGAGTATAGTGTTGATTTTACTATTTCTAAAATCTACATTTTATTTTTGGACTAATGTAACACCCCGACTATAGCGGAAACACGAGGTGCCACAGAACGACATGGTACAAAAGATTTAAGTATAAAACATCAACATAAAGTTCAATGCCATTCAAACTCAAAAGGTTACAAGTTCAAGTTGACGTTTAATAAACATTACATAACCAAATTCGTAATCAAAAGATCAAATGTTTGCGTTACTAGTCCATCATGCAACAAATAAACACATCATCCGTGAGGCGGTCCAAAAATGCTAACTTACTGCCCTAGACCTGAAAAACATGAAGAAAAAGTGTCAACTACGAGAGTTGAGTGAGTTCATAGGATTATGCTAACAACACACATATATTTAGTCCAATTCAAGAAAGATTATATCATAAAATTTCCAAGAATTCCATCATACTGTCCATACCCAAACCGTATGTTCAATTAATAATTGTCATCCACAATATAATATCAATACCTCTGGGTCAATGGTAAGACTACCATGACATAACTTGATGAGATTGTTCTTGAGCCACTACTAAGACCGGTTATGTCCCAATAATCAGATATAATGTCCCAAATGATAAGATAATGATAAGCACATGCTGTCAATCACGTGCATAAAGATAACCAAGGGTCGTGCCATGGAGACGCCCATAAATATATAGTAGTTAGAGCACCGCGAGGCCAGACTGGCGATGAAGGTGGCCACAAAGGCAAACCAAACATCCCACCGATACCTATAACAGTGGATGAGGGGACAAGTCCTAGTTGCGCAACCCTCTAACTACAGGCCTCAAATGAGTTAATAGTAGTGTACAGGGGACCACCGTTTGACAGTACTCAAGCTCATCATATAACATATAACACGTTGAACATACAATATAATTCCCATATCATTATCATTGTTTCCAAGAATCATTTCATAATAGAAAGTCATTTTAATTAATTATTTTTACTTAATTATTTATCTTTAAATTATGTAACACATGTCTCTTGCCTTTTAACTATTTTTCTCCAGTAGGTTTTAGTTATTTTTATCCATGGTTAAGATGATTTAACTTCATTCTTGATTTACATAATTTATTTATTGATTTTTATGCCTTTTAATTACCATTTAAATTCAATAATTCATGGAAATTCTTAGGAATCATCACTAAACATTTTGGTCAAAAATCTCAGGCTTTTTAGGCAACTTTTATCAATACAAAATTATATCAATTCAACCTCTCTTGTGTCTTGCTCATTTTGAGGGTTTTATGATTAAAAATCGTTTACCGAAATAGTGATTTTAGCCTCATTTCTTAAGCAATTTAAGTGCTTCAAAATGGATTTTCATTCTTGTTTCATTATTTCCAGAAAGTTCATCATATTTTGGTGTCCAAAATTGTGATAGTGGTGGTGGTGTGATATGTGCAATTTGGTGCTTTCGGTTAGTGATTATTTGACCCGAAAAGGTGATTTTTGAGCTTATTGTTGTCATGAACCAATAGATCTGAGTTTTATACTTTTATTTATGTATTTTCCATTTATTTTAATGATAATTTTTAATTAATTATTTTTACTTAATTATTTATCTTTAAATTATGTAACACATGTCTCTTGCCTTTTAACTATTTTTCTCCAGTAGGTTTTAGTTATTTTTATCCATGGTTAAGATGATTTAACTTCATTCTTGATTTACATAATTTATTTATTGATTTTTATGCCTTTTAATTACCATTTAAATTCAATAATTCATGGAAATTCTTAGGAATCATCACTAAACATTTTGGTCAAAAATCTCAGGCTTTTTAGGCAACTTTTATCAATACAAAATTATATCAATTCAACCTCTCTTGTGTCTTGCTCATTTTGAGGGTTTTATGATTAAAAATCGTTTACCGAAATAGTGATTTTAGCCTCATTTCTTAAGCAATTTAAGTGCTTCAAAATGGATTTTCATTCTTGTTTCATTATTTCCAGAAAGTTCATCATATTTTGGTCAAAAATCTCAGGCTTTTTAGGCAAATTTTATCCATACAAAATCATATCAATTACAACCTCTCTTGTGTCTTGCTCATTTTGAGGGTTTTATGATTAAAAATCGTTTACCGAAATAGTGATTTTAGCCTCATTTCTTAAGCAATTTAAGTGCTTCAAAATGGATTTTCATTCTTGTTTCATTATTTCCAGAAAGTTCATCATATTTTGGTGTCCAAAATTGTGATAGTGGTGGTGGTGTGATATGTGCAATTTGGTGCTTTCGGTTAGTGATTATTTGACCCGAAAAGGTGATTTTTGAGCTTATTGTTGTCATGAACCAATAGATCTGAGTTTTATACTTTTATTTCCACTTATTTCCAGTAGATTTATCATATTTTCTTGGTCATAAGGTTATGGTGCATGTGTGTGCTCAAAATGCATTTTTGCGTGTTTTCGGTTTGTGATTTCTAGCTTATTTTAACATGTTTTGATTCAAGCTTTATATCCTTGATATTTTATCAATTTTTCCAGAATATTAACATTAACATTATCATATTTTTCACTTATAACAAGTCCATATCCATCTCATAATCCAACAAAAGATCCAACTTTCTTAAATCTAGCATATATGCATTCAAATCAACACTTTTTACTATCAACTTTTATAGATCTAACATTCAACAATATAAAAACTTCTTTTATATGAAAAATCTCAGAATATACTCTTCAAAAATATACAAAAACTTATAGATCTATCAACAAGTAAGTCACTTTAAAAGCTACTAATCTATAACAACACTTTTGGGTCTTAAACTTGTTGAATCCTTGGATCTTTCTTATTAGATTTGACATGCATGAGCATGGAAAGAAAGATCCTATCAACTTTGCCCTCATTAAGTGTATATTACAAAGAAAACAAGAAAAAAGTATGAGTTTTTTGATAAAACCTTTGAATATAAACAAAAACAAGATTAGATCTAGTAAAAAGGATGAAGATTATACCCTCTTGAACTTGGTTTTGAAGATGAAAAAGATGCAGAATTTTCGTGGCCTTCAAACCCTCAAACAACCCTTAATCTAAGCCTAAAACAACCCTTGAACCTTGCTTGGATTGACCCTTTGTTAATCTAACTTAAAACCCTTATTATTAGTATAAGTTTAGATGAGTTTTAGTCTTGTTCTTGCTTTGTTTTGCTTGGGCCGAATTGAAGAAGAGAAGGAGGGGGGAGGGAGAGTTTTTGAGAGAAAAGAGGTTGTGTGTGAGAAAGGAGTGAAGAGTGTGAGAAGAGTGGTGAGTTCCAAGACTTAGGAAGAGTGTAAGTGAATTTGAAATGGGTGTGTTGGTGTGATGGGGGGGAGGGCCGGCCTTAAGGGGTATAGGAAGGGTTTTTTCTTATTTTTTTTTTTTATAAATTGTGTATATAAGGTGTATATATTTGTTAGGTGTATGTATATGTATTTGTGTATGTATTATAAGGTAAATTGTATTAGTTTGTAGTATAAGTTAATGTTTATTCTAGCATGTGTATATATGTATATATGTCATGTATGGGTGTGTGTATGTACATATTTTTGTATTTTTAATTTGTTACATAACCCTTAATTTATAAGCTTGTATTTATTTTAAGCATATAAATATATACTTGTTGTTACTTAACCACTTTTATGCACATATTAGTTTATAATTATACTTTGAGATGGAAATCTTTATTTTCATGTCATATTTACTTAAATTGGTTTGATGATTGATTTGTTGGACATTTATAAGAATTTTTGATGGTTATCTCAACTTGTGAGACTTACGTTATTATTTAGATGATTTGATTGATCATCAATAAAATCTTGTTCAATGGTACTTTATAATTCACATTTAGAATTGAACAATAGCTTTAGATTGCTAATTTTGGGGCATTATCTACTAGCTTTAAGCATAACTATGGCTTGCGAGATCAACGGCAACATAACTAGCTCATATATAATATTCAAAAAGTAGGGTTGTTACATCCTTACCCCCTTAGAAGAATTCCGTCTCGGAATTTGAATTTGCTTAGGGAGTAAGTGCGGATATTTCTCGCGTATAAAGTCCTCGCGCTCCCATGTAAACTCCGGTCCGCGTTTCGTATCCCATCTAACTTTAACAATAGGGATCTTGCTTCTCTTTAGGCGTTTCTCATCGCGATCGAGAACTTCTATTGGCTCCTCACGAAATTGGAGCTTACCTTCCACACGTAGTTCTTCAAGTGGGACCACTTTCGAATCATCCGCCATACATTTCGTCAAGTTCGACACATGGAATGTGTCATGAACATCTCCCAATTCTTGGGGTAATTTCAACTTATAGGCTACGGGGCCTATTCTAGCAACAATTTCAAATGGCCCAATGTATCGGGGGCTCAGCTTTCCTCTTTTGCCGAACCTTACGGTTCCCTTCCATGGCGACACCTTTAATAGTACTTTGTCGCCAACCTCAAATTCCAGGGGCTTCCTCCTCTGATCTGCATAACTCTTTTGCCGATCCCTTGCGGCCTTAAGCTTTTCTTTAATGATCGCCACCTTGTCCGTTGTCTCTTGGACAAAATCAACGGTAACTAGGCTTCTCTCGCCCGCCTCTATCCAACAAAAGATCCAACTTTCTTAAATCTAGCATATATGCATTCAAATCAACACTTTTTACTATCAACTTTTATAGATCTAACATTCAACAATATAAAAACTTCTTTTATATGAAAAATCTCAGAATATACTCTTCAAAAATATACAAAAACTTATAGATCTATCAACAAGTAAGTCACTTTAAAAGCTACTAATCTATAACAACACTTTTGGGTCTTAAACTTGTTGAATCCTTGGATCTTTCTTATTAGATTTGACATGCATGAGCATGGAAAGAAAGATCCTATCAACTTTGCCCTCATTAAGTGTATATTACAAAGAAAACAAGAAAAAAGTATGAGTTTTTTGATAAAACCTTTGAATATAAACAAAAAAAAAAAAAAAAAAAAAAAAAAAAAAAAAAAAAAAAAAAAAAAAAAAAAAAAAAAAAAAAAAAAAAAAAAAAAAAAAAAAAAAAAAAAAAAAAAAAAAAAAAAAAAAAAAAAAAAAAAAAAAAAAAAAAAAAAAAAAAAAAAAAAAAAAAAAAAAAAAAAAAAAAAAAAAAAAAAAAAAAAAAAAAAAAAAAAAAAAAAAAAAAAAAAAAAAAAAAAAAAAAAAAAAAAAAAAAAAAAAAAAAAAAAAAAAAAAAAAAAAAAAAAAAAAAAAAAAAAAAAAAAAAAAAAAAAAAAAAAAAAAAAAAAAAAAAAAAAAAAAAAAAAAAAAAAAAAAAAAAAAAAAAAAAAAAAAAAAAAAAAAAAAAAAAAAAAAAAAAAAAAAAAAAAAAAAAAAAAAAAAAAAAAAAAAAAAAAAAAAAAAAAAAAAAAAAAAAAAAAAAAAAAAAAAAAAAAAAAAAAAAAAAAAAAAAAAAAAAAAAAAAAAAAAAAAAAAAAAAAAAAAAAAAAAAAAAAAAAAAAAAAAAAAAAAAAAAAAAAAAAAAAAAAAAAAAAAAAAAAAAAAAAAAAAAAAAAAAAAAAAAAAAAAAAAAAAAAAAAAAAAAAAAAAAAAAAAAAAAAAAAAAAAAAAAAAAAAAAAAAAAAAAAAAAAAAAAAAAAAAAAAAAAAAAAAAAAAAAAAAAAAAAAAAAAAAAAAAAAAAAAAAAAAAAAAAAAAAAAAAAACTTCTTTTGAATGAAAAATCTCAGAATATACTCTTCAAAAATATACAAAAACTTATAGATCTATCAACAAGTAAGTCACTTTAAAAGCTACTAATCTATAACAACACTTTTGGGTCTTAAACTTGTTGAATCCTTGGATCTTTCTTATTAGATTTGACATGCATGAGCATGGAAAGAAAGATCCTATCAACTTTGCCCTCATTAAGTGTATATTACAAAGAAAACAAGAAAAAAGTATGAGTTTTTGATAAAACCTTTGAATATAAACAAAAACAAGATTAGATCTAGTAAAAAGGATGAAGATTATACCCTCTTGAACTTGGTTTTGAAGATGAAAAAGATGCAGAATTTTCGTGGCCTTCAAACCCTCAAACAACCCTTAATCTAAGCCTAAAACAACCCTTGAACCTTGCTTGGATTGACCCTTTGTTAATCTAACTTAAAACCCTTATTATTAGTATAAGTTTAGATGAGTTTTAGTCTTGTTCTTGCTTTGTTTTGCTTGGGCCGAATTGAAGAAGAGAAGGAGGGGGGAGGGAGAGTTTTTGAGAGAAAAGAGGTTGTGTGTGAGAAAGGAGTGAAGAGTGTGAGAAGAGTGGTGAGTTCCAAGACTTAGGAAGAGTGTAAGTGAATTTGAAATGGGTGTGTTGGTGTGATGGGGGGGAGGGCCGGCCTTAAGGGGTATAGGAAGGGTTTTTTCTTATTTTTTTTTTTTATAAATTGTGTATATAAGGTGTATATATTTGTTAGGTGTATGTATATGTATTTGTGTATGTATTATAAGGTAAATTGTATTAGTTTGTAGTATAAGTTAATGTTTATTCTAGCATGTGTATATATGTATATATGTCATGTATGGGTGTGTGTATGTACATATTTTTGTATTTTTAATTTGTTACATAACCCTTAATTTATAAGCTTGTATTTATTTTAAGCATATAAATATATACTTGTTGTTACTTAACCACTTTTATGCACATATTAGTTTATAATTATACTTTGAGATGGAAATCTTTATTTTCATGTCATATTTACTTAAATTGGTTTGATGATTGATTTGTTGGACATTTATAAGAATTTTTGATGGTTATCTCAACTTGTGAGACTTACGTTATTATTTAGATGATTTGATTGATCATCAATAAAATCTTGTTCAATGGTACTTTATAATTCACATTTAGAATTGAACAATAGCTTTAGATTGCTAATTTTGGGGCATTATTTACTAGCTTTAAGCATAACTATGGCTTGCGAGATCAACGGCAACATAACTAGCTCATATATAATATTCAAAAAGTAGGGTTGTTACATCCTTACCCCCTTAGAAGAATTCCGTCTCGGAATTTGAATTTGCTTAGGGAGTAAGTGCGGATATTTCTCGCGTATAAAGTCCTCGCGCTCCCATGTAAACTCCGGTCCGCGTTTCGTATCCCATCTAACTTTAACAATAGGGATCTTGCTTCTCTTTAGGCGTTTCTCATCGCGATCGAGAACTTCTATTGGCTCCTCACGAAATTGGAGCTTACCTTCCACACGTAGTTCTTCAAGTGGGACCACTTTCGAATCATCCGCCATACATTTCGTCAAGTTCGACACATGGAATGTGTCATGAACATCTCCCAATTCTTGGGGTAATTTCAACTTATAGGCTACGGGGCCTATTCTAGCAACAATTTCAAATGGCCCAATGTATCGGGGGCTCAGCTTTCCTCTTTTGCCGAACCTTACGGTTCCCTTCCATGGCGACACCTTTAATAGTACTTTGTCGCCAACCTCAAATTCCAGGGGCTTCCTCCTCTGATCTGCATAACTCTTTTGCCGATCCCTTGCGGCCTTAAGCTTTTCTTTAATGATCGCCACCTTGTCCGTTGTCTCTTGGACAAAATCAACGGTAGCTAGGCTTCTCTCGCCCGCCTCTATCCAACACATGGGGGATCTACATTTACGCCCGTAGAGAGCTTCAAACGGCGCGCATTGTATGCTAGAGTGATAACTATTGTTGTAAGTAAATTCTGCGTATGGCAAGTGTTCATCCCAACTTCCACTAAATTCTAATGCGCAAGCTCTTAGCATATCCTCCAGTGTTTGTATTGTACGCTCACTTTGCCTATCCGTTTGTGGGTGGTAAGCCGTGCTTAAAGCTAACGTAGTGCCCATTGCTTCTTGCACAAGACCCCAGAAACGTGAGGTAAACCTACCATCCCTATCGGATATTATGGACAGAGGTACACCATGTAATGTCACAATCTTCTCAACGTACAGACGAGCTAAACGCTCAGTGTTCCAATCTTCTTTGATGGGGATGAAATGGGCTGATTTCGTAAAACGATCGACAATCACCCATATAGCATCATGACCCTTCTTTGTCCGAGGCAATTTCGTCACTGGGTCCATTGCTATTTGCTCCCACTTCCACTCGGGTATTTCCGGCTGCTTTAAAAGTCCAGCTGGCTTTTGGTGCTCAGCTTTGACCATCGCACAAGTCATGCATCGGCTCACATATAGAGCTACATCACCTTTCATCCCAAGCCACCAAAAGTCCCTTTTTAGACCCTGGTACATCTTATCTGCTCCTGGATGAATCGAGTATTTTGAATTGTGAGCTTCATTCATTAACACCTCTCTCAGCCCGTTGATATTTGGGACCCAAGCTCTTCCTTTGAAATACAAGATGCCTTCATCATCCCTATCGAACCTTGTTTCTACTCCACTCAATGCCTCTTCTTCAATGTTCTTCCCTTCAAAAGCTTTTGCTTGATCTTCTAAGAATCTGTCCCTTAGAGACATTTTCACCTGTAAGTGATAAATTCTTGTCTTCGACACCCTAGTGCTCACCTTCCTACTAAGGGCGTCAGCAATAACATTTTCCTTTCCTGGGTGGTACTTAATTTCGCACTCGTAATCGTTAAGTAGCTCCATCCACCTTCTTTGCCTCATGTTCAACATCTTCTGGTCAAAGATGTGTTGCAAGCTCTTGTGGTCGGTAAATATGGTGCACTTGGTTCAATAAAGATAATGTCGCCATATCTTCAAGGCAAACACTACGGCTCCTAGCTCCAAATCGTGTGTCGAATAATTCTTCTCATGTAGCTTTAATTGCCTGGATGCGTACGCAATAACCTTGTCTCTTTGCATTAGTACGCACCCTAGCCCTTTATTTGACGCATCACAATATACCACAAATCCTTCCATTCCATCCGGCAACGCTAGTATTGGGGCTTCGCACAACATGTCCTTAAGCGTTTGAAACGATTGCTCTTGTTCTTCACCCCATTCGAACTCCCTTGACTTTTGGGTCAATTGGGTTAAAGGTACCGCAATCTTAGAGAATCCTTGGATGAACCTCCTATAATAACCCGCCAAACCTAGGAAGCTACGCACTTCCGTTGGTGTCTTGGGTGTCTCCCATTTCTTGATCGCTTCTATCTTAGACGGATCTACATGGATTCCTTCTTCGTTCACAACGTGTCCCAGAAATTGGACTTGACGGAGCCAAAATTCACACTTAGAAAACTTAGCATATAGCTTCTCGTCTCTAAGTAACTGCAAGATTATCCTTAGGTGCTTCTCGTGCTCCTCCTTGCTCCTAGAGTATATCAGAATGTCATCGATGAACACTATGACGAACTTATCCATGTATGGCCTGCAGATCCTATTCATTAGGTCCATGAAAACGGCTGGCGCATTTGTGAGACCAAATGGCATCACTAGAAACTCATAGTGCCCATAGCGAGTTCTGAAAGCCGTTTTAGGTACATCTTCTTCTCGTACCCTCAACTGATGATAGCCGGACCTAAGGTCAATTTTCGAGAAATGCGACGCTCCTTGCAGTTGGTCGAACAAATCGTCTATTCGCGGCAGCGGGTATCTATTCTTGATCGTCAATTTATTCAACTCTCTATAGTCGATGCACATTCTCAAAGATCCATCCTTCTTCTTGACAAAGAGAATTGGTGCACCCCAGGGCGAAGAACTAGGTTGGATTAAACCTTTACCAAGCAATTCTTGCAATTGCTCCGAGAGTTCTCGCATTTCGGAGGGCGCTAGTCTATATGGTGCCTTAGCCACGGGGGCTGCCCCGGGAACTAAATCGATAGTAAACTCTACTTGTCTTGCTGGGGGAAGTCCAGGTAGTTCATCCGGAAACACATCTAGAAAATCTCTAACCACTGTTACCTTGAGAGGATCCTTATCTTTCACTCGCTTATCCACTACTTGTGCCAAGTATGCGTGGTATTCCTTGCGTAAATACTTCCTCACCTTCATGGACGACACTATCTTGGGTTGGACTCCCGCCTTATGGCCTTGAACTATTAGCACCTCACCGTTATCTGAAGGAATCTTAATGATCCTTTCATGGCAAAGTATTTCAGCACGCATTTTCGACAACCAATCCATTCCTACTATCACATCAAAACTTCCTATTTCTATGGGAATCAAGTCTATACTATAGTCCTTCTCATCTAAAGTTAACTTTCAATCAGCAATAATTTCCTTAGCCTTATACTCGTTTCCATTAGCATATTCAACATAATAAGTTTCCTCCAGTTCACTAGGTTTCTTATCAATCAGTTCTTTAAATTCAAAGGAAATAAAACTTCTTTCGGCTCCAGAATCAAACAACATAGATGCATAAACATTATTTATTTGAACGTACCTACGATGACATTAGGGTCATCACGTGCCTCATTTGCTCCCATGGCATACACCCTTCCTCGGGCTTGACCTCCTTGATTGCCACGATTTCGTTGGTTAACGTTGTTGCCTTGATTCCCAATATTAGCTTGGATCCCAACATT
This sequence comes from Erigeron breviscapus, assembly GCA_034093135.1. Taxonomy (NCBI): domain Eukaryota; kingdom Viridiplantae; phylum Streptophyta; class Magnoliopsida; order Asterales; family Asteraceae; genus Erigeron; species Erigeron breviscapus. Next base: position 36,963,353 of record CM067173.1, on the reverse strand, counting down.
TCCTCGGTAGACTTGGTTTCCATTGTTTCCTCGGTTTGCTTGGTTCCCGCGATTCCCAACATTCCTGAAGTTGCCACGGTTACCGTTTCCATTTCCGCGGTTGCCTTGTGCTCTCCTCAACCTAGGACAAGCATTTCTCCAATGATCCGCACTTCCACATTCGTGACATCCCCCTCGTTGTCCTTCATTCCTTGGCCCACTTCGGCAGTGAGTAGCAAGGTGACCCATGCGGTTGCAAGTTGTGCAACGCTTGCATTCACCCAAGTGACTATAACCACATCGGTTGCACCTTGGAGGCATGCCACGATATGGATTGGGGTTAGCATCCACAACCCCATAGTTTCTCACAATCTTTTGCCTCTTATCCGGCCCATTCCCTTTTCGATCGCCAAACCGATTTCCTCCACCTTGTCTCGAACTTGATTCACCTCTCGTGTACTTCCCACGCCTAACCAAATCATTTACTAGCCTGGTTGCCAAACTTATAGCCTGCTCAAGAGTGGTAGGGCTTGCAGCAGTGACCATCAACCTAACTTCAGGTGCCAATCCATAGATAAATCTCTCAACCTTCTTAGCCACAGGGGTTACCATCTCCGGCACCAACACGCTCAACTCGTGAAAGCAGATCACATAGGCCTCCAATTCCAGCCCTCTCATGGCGTGGTTCCAGAATTCCATCTCCAGTTTTTGTACCTCTTCTCGTGGACAATACTCACGCTTCAACTCATCTTTAAACTGCTCCCAAGTCAAAGCATTGACTGCTGCAGGACCTCTAGTAGTCGCTTGGAGATTCCATCAAGTAAGAGCTCTTCCCTGAAGCTTACTAGCAGCAAACTTAACACGGTCAGCCGGCGCACAGGCAATGATGTTCAAGTTGGCTTCCATGCCTTGGAACCAAGTAAGCAATCCGACAGGACCTTCTGTCCCATGAAACTCCTTGGGATTGCAAGACGTGAAAGCCTTGTAGGCATTCCTGTCAATAGCATTTTCTCTTCCATCTTGTCTTCTAGCCGTGTTGAGTGTAGCGGTCACATTCTCCGCAATTTGGGTGGCAATGTTTGGCATGGCGGCATTGATTTGCTGGGAGATAATCTCAGCTAATTCGGCTCTTCGCTGGGCCTCTTCACTTGTTTCTCCGCCGGTCCTTCGTGGTGCCATGTTTCTACAAAGGATAATATAGTTTAGTCATTCGTTTATTGAATTATATGACATAAACTCGAATCACGACTTCTTGGTCTCACACGATATATCTAAAGTTATTTAGTGCATAGAGGGTTCGTTTGCACACATATGTGTATGTATATCCCGATTCATATTCCTTTTTATAATCACGGCTCACTTGTCATTATGAGTAAATAAGTGGTTAGGTAACTTCTAAAGTTTGTCAACCATGCTTTCTAGGTTAGCCAGGAGGATTACAGAATCTGAGTACGAACTTGGAGCACGTAAAAGTGGCTTAAGATGGACGATCTGTGTAACATCCGTGAATTTTGACTCGTTGACTTTACGTGTAATATGACTAACAATATAGGTTAATGAAGTATTTGGGTCGTTTCGTGAATTAAATGGCAATGTGTTGTATTCGGGTCAATAATGTATTTTGATCGGTGTTTAAATGTCTAACGATTGTAATTTGGCTTGGGAAGAGAAACGGGTCGACCCGTGGGTGATCCACGACCCACCAGCCCTCTTGACCCATTTCCCTCCCCTTATCTCATTCATTCACCACACATTTCATTTCTTTTTCTCTTTTCTCTCTCCTCTTTCTCTCTAAGTAAACAAGACCATCCAACCTATCTAGTTCTTCATTTCTCAAGCATCATTTGGTGTTGTGGGTTGGGTTTAACTCGAGAATCATCATCGTCTTCATCTCTTTATCGCCTAGCAAAGGATTTAGTTACTAAGTGCAAGCATTTTACCCATTTTTGCCATAAATCGGGTTCTAGCTCGGAAAGGAAGCTTTGGTAAGTCAAATTCATCCCTTTTACTTCTATTTATGTTAATTTACTCGTTTCTAGTCATCTCGTACATTTACAAGTTCTAAATCGCCTTAAAAATGAGTTTGGGTCGAATTAGGGTTTAATTAGGGTTTGAACGATTTGGAGAATTTGATGATGTTATGGATGGAAATATGGGTTTGGGTAAGTGTATTTATGCATTAGAATGTCAAATGTAACTTCAAAACGAGTCTTGTAACTTTAAACGTCGATTTAGGGTTTTGGGGTTCTTGATTTTCTGCACTTCTGCTGCTGGTCGTGTTGCTGCCCAGTAAGGGGCGTAACCTACGGCCCTATGGGGCGTAGGTTACGCTAGTTATATTTTGTTGGGGCGTAAGTTACGGCCCTTTGGGGCGTAGCTTACGCCGAAGTTTTACCTTACGCCCTTTGGGGCGTAAGTTACGGCCCTTTGGGGCGTAAGTTACGGCCCTTTGGGGCGTAAGTTACGGCCCTTTGGGGCGTAAGTTACGGCCCTTTGGGGCGTAAGTTACGGCCCTTTGGGGCGTAAGTTACGGCCCTTTGGGGCGTAAGTTACGGCCCTTTGGGGCGTAAGTTACGGCCCTTTGGGGCGTAAGTTACGGCCCTTTGGGGCGTAAGTTACGGCCCTTTGGGGCGTAAGTTACGGCCCTTTGGGGCGTAAGTTACGGCCCTTTGGGGCGTAAGTTACGGCCCTTTGGGGCGTAAGTTACGGCCCTTTGGGGCGTAAGTTACGGCCCTTTGGGGCGTAAGTTACGGCCCTTTGGGGCGTAAGTTACGGCCCTTTGGGGCGTAAGTTACGGCCCTTTGGGGCGTAAGTTACGGCCCTTTGGGGCGTAAGTTACGGCCCTTTGGGGCGTAAGTTACGGCCCTTTGGGGCGTAAGTTACGGCCCTTTGGGGCGTAAGTTACGGCCCTTTGGGGCGTAAGTTACGGCCCTTTGGGGCGTAAGTTACGGCCCTTTGGGGCGTAAGTTACGGCCCTTTGGGGCGTAAGTTACGGCCCTTTGGGGCGTAAGTTACGGCCCTTTGGGGCGTAAGTTACGGCCCTTTGGGGCGTAAGTTACGGCCCTTTGGGGCGTAAGTTACGGCCCTTTGGGGCGTAAGTTACGGCCCTTTGGGGCGTAAGTTACGGCCCTTTGGGGCGTAAGTTACGGCCCTTTGGGGCGTAAGTTACGGCCCTTTGGGGCGTAAGTTACGGCCCTTTGGGGCGTAAGTTACGGCCCTTTGGGGCGTAAGTTACGGCCCTTTGGGGCGTAAGTTACGGCCCTTTGGGGCGTAAGTTACGGCCCTTTGGGGCGTAAGTTACGGCCCTTTGGGGCGTAAGTTACGGCCCTTTGGGGCGTAAGTTACGGCCCTTTGGGGCGTAAGTTACGGCCCTTTGGGGCGTAAGTTACGGCCCTTTGGGGCGTAAGTTACGGCCCTTTGGGGCGTAAGTTACGGCCCTTTGGGGCGTAAGTTACGGCCCTTTGGGGCGTAAGTTACGGCCCTTTGGGGCGTAAGTTACGGCCCTTTGGGGCGTAAGTTACGGCCCTTTGGGGCGTAAGTTACGGCCCTTTGGGGCGTAAGTTACGGCCCTTTGGGGCGTAAGTTACGGCCCTTTGGGGCGTAAGTTACGGCCCTTTGGGGCGTAAGTTACGGCCCTTTGGGGCGTAAGTTACGGCCCTTTGGGGCGTAAGTTACGGCCCTTTGGGGCGTAAGTTACGGCCCTTTGGGGCGTAAGTTACGGCCCTTTGGGGCGTAAGTTACGGCCCTTTGGGGCGTAAGTTACGGCCCTTTGGGGCGTAAGTTACGGCCCTTTGGGGCGTAAGTTACGGCCCTTTGGGGCGTAAGTTACGGCCCTTTGGGGCGTAAGTTACGGCCCTTTGGGGCGTAAGTTACGGCCCTTTGGGGCGTAAGTTACGGCCCTTTGGGGCGTAAGTTACGGCCCTTTGGGGCGTAAGTTACGGCCCTTTGGGGCGTAAGTTACGGCCCTTTGGGGCGTAAGTTACGGCCCTTTGGGGCGTAGTTACGCTTGGCGTAAGTTACGCCCTTTGGCGTAAGTTACGGCCCTCGAAGTATATGTACGCGCTGTTTAGAGTAAATGATCGATGGACTTTGGGATTACGTTTGAGTTAGACATGAATGCCTTGATGTACTTGACTTATACGGTACACACTCAAGCATACTTTTATTGCTACGTTGATGACATTATTGACACACATTTGATATACGTTGTGGTCTTACGTACGTACGATACATGATTTGATATTGTGATTAGGATAGTTGTACATACATGGAAGACGATGATACCTTTAATGAGTTGTAGATGTGGTGGGAAGGCTGCGGGTGACCCTATATATAAGCATCTGGGACTCGAAGAAAGTAGAATCCTCCTAAGTGTATGTACGTATAGTTTAATTTAATTTGATGTTGATTGGTGCATATGTAGTGTATAAATCCCACTGAAGAGGATATGACGTATATAAATCCCACTGAAGAGGATATGACGTATATAAATCCCACTGAAGAGGATATGACGTATATAAATCCCACTGAAGAGGATATGACGTATATAAATCCCACTGAAGAGGATATGACGTATATAAATCCCACTGAAGAGGATATGACGTATATAAATCCCACTGAAGAGGATATGATACTTGATTTGAGTGGATGTTACGTATATTACTTGAGTATATTGTTTATTACACGTTTTACTTGGTTTGTGAAATCTTGTTGTGGATATTGTTGTGTTGTTCATAGAGGCTCACTGTAAGTCATGTTTCGCCTCTACTCGTATATTATGATTATTGACGATGGTTTCTAATGGACCATTACTGCGAACTCACCAACCTTGTGTTGACTATGCTTAGTACACTTTTCAGGTAACCAGGTTAATCCAGGGCGTGGAGTCTGATTATTTGCTTGCTGTTGAACCCGGACTTGGACTTATATGGATCAAGGATCCATTTGCCTTCTTTTGCATTGTACTTAGAACCGTTAACCGCCTTTTGATGTTATGTTGAAACTTTTGATGATGACTTGCTCTGTTTGTATTTTTGATACTTGTTTATCTTATTGTATGGATTCACTGAATCCTTTATTTGCATTTAGATCATGTTCTACATTAATTCCACCTGGTGCTATATGATTTTCGTGATATTCTGAGCCTTGGCTTGGGGTGTTACAATCTGAGAAAAACTCATAAAATATGAAACGTAGCCCTATGAGTTAAGTTTCACCTCCAATTGGAATCAGGTCAAAAGACGAAATAGAACTCCAGATATGGCCGTTCTACTAAAAGTGGTCAGAACTGATTTCCTGCTGTAACTATAACTTTTATAATAGAGATAACTATATCACAACAAGGATAGCACATCATGTAACCATAGAGAGGCATTAAGCTTACATATATATCATTCAATATGAGTTCACAAAATTGCTACATGCCAAATACTATGTGATCATCGTCACACAAAAGCTAGAAAGTTCAAGAAAGTGAAACAAGTACAAACGTTCATACATCGAATAAGTTCATAAATAAAGAAGCTCTTAGGTTTACTTCCTAAGCATGAGAGCTATTACGAGAGTGCAAACAGCCGTAAGCACACATCCCATAATGAATATCACCTCATTAACTCGTCGGACTTCTGATATCGCCAAGCTCGCATAGTCTCCCGTTTGATCCATAACTCCTAAGGCCCTTTCCATCATCACCTCTTGAGTCCTTACCCTTACTCTAGCATCCCTTAATCCGTTAGCTATTCCCCACACCCTCTCCCTTTCTTCACGAGTCATACCAATGGGAGGTGGAGGGGGTACCCCATAGACTGGGCGGTGTGGCTCCTCTCCTTGACGCCTACGTCCAAGATGGTACCAGGGATGATCACGAGGAAGACGCGGCTGAAAGTAGGGATCTTGGGCTGGAAATCGTCCATCGCTTAGGTTCATGGGTGCATCTTGCCTCGGCGGAGTAGGTGCTCTAGGGGCAGGTGGTGATGGTGGTGGCGAGGGTGAGCGGCGTCCAGGTTGGCTAGAGGCAACGCTCCTAGCATTATCGTCTTCTGATGGATCTTCCATTGGATCGGTCTCTTCTTCTTCTTCTTCTTGGAGTGGTTGGGGAGGTTGCTCTTGCTCTAGGCGTCTCCTTTCTTCCTCTTCCAAGTAGTCCACAAATCCGTACAAGTTCCTTGGTCTAGGGGCTGATCCGGAAGCTCCACTTGCTTGTGACATGATGTTCCTACACAAGTTTCACAAAGGCGTGAGATGACGACTTGACTCGACGCTTAGACGACCATGGACGACCGACTTGACCATTGACGACCCATATGGCAACTTACGGACAGCAAGACGACTTGACGGACCATGAGACGACCTTAACCATTTGATAAGCAACCAACCAACTCAACCAACGACTCACAAGCTTAACGACCGAACAACGACATGACCATTCACAACCGACGACCAACTCGACTCGCACGACCGACATAACCATTTATAATTAAAGTAATGACTAGAATTCAACTTGTGCATAGCTCTCATGTATTACACCTAAATGGACAAAGTAATGCTAGCCGAGTGGGGGTATCAACTAAGGGTTCTAATAGGTAATGCAAACATTGGATTTGGTTATGTACCTTTTGCACCAAGAATCGTTTTTAAAGTGTATTTTCAAAAGACTCATTTTGAATATCCCTTAGACAATCATTTCGATCATTCCATATTAAATTTTTAGTTAGGCATAGTTGATCAGGCTATGCATAAGTAAAACAAGAATACTTTATGATCGACTCAATTGTTTAAGAAATATTCGACTCGTTTTGAAAATACGTAGGTTATAGCAAAAATTCTCTATAACCTTGATCTCTGATACCATTTTTTCTGTAACACCCCGACTATAGCGGAAACACGAGGTGCCACAGAACGACATGGTACAAAAGATTTAAGTATAAAACATCAACATAAAGTTCAATGCCATTCAAACTCAAAAGGTTACAAGTTCAAGTTGACGTTTAATAAACATTACATAACCAAATTCGTAATCAAAAGATCAAATGTTTGCGTTACTAGTCCATCATGCAACAAATAAACACATCATCCGTGAGGCGGTCCAAAAAAGCTAACTTACTGCCCTAGACCTGAAAAGCATGAAGAAAAAGTGTCAACTACGAGAGTTGAGTGAGTTCATAGGATTATGCTAACAACACACATATATTTAGTCCAATTCAAGAAAGATTATATCATAAAATTTCCAAGAATTCCATCATACTGTCCATACCCAAACCGTATATTCAATCAATAATTGCCATCCACAATATAATATCAATACCTCTGGGTCAATGGTAAGACTACCATGACATAACTTGATGAGATTGTTCTTGAGCCACTACTAAGACCGGTTATGTCCCAATAATCAGATATAATGTCCCAAATGATAAGATAATGATAAGCACATGCTGTCAATCACGTGCATAAAGATAACCAAGGGTCGTGCCATGGAGACGCCCATAAATATATAGTAGTTAGAGCACCGCGAGGCCAGACTGGCGATGAAGGTGGCCACAAAGGCAAACCAAACATCCCACCGTTACCTATAATAGTGGATGAGGGGACAAGTCCTAGTTGCGCAACCCTCTAACTACAGGCCTCAAATGAGTTAATAGTAGTGTACAGGGGACCACCGTTTGACAGTACTCAAGCTCATCATATAACATATAACACGTTGAACATACAATATAATTCCCATATCATTATCATTGTTTCAAAGAATCATTTCATAATAGAAAGTCATTTTAATTGATCATGCTTTTCACCCCGCAAGTAAAACATATAAAAGAGTTTGAAAGGGGGCTATGACTCACTTGATTAGAGAGTGAAAAGGGGCTGATCAAACGTGATTCCTCCGCTTAGATTTGTTGCGCCTCAAGCAAGCCTAAACCATAACGTATATATTCACGGCGTAAGTTCGCGTGACATGAACTAGTGAGCTAGATCATGAGATGTATACTAGTAGACTTGCCCATCTTTGGTTGTTATTAGATTATGGAGTTTAAGTACATTATGATGCTCTCATTATTTGGTTATAAGAGATTTGGTGGTAAGAGTCGTTTTCTCATTATACGTTTTTGTACGTTTATTGGATTTTCGGTAGTTTGGCTTTGATTTATATGGTTTCCATTGTACACTTGGCTTAGTAATAATATTTGACATTAGTGGTCTTATAATATAAATATTTTATGTATATTTTATGATTTGTAATTATATATTTAATTTAATAATATTTAATTATTTATTTATTCACTTTATTGATTTATTTGCTAAATAAATCCTTAAAAATACTTTTAAGTGTCATAATTGTCTTTATAAATTATGAATAATTTCATTTGAATTATCTTCTGATATATAAGCTTCTTAATTTATAATTTCATGATTTATACTTTTATTTATGTATTTTCCATTTATTTTAATGATAATTTTTAATTAATTATTTTTACTTAATTATTTATCTTTAAATTATGTAACACATGTCTCTTGCCTTTTAACTATTTTTCTCCAGTAGGTTTTAGTTATTTTTATCCATAGTTAAGATGATTTAACTTCATTCTTGATTTACATAATTTATTTATTGATTTTTATGCCTTTTAATTACCATTTAAATTCAATAATTCATGGAAATTCTTAGGAATCATCACTAAACATTTTGGTCAAAAATCTCAGGCCTTTTAGGCAACTTTTATCAATACAAAATCATATCAATTCAACCTCTCTTGTGTCTTGCTCATTTTGAGGGTTTTATGATTAAAAATCGTTTACCGAAATAGTGATTTTAGCCTCATTTCTTAAGCAATTTAAGTGCTTCAAAATGGATTTTCATTCTTGTTTCATTATTTCCAGAAAGTTCATCATATTTTGGTGTCCAAAATTGTGATAGTGGTGGTGGTGTGATATGTGCAATTTGGTGCTTTCGGTTAGTGATTATTTGACCCGAAAAGGTGATTTTTGAGCTTATTGTTGTCATGAACCAATAGATCTGAGTTTTATACTTTTATTTCCACTTATTTCCAGTAGATTTATCATATTTTCTTGGTCATAAGGTTATGGTGCATGTGTGTGCTCAAAATGCATTTTTGCGTGTTTTCGGTTTGTGATTTCTAGCTTATTTTAACATGTTTTGATTCAAGCTTTATATCCTTGATATTTTATCAATTTTTCCAGAATATTAACATTAACATTATCATATTTTTCACTTATAACAAGTCCATATCCATCTCATAATCCAACAAAAGATCCAACTTTCTTAAATCTAGCATATATGCATTCAAATCAACACTTTTTACTATCAACTTTTATAGATCTAACATTCAACAATATAAAAACTTCTTTTATATGAAAAATCTCAGAATATACTCTTCAAAAATATACAAAAACTTATAGATCTATCAACAAGTAAGTCACTTTAAAAGCTACTAATCTATAACAACACTTTTGGGTCTTAAACTTGTTGAATCCTTGGATCTTTCTTATTAGATTTGACATGCATGAGCATGGAAAGAAAGATCCTATCAACTTTGCCCTCATTAAGTGTATATTACAAAGAAAACAAGAAAAAAGTATGAGTTTTTTGATAAAACCTTTGAATATAAACAAAAACAAGATTAGATCTAGTAAAAAGGATGAAGATTATACCCTCTTGAACTTGGTTTTGAAGATGAAAAAGATGCAGAATTTTTGTGGCCTTCAAACCCTCAAACAACCCTTAATCTAAGCCTAAAACAACCCTTGAACCTTGCTTGGATTGACCCTTTGTTAATCTAACTTAAAACCCTTATTATTAGTATAAGTTTAGATGAGTTTTAGTCTTGTTCTTGCTTTGTTTTGCTTGGGCCGAATTGAAGAAGAGAAGGAGGGGGGAGGGAGAGTTTTTGAGAGAAAAGAGGTTGTGTGTGAGAAAGGAGTGAAGAGTGTGAGAAGAGTGGTGAGTTCCAAGACTTAGGAAGAGTGTAAGTGAATTTGAAATGGGTGTGTTGGTGTGATGGGGGGGAGGGCCGGCCTTAAGGGGTATAGGAAGGGTTTTTTCTTATTTTTTTTTTTTATAAATTGTGTATATAAGGTGTATATATTTGTTAGGTGTATGTATATGTATTTGTGTATGTATTATAAGGTAAATTGTATTAGTTTGTAGTATAAGTTAATGTTTATTCTAGCATGTGTATATATGTATATATGTCATGTATGGGTGTGTGAATGTACATATTTTTGTATTTTTAATTTGTTACATAACCCTTAATTTATAAGCTTGTATTTATTTTAAGCATATAAATATATACTTGTTGTTACTTAACCACTTTTATGCACATATTAGTTTATAATTATACTTTGAGATGGAAATCTTTATTTTCATGTCATATTTACTTAAATTGGTTTGATGATTGATTTGTTGGACATTTATAAGAATTTTTGATGGTTATCTCAACTTGTGAGACTTACGTTATTATTTAGATGATTTGATTGATCATCAATAAAATCTTGTTCAATGGTACTTTATAATTCACATTTAGAATTGAATAATAGCTTTAGATTGCTAATTTTGGGGCATTATCTACTAGCTTTAAGCATAACTATGGCTTGCGAGATCAACGGCAACATAACTAGCTCATATATAATATTCAAAAAGTAGGGTTGTTACAACTAAAATCTTTAGTTGGGCTAAAATTGCATTTACCATTTGGACTAAATTTCTTTTTGGACTAATATTTTTAGTTGGGCTTAAATTTCATTAAGGATTTTTTTTTTTGAGTGTTAATTGTTGGGTTAAATTTTTAAAGATTTGTCTTGAGTTGTTCTTTTATCAAAAGTGTCATCAAGTCTTTAGTCAAAATGTCAACCAAAGAGTTCGAGTTTAAAGAACTCGAAGAGATGAACAAACAAATGAAAAAACTGTTAATGGAAAGTCGTGAATCTCGAATAGACCAACTCAAATCTGAGAACAAAGAGCTCAAATCTGCTAATACTCTCAATTTGTCTGCGATGGAAAGTTTTCAACTTGAAATTGATCAACTCAAATCTGAAAACAAAGAGCTCAAATCTGCAAATGATCTCATTTTGTCCAACATGGAAAGTCTTCAAAAAGAAAATGATCATTTGCAATCAAAGATCTTCAAATTAACAAATGAGTTGGACAATTCTTCCAAAGAGCTCAAATCTGCAAATGATCTCATTTTGTCCAACATGGAAAGTCTTCAAAAAGAAAATGATCATTTGCAATCAAAGATCTTCAAATTAACAAATGAGTTGGACAATTCTTCCAAAGAGCTCAAATCTGCAAATGATCTCATTTTGTCCAACATGGAAAGTCTTCAAAAAGAAAATGATCATTTGCAATCAAAGATCTTCAAATTAACAAATGAGTTGGACAATTCTCAAAGAGCTCAAATCTGCAAATGATCTCATTTTGTCCAACATGGAAAGTCTTCAAAAAGAAAATGATCATTTGCAATCAAAGATCTTCAAATTAACAAATGAGTTGGACAATTCTTCCAAAGAGCTCAAATCTGCAAATGATCTCATTTTGTCCAACATGGAAAGTCTTCAAAAAGAAAATGATCATTTGCAATCAAAGATCTTCAAATTAACAAATGAGTTGGACAATTCTTCCAAAGAGCTCAAATCTGCAAATGATCTCATTTTGTCCAACATGGAAAGTCTTCAAAAAGAAAATGATCATTTGCAATCAAAGATCTTCAAATTAACAAATGAGTTGGACAATTCTTCCAAAGAGCTCAAATCTGCAAATGATCTCATTTTGTCCAACATGGAAAGTCTTCAAAAAGAAAATGATCATTTGCAATCAAAGATCTTCAAATTAACAAATGAGTTGGACAATTCTTCCAAAGAGCTCAAATCTGCAAATGATCTCATTTTGTCCAACATGGAAAGTCTTCAAAAAGAAAATGATCATTTGCAATCAAAGATCTTCAAATTAACAAATGAGTTGGACAATTCTTCCAAAGAGCTCAATAAAATTGATTTTTCAAATCAATCTCAAAAGATTGCTTCTCTTTCTAAGAAAAAGAATGATTTTTCACTGTTGCTTCCACGCAAACTCTTTTCAACTAAACCACCGGGTTTTAGTTCACCGTGGAATGCAACATCCATTCATCAAATCGATGCGACTTACATTTGGACTTTCAAAAATTCAAAAACCATTGGACCCAATCTCAAATGGGTTCCAAAAGTGATTTCCAAATGATTTGATGAAAAGTGGCTTATGCACACTTCAGTGTATAACCCGTTCAAAAACCGTTTTTGTAATTTCATCATTTTTAGAAAAATCCAAAAAGATTTTCATTTTCTTATTTTTGAAAAATCCAAAAAGATTTTCTCTTTTCATCAATTTTTATTTACTTTGTCTTTTAAGTTTCGCACATAGTATTAGAATGAGATGCAAGGCATCGAACGCCTTTGTGTACTGCCTTTGTAGTCTCATTTGTAATATTTGTGAGCAACTTTTAAACCTTTTACTCACTCTTTATATGCAAAACCATTTGTTAAAATCATGCATATATTTAGGGGGAGTTTGTTTATAAAACCAAAACTTCTAAGTGTTCAAACGCTTTTATCATTTTCAAACACTTTGGATGATTTTCAACCATTTTCGATCATATTCAAAGAAGTTCGGTGTTAGATTTGCACATGAGAGTTTAGGCCACTCATAAATACTCCATGATCTTGTCATCGCCGATGAGATCTAACCCCGGAGTTAAATTCTCTATTCTAGATTGTGAGGGTATATGAGTGAGATGATGTTTGTGCAAATAGGACATGAGGGAGTAGTCGAAAAGTGAGAGGTTACGGTGAAATAGATGATGTGAGAAAGGGCAAAAAGAAATGAAAGCCCTCCCCAAATTCTTAAAAAGCCGGGTCAACACGTTCCTATCAGATTTCATTTGTTGATTTCTCGATATTGAAGAAGACTTCATGGACCTAGTGAAGCAATGCACATCTTTACCTAACCACTCAAGTATTTCTTAACAAATGCTTGTTTTATTCTCACGGAGATTTTCACATTTCTATCGACTCTTCATTTGGAAGATAATATTGAAAAAGGGAGACACTCTGCTCCGGTCCCCGACTTCATTTGATCACTATTGAGTCTAGAGCGTACTTGATATATCTTTCAAGTGACTAGGACACAATGAGTCTTTATATGTCTTTGTGACATCGCATCTCTTTGTGATATTGTCGGAACATTCGTAGTGATATCATATTTTTGATATTCCACGATGATCGAATGGAAATCCTACCAATGCTAACATCATTTCCAACATTGAACGTAGGTCTCACATTTTCATTTTATGAATTTGCTGAGTAAACGAGAAGTCTATGTGACCTCGGATTTATTTCCCAAAAGTCTTTGAGGATAGTAAGACATGGTTATCGAACGCCTTTGTGACACTGCCCATGAATTACATTCTTTAAAGCAATCTATCGGTTGAAAAGCCATAGACCGAACCATTTAGAGATAATCTTTGTGCATTTCTCGATGATAATGGGAAGTCCTAAAATAGTAATCGTATTTTTAGGCCACACCATTAATCCTTTCGATTCTTGGTTGTGTTAACGGATCATTTTTATCCGGATTTCATTTCTCTTCACACAAACACAAAGAACACAAACACCATATAAAATCTTTTTCCAAACAATGCAACCTCAAATTCTAGTTCACCAATAGGATCATTGGGAATTGGGAATTGGGTTGGGATAATTTGTTTGCTTGTTGTTTGTTGTCATCTACCGTTTATGATATCAATCATAATTGTATGATGAACATGTTTCACATATTCATCATAAGGGGGAGAAATGATTAGATGATTGATAGATGAACTTCAAGGTTTTAGGTAGAATTTGATGGATGTTAATGAATTTGTTGTGTTTGGTTGTTCAAAGGATCGTTAGTTTAGGTGAAAAGAGTGAATAATTATCGTGCTAAGTTGAAAGATTGTTTTGAGAAAGTTAAAGGATTGATTCGAGATCGAGTATATTCAAGATGATGTACATGGTCGATATTTGAAAGATTTATTGAATAATTGACCATTTGTTTGATGATTAGAAAAGTTTGAGATTGAATGAAGATTATTCTTTTGATAGATACTTGGATTGTTAAGATCCAAATATTGTTCATTTGAGGGGGAGCAAGAGTAAACTCATGAGTCGTTAAATATGCTCCGAAATGATTGTTTGTTCGAGGGGGAGCAAGAGATTAAAGATTTGTTATTGAATAATTTGCTCCGAGATAGTTGTTTAATTGAGAGGGAGCAAATGTTAATTGATCAAAGAATCAAGTGCTCCAAGATGGTTGTTGATTCAGAGACAAGTTAGACCAAGAAATGAAATTTCCGCATTCCAAAACCAAGCTTCCGCAAAGCCAAAAGAATTCAAAGTTAAATCAAGCTTCCGCATTGCCAAGAGAATGCAAAGATAACCAAGATTTCGCATCCAAAAGTATTCAAAAGAATTCCAAGTCAAAATCAAGCTTCCGCATGCTACTCAAAGATTCAAGTTACTTCTCCAAGCAACATCAAGTTGAAATCAACATTCAAAAGTTCAAGTTGTGAAAGCTCAAAAGCTACAAAGATTTCAAAGATGCTTCCAAAGTATTCAAAGTTGCAAGAGAAGATCAAGTTTTAGAAAGTCATCGTCAACAATATATGTTTGTTGAGAAGATTCAAAAAACAAGGTTGATACAAGACGTTGAAGACAATGAGAAAGCTTCAAAGTCCAATCAACATTGAAGATTTTCAACAAATGGATTCATCATGTTATTTAAAGACCGAAGACGATGCAACATTTACAATTCAACACCAAGGGGGAGATTGTTAGAAATATAAATATGGTATTAAATTGTAAATATTCAATAGTGGAAGGAGTATTAGTTATAATTGTGATTAGAGTATAAATACTCCTTCCCCATGTAATTTGTAATAATCCTTAACGTAATAAACACACATTTGACTTATTTTCTCTCTCCTCTCCATCATCTTCAACCTCCCTCCTCACACACTAAAAGACACACATTCCACCATTGTTGCATCAATCAAGCTCAAATCTATTCATAACAGTTTATGTTCAATATTGAGCCTGTGCGTATAGAGTTACTTGTGCCATTTGACGTGCTTTGATCTTGTTTGTATGTGTGTGCTTATTTTTTGTGTTATATGACGTGTTTTACTGGACGTGCGTATTGTGTGTGTTGAAGACTTGGACTAAGCCAGTACCCTAAGACCGGACTTTGAGACTTGAGACTTTGGACATACTATGGCGTAACTCTTCTCATTTATATTGAACTAATGTTTGTTTGGACTTAAAAGAATCGACAAATGACTTTTATCTATTACCAGACTTTTTGACTAAAACCTACTAACTCACCAACCTTTGCGTTGACACGTTTTAGTATACTTTTTAAGTACTTAGGATAATCAGGGATAAGGACTTCTATGCTAGGGTTGGACTTCGGAGATTAAAGCTCCTTTTGCATTTTGTTAGATTTTAAGGCTACATGCCTTGGATTTTCCCTTTTAAGGATTTATGTGTAATAATTTTGCATTGTTATGACTTGAACTCATTTTTGGGAATATATTCATTATATTCTTATTTATTTTAGTAGTATCTATGTAATTCCATGTCGTGCTGTACTTTTCATGACACCTCATGTTTCCGCCAACGGTGGGGTGTTACATAATGGTATCAAGCCGTGGTTGTGGAGAATTAGGTGGAAAATCCTAGACTTTAACCTAAGAATCCGTATAGCATATACAATAGGAAATTATAGATGCATTCTCGAGATGCTAGCGTCACTTATGTACTTATGTTCAAGTTCTATTAAGACTTATTATCCTTGTGCTTATTTTGACTTTGGCTGTTATATGGTGATCATGTGTTTATGATATTGTTGTGAATGGTTTATTTGTTATAGAGCAACATAAAGTGATAAAGATAACTAGTATGGCATTGTAATATCATAGAAACGTCTGATCAATGGTTCTACGGTTACCGCCATGCCTTGCTTAAGTTATTGCTATCATGGATTGCACCTTTGCGGTAATATATGGTAGGTAAACTGAAATATTGAAGTGGGTTGGTAATGTGGTGGGTTAGCCGTTGGTACACTCTATATATAAGCATTACCAATACATTGACAGTATTTCAGAATCGGATCCCGATAAGCTTTAGTGTGCACGAGATGTGGTGGGTTAGCCGCTCGTACACCCTATATATAAGCATCGTGAAACGACACGACTCGATTTAGGAAAAACAAGAATTTATTTTCTTTTTTACCCGATATGCGCCGCATGGCACATATATGCACCGCATATCACCTTGCAAAAATTCACAGACCTTTTCCATGCGACTGAAAATGCGCCACATAAATCAAAAACTTCAGATATGCGCCGCATATCTATGTCTATCAAAACCAAACACCCATTTTGACACTTGACTCAAATTGCAGCTTTCCAAACTCAATTCCCAACTTCATAACACCATTTTCCTGGTTCAAACAAGTGTTTAACATAACTACAAACATAATTCAAAGATCCATTTAACCATACATTCATTTTCACATCCAAATAGGTCATTTACCCATTTGGTCACTTTTCAAACCAAAATAAACATGTTTATAAACAAAGAGAACTTCACATGGTTTAACTTGCAGAAATGTACCAAAACAAGGTTTTACTAAAATGATCAAATGTATCAAGAGCCATATATGAGGTGGGATAACTAAGTATCTACACAAAAAGCTCCATTCTTCCTCGAATGGACGTATACCTTGGATGACTTCTAGATCAACCTTCTTTCTAACAACTTCAATTCACAAGAACTTAGTTCCCTCTTCCTGAACCACCTATAAAAAGGGTAAAAAACTAAAAAGTAAGCAAATGCTTATTGAATAAACTTGCATATCATCATATAAACAAAGGAGGGCCAATGTACAAAGGACTATCACATGTAGCCTATGGCACCGTCGTACCATATCTACATGCTCACCTTTGCACTTAACGCATTAAATGGATCCATATAAGCAAATGATTATAATCTCAATCAAATATAAACATAAACACTGCGCCACATGGGCTATGGCCACTACTTAGGCCTGTCATCAAATAGAGCCCCTACTTAGGCTTAACGCCAAATCGATTACCATACACGGAATTCACCGTCATATGATAATCGACCCGACATACCAACAAGGATATGCAAGAGTGCTCACCTCCTTCGCGACACAATCAACAACTCAAAATAATCGCAAGTGCAATAAACAAGCTTTCAACCTATAATGTCAACATAATATGCACATAAGACAATATTCACCCACGGCATATCCTTCACAAAAACCTTCTAACAACACAAGTTATGCCAAAGATGTCTCCTTGAAGCCTGATAATCGATTAAGGGGGTGTTCTTCAGTTAGGGTTTTCTAGGGGTTAGGGTTTTTTTTTTTTTTTTTGGGTAAAGGGGAATTTAAACCCCAGTAAGCTTTTATAAATCACCCAAAAGAAGATTATTACAAGTAGCTTGGCAAAGTACCAAACTAATTCATACATATGACATGCCATATGTATGTGAAACAATAACGTCACAAACGACCTAGCTGAACAATACATAAAAAAGGCTAATAACATCAAAAAGCATTAATAATACACCTCTAATATGTAAGTAACCAATATCAAACATCAACCTCTATCATTCTACCAAATCGAAACCAAATCTCAAACATGCACATCACAGTGAAGAGCTCAAAATGGCTAACCAAATGGAGACTTCCCTTAGATAAATCCAAAGGCCTGTCAGAGGGACACATTTAGAAGACTTGTTGACTTCTTAATGGCAAAACAATAAAAGTGATGTTTAATAAATGTTTACGTGATATCCAACTTCCATTCTTCTAGGATGCTTCTTCCTTGAATCTTTTTCTTGAACTTCATAGTGGCTAACTTCATCCGGACAGTAGACACAATAACATCACGCAGTTGAGCAACCGATCTTTCTTTAGGAGAAAATAATCTGGAGTTTCTCTCTTGCCATAAGTAATAAGCCGAAGCAGCAATCAGAAGCTTAGCAATAACCGTCTTGGCTAGATTAGGCTTTGATGTCAACAATAGCATTGAAGTGATATCAGTCCATCGGTTTGGAACCGCATGAAATCCCATTAAGGGGCGAACCAAATTCCAAATCTGCAATGAGTAATTACATTCAAAAAATAAATGTTGATGCGAATCAGGTCCACGCTTGCAGAGGGAACAGCAAAGTAGATTTAAGTTAGTAGAACCACTAACATCCCATTGCTTCATCTTATCATGAGTCTTCAGTTTTTCTCTCATAATAAGCCAGACATGAAATGAGTGCCTCGGAATACTATGTGCAAACCAAACAAGATCAACCCAAGGAACAACTGGTCTTCTAACTCGGATGGTTTCCCATGTGGAAGAGGCTGAAAAACCAGTTTCCTTCCCATTATTATCATACCAAGTAATTATATCAGAAACAGCCAGAAGAACAGGAGGAGTAACATTTATAAGCACTGGAAATAGATCAAACCAGGCAATTGGCCATTTCCAGCGTCCATTAGTTAGAACATCATTAACAGTTGCATCAAGACGAAATCCCGCTCTAGTCATCTCTCTATATGTAATAAACTTACATAAAGGGCCAATAGAAGCCCAATTATCAAACCAAGCTGAAGTAGTACACCCATCCCCTATCAGATACTTAATATGTGGTCGGATTACTTCTCGCAATTGAAGAAGCTTACGCCATCCCCATGTTGAGCCAGCTTTCAAAGGGACATCCCAGAAATTTCTTCCCTTGAGTTTATGCACATTAATCCACTGTACCCAAAGAGACTTTCGATTATTCAAGATACTCCATACATGAGAAGTCATAAGAGCTTTGTTAACATCACAAAATCTTTTAATTCCAATTCCTCCTTCATACTTAGGAAGGCAACAATCCTTCCATGCCACCTTAGCTTTACCTTTGCTCATGGGTCCTTGAGTCCATAAAAAAAGCCCGCATCTTCTTTTCCAAATCAGAAATGATACTAGCAGGGAGAATGAAAACTGAAGCCCAATAAATATGCATGGAAGAGAGAACTGAATTAATTAATTGTAACCTGCCAGCAAACGAAAGAGACTTGTTCTTCCAATCACTTATTCTAGCCTCCATCCTTTCAACCAAAATTGTGCAATCTTTGTGTAAAAGTCTAGATGAAATAAGTGGAACACCAAGATAACGAATCGGAAGAAAGCCTTCTTCAAATGGGAGGATCTCCAAAATAGCCCTCTTAATACGATCAGGGACATTACAAAAGAAAGCCGTGCTTTTAGCTAGACTAGGCATAAGTCCTGAGGCATTAGAAAACTCCATAAGCCCGTCCATAATAGCTTTGGCCGAAGCAAGATCACCTCGGCCAAAGAGAAAGAGATCATCTGCAAAACAAATGTTAATAATTCGTTGTTCTCCACACAAGTTATGAAACCTGAAGCCCGGTGAATGTTGCACAGATTTGTGTAACATCAGAGTTAACACCTCCATAACCATAGTAAAGAGGTATGGGGACATGGGATCACCCTGTCTAAGTCCTCGTCTTCCTTGGAAAAGACCATGAATATTACCATGCAAGCTGATAGAGAAAGAAACGCTGGTAACACAAGACATGATCCAATGTACCATAGTCGGAGTATCATATGCTTTCTGAATGTCAACCTTAGCAGCACATCGTGGGGGGCCAATCTTACGATGATAATTATGCATTAATTCTTGAGTTAGAAGAATATTATCCGATATAAGCCTTCCCGGAATGAATGCGGATTGATTAATATCCACAATATCATCCAACCCATCCTTAATGCGATTAGTAATAATTTTACTAATGCATTTATATATTGTATTGCAGCAAGAAATTGGGCGATAATCTGTAACTCTATTAGGAGTGGACACTTTCGGAATCAATGCTAAGAAGGTATGGTTGATTTCTTTCAAAATTTTGCCAGTCTTAAAGAAATCATGAATGGCAAGACATACCTCCTTTCCCGTTATATCCCAAGTCTTCATAAAGAAGAGCGAGGTATACCCATCAGGACCCGGGGCTTTATTTTCATCAATTGAGAACATAGCTTCTTTAATTTCAGCATCAGTGATCGCTCGAACCATATAATCCGCTTTTTGCCTACTAATAGTTCTTCTGAAAACTTTATTAGGATTAAAACATGATGGAAGCCCTTCAGTTCCCAGGAAGTCTTCATAATGTTTTACAAGCGCAGTAGCCACACCACCCCCTTCATGATCAACTCCATTAACGTCTTGAATCTTCTCTATCCGGCTCCTGTGAGATCTTGCTTTAACAGTGTTGTGAAAGTACAAAGTATTAGAGTCACCCACCTCTAACCATTCAATCTTGGCTTTCTGTTTTAAGAAGCGTTCCTCATCAAGATCCGCCTCTTTAAAATCATAAAGTGCAGCAATCTCCTGGTTTCTTAATTCTTTATCAGAGGGATCAGCCTCGATAGCTATTTGGAGGCTATCAAGCTCAAGTCGAAGCTCCTTAACCTTATTATGCAGATTTCCTTGCCTAAAGAGCATACTTCGGATCGGATGTTTCAAAAGTCTTAGCTTTTTCACTAATCTGTACATCTTGCATCCAGTAAAAGGAGTATCCCAATGAGTTTTAACCATTTCAGCAAAATCCTTCTTATGAACTAGGAAGTTAGCAAATTTGAATGGTTTGGGTCTTTGCCTAGTAACATTAGGAAGTTTCAAGACACATGGGGTATGATCCGAGATTCTATAGGGTTGAAAGATGGCATGAGCGGATTGAAACTCATCACAAAACTGAACGTTTCCCATGATTCTATCAATTTTCTTCAATGTTCCCGTTCCATGCTTGGGTTTTTGAGTCCATGTAAAATGGAACCCGGAAGAATTAATATCCATTACATCAATTTGTTGTATACACTCCTTAAAATCACGCATACCAACATCAATTTGGAAGAACTAGAGAAGCTATCCTCCAAATTAAGCGCTGAGTTAAAGTCTCCCAACAACACCCACGGTTTTCCTTGTATAAAATGCTGATGTGTATAAAGATTATCCCATAATAATCTTCTATGAACATAATAGTTGTCCGCATATACAAACGAACAATAGAAAGCCTTTCGATCTAACTTGTATATAATCTGAATATGTATGACTTGATCCGTATGTGACAAAACCATAACATCCACAACCTCAGAATTCCACCCCAGAATAATCCTCGTACCCTTACTACAGGACGAAGCATTAGAAGACCAATCCCAGGTTTTAAACACCCTTTTGCATACATCCATAAGACTAGAAATATGTACATGGGATTCCAAGATAGCACAAACATTAAGATTATTTTCACTTACCACCTGCCGAACCTCTTTCTGTTTGAGGGGTCGGTTCAAACCACTAATATTCCATGCAGCTATACTACCCATTAAAACCGTGCATACCGGGGGTGCTTGCCCCCTCAGAAGTGGAATTAGGCTTAGTATGTGCAGCCATAAAATCATCAGATTCATCATAGATATTTTCCACATAATCATCATCGACTTCATCATTATCAGAATCAGCAGAAAATGCCACATCCATCGTTGCCTTTAATTTCGATGCCTTTTCAGCCATTTCACTTTCTGTGGCTTCCCGAAGTACAGGTACACTTTGTTTAGTCCCATAATCAGATAACGGGTCATCTCCTTTTTGTCCATCTTCATCTACCAGGACTCCAAACGAATTCATCGTTGGAATCTGCCCTTTAGAGGTGCTTGCTTGATCAGTACTCGTTTTTGGTTTCACCACGGGCCGATATACGAACTTATTCTTCTGATTTTGGATCGGAACTCCTTGCCTTGAACCATTCTTTTTGCCAACTAGCTAGAAACCATCACTGTGCACCTCTGATATAACCTTTTTAGGAATTGGTATGACCTTTTTAGGCAATTTAGGGCATTGGTCGCTTGCATGATTAAACACTTTGCAAGCCGAACAATGAGGAGGTTTCCATTGGTACTCAATGTTAATAACGTGTTTCGAAAAACCATCACCAACCATATTAGGAATTCCAACAGTCAACTCAGATTTTAGCTCATTATCTGCATCCAATTCAATAAGAGCCTGAGCATAACTACTACGACCCCATGCATTAATGCACATGGAATTCGTATAATCATCCAAAGCAACTGGTCTTCCAAGCTTGGTCGCAAGCATGCTTAGACCATCTTCATTAAATATAACCAAAGGTACATTATGCATCTTTACCCAAACCGGGACCTTCTTAATGTCGGACATACTAAAATCAGGAGTCCAATTATTAAGGAAAAGAGGAACTGAGCGAATTAACCATGGTCCTTGTTCTAACACTTTCTCCATACCAGATTTCTCCTCAAATTTGAAGAAAAAGAAACCGGATGCATTCATCATAAGGCGCTGAAACCCATATTTAGCCCAGGCATTCTTCACGTAGTTTTCAACAACTGGGAAAGCAAGTCTTTTTCCAAGAAAATATCCAACCAAAGTATTAGCATATTTGCTATTTGCTGACATAATAGCTTCTTTTGGAATAATCAAATCAATGCCTTCAACACTAAATTCCACATTCAGAGAACGGAAATTAACTTTTGGTTTATTATTCACATCAGATCGCACCACCTTTGCATACGAAAAAGGGATATTAACAACCGGAGGATCAGACTGGTTCACCTTATCAGGCTGCACCACCTTTGCAACTGGTGGTACAGATTGATGAATCCCATCACCAACACCATCGCCATTCACGGAAAAACTAGGAGTTTCATTGGTAGTATTAAAACCACCACCTAAATTCCCATCATTCACATGCTGTTTAACAAATTCAGAATTATCATCCATGCTACCATCCACTTCCCCATCTTCACCACGTTCCACATTATCAGTATTAGAACTGGTAGAATTGTTTTTGGACCCTCAGCTTTCCCCTCCGCATCATACAAAGGGTTACCATATTCTTCTACCTTGGGATTTGATGCAGATGTCTCAGAATTAACATTTGAACTATCACCTGTTAGGTCTTTTAATTCAGCTTTTCGAGCTTCAGCAGCTTTCTTCTCATTAGAACCCTTATTAGGGTTTTTCAGGATTGACCTCACAGGTGGTCTCACCTTCCCATCAATATTCTTAATCTTTGAAGCAATACCAGGCGGATTACCCCCGGAGTTAGTCGATCTCTCTTTTGAATTCATGATCCCATGCAAGTTCGTAAGGTGAAAAAACTGAACGAAGATAGCTTAAGTTCGTAAGCTTCAAAACGAAAATAAGATAATTTTCTATCTTCGTTTTGCTATCTTCGTTTTGCTAAGTTCGTTTTGCTATCTTCGTTTTGCTATCTTCGTTTTGCTCAATCGCGTCGAAACTAGGTATTCCTCCAACTGAACGAAGATAGCTTAAGTTCGTAAGCTTCAAAACGAAAATAAGATAATATTCTATCTTCGTTTTGCTATCTTCGTTTTGCTATCTTCGTTTTGCTATCTTCGTTTTGCTATCTTCGTTTGCTATCTTCGTTTTCCTCCAACTGAACGAAGATAGCTTAAGTTCGTAAGCTTCAAAACGAAAATAAGATAATATTCTATCTTCGTTTTGCTATCTTCGTTTTGCTATCTTCGTTTTGCTATCTTCGTTTTGCTATCTTCGTTTTGCTATCTTCGTTTGCTATCTTCGTTTTCCATGAATCGCCTCCTAGAGAGAGTTTTCCAATAAACAACTAGCTTTCTATGTATGTTGCTCTTTGGTTAGGGTTTTATTTTGATCTTCATATGATATTTGTTCGATTCTAGTTTACTGTTGTTGCATGGCTTTTTCAATTAGGGAGAGATGGACTAGTACTTCAGGGATTCCCTCGAGTATTGCTTCTAAAGTAAAGAATATTGATGGGAAGATCAGGAAACATGTTCGTACAATACTAAAAAACCCTAATAAGGGTTCAAAAGATAATAAAGTTGCTGCTAATTATTCAGTTAAAATCCCAGCTACTGCTGCTGCTGGATCGCCAGGTGGTGGTGTTAATACCGCTCATGAAACTCCTGCTGATCCTCGTTGTGACAAGATTCCTGTTAGTCTTGAGAAAGTGGAAAATACGATTGAGCTTGATGAGTATGGTATTCCTATTAGGGTTCCAAATAATGACGATAGCCTGGTTGAAGTAAATTCAGCTGGTAGAAGCCCAACTAAAGAATTATTCAAGTTAGGGGAGGAATTTGTATCTCGTGGTTCTGGTGAGGGATCGGTGAATTTACCCATTCCTGTTGGGAGTGCTACCATTAATCAGGTTGATGATCCACCTCAGCAATCATAGCCTATGTCTTATGCTAAGGCTGTTCAGTCTGAACAGAAGGTACGTTAGGTTAATTTTCGATCCTTAGTAGTAGATTCATCGGTTGGGCGTGGATATTGTAATTCCTTTGGAGGCTGTAAAGGAAATTAATAGTAGATTTGAAAACACCTTGTATGGTTATTTCCTTGGGAAACGTCATGCATTCCCAGTGGTTGAAAACTATGTCAAGAACACCTGGGACAAATATGGAATGAAAAAAGTTATGATGAATGCCTCAGGTTTCCTCTTCTTTAAGTTTGAAACTTGGGCCATGGTTAA
Organism: Erigeron breviscapus; assembly: GCA_034093135.1. NCBI lineage: Eukaryota > Viridiplantae > Streptophyta > Magnoliopsida > Asterales > Asteraceae > Erigeron > Erigeron breviscapus. Next base: position 36,938,698 of record CM067173.1, on the reverse strand, counting down.
TCAGGGGGATCCCTATGTTTCTTAATGTATGGGATCAGTTCTCATGTCTCACAAAGAAGGAATTAAATACCCTTCTCTCTCTACCCTCTCGATGTATCTGACGTTTCTTTCATGCTAAACCCTAATCTTAATTCGATTTCATTATTGTTTTAACATGGAGGTGGATCGATTCATTACTTGATCTTTCTATCTTCCTATTTTTGAATCTGATCGTTTTTTCGTGTTAGGGTTTTCCTTTTTTTCTTCGTCCGAGTTTCATTTTTTAGGGTTAGGGTTAGGGTTTTTTCTTTTTTTTTGTTTGGAGGTGTCGTGGCATCTGGTTCAAGTGTGTGTTGTGTGTTCTTATGTGGCTTTTAGTGTATGAAGAAAGATTTTCCAGCTTTTGATCTTCAAGCTCTCCAGGATCATTTTACTAAGATTGAGCAAATGTCTGGTCCAAAGAGAAAAAAAAGGGTGCTAGCCCTAACAAAGGTGGTAGTCCGATTTCTGGAACAAAACAAAGTAATAAGCCTTTGCAGAAACAAGATTCAACTAAGTCTAATATGGATTCCCATGATAAGGTGGTAAACTCTGTAGATGCTGATATTGATAATGTAGATGAAGCAGCAGGTGGTGGTTCGCATCCAACTACTAAAACTCCTGATGTCTTGTCTTCTGATATTGCAAACGAAGTTGACCCAACTATTTCGGTTGTGAAGGAAGTTGAGGCTGAAAAAAGTGAGGTCAACCTTGATGAAAAGAGTAAAGAGGGTGATGGATAGGGTGCTATTCCAAAGCAGCCATTGTCTTACGCTAGTATAGTGCAGAATGAAAAAACTGAAGAAAATGCAAAAAAGGTAAATTTTCGTTCTTTGCCTATGGATTCGACAATGGATGGTATTGACTTGTTTATTCCGAAGGATTCTGTAATTGAGGTCAATAATAGTTTTCCAAAGACGGTTTTTGGTCATTTTCTTGGGAAGAGGCTTGCGTATCTTATTGTGAAAATTATGTTAAGAATGCATGGGCCAAATATGGTTTACAGCGAGTAATTATGAATGCATCGGGATTCTTCACCTTTAAATTTGCAGATAATGCAGGTATGGTTAAGGTGATGGTACAGGGACCTTGGTTGATCCAATCTGTGCCTATTATCTTAAATGTTTGGACTCCAACTACAAAGTTATCCAAATCTGAAATAACAAAGGTTCCCGTGTGGGTTAAATTGTACAATGTGCCACTGGTTGCTTTCACAGAAGATGGCCTCAGCATGTTAGCAACTAAAATAGGAAAACCGATGATGCTAGATTCCTATACAAGTACTATGTGCTTGGAGTCTTGGGGGCGGAGTAGCTATGCTCGGGCACTAATTGAGTAAGATGCTTCTAATGATTTGAAGAGTGAGTTATCTATTGGTATCCCAAACCTTCATGGGAAGGGTTTTACAACTGAAATAGTTAAGATTGAGTACGAATGGCAACCTCCACGTTGTTCAGTTTGCAAAATTTTTGGTCATGATAATGTTAATTGTCCATTACAAAAAATGGTGGAGCCGGTTGTAACTACTCAACGAGAAGAGGAATTTACTAAAGCTGTTCGTAAGAAAGGGAAAGCAAAAATGCTACAAAACGAAAAAGAGCTTGCTGATATTCAACTACAAAAATCCAAACCACAATTGGTGTATAGGGTAAAGCAGCCATATGTTATCAAACACCTTCTTCTAATCTCCAAGAGCATAATACAAGTCAATCGGTTGGAGCATCGTCTAGTAAACCAAATCAGCATGTCCCCCTCAATAACGCTTATGATTTGTTAGCTGGGGATAATGTTGAAGTGTTCTTGGATGGTGATGGTTTAAAACAAGGTCCTTCAGCTACCATTGAGGAGGATGATGATGAGATCGAAGTTACTTATGATGAAACAACAGATTATATGGCGAAACCTGAGGGGGCAAGCACTCCCGGACAAGGTGTTTCCAATGTTTAGTCTCGCATCTTGGAACATTAGGGGTATGAACCACACCCCCAAACAAAGTGAGGTTCGACAGGTAATTACTGAGAATAAGTTATATGTATGTGCTATTCTCGAGTCTCATGTTTCTGCTTCTCAACTTGATAATATGTGTAATAAAGTTTACTAATTGGAGCTGGTCTTCGAATGCTTCTTTATGTGAAAAGAATTCTAGAATTATTCTAGGATGGGACCAAGCTGTGGTGGATTTGATGGTTATTTCAGAAACAGATCAAGTGATACATACTCAAGTTGTTTTGTTCCTTTATCAATGCTCATAATTACTATATTCATAGAAGGGAATTGTGGCGTAACTTATGTACACATAAGGCAACATATGTGATAAGCCTTGGGCACTATTTGGTGATTTTAATGCTGATCTATTTCTTCAAGACAAAGCAGTTGGTACTTCAAAGGTTGATATTACTATGAGAGAATTCAAAGAATGTGTCGATGAACTTGAAATAGTGGATGTTAATAGCAGTGGTTTGCATTTCACGTGGAATTAGAAACCAAAAGGTAGAATGGGTATCTTGAAAAAACTGGATCGGATAGCAAATCAGGTCTTTTTGACTGAGTTTGCTGGAGCGCATGCTTTATTTCAACCTTACAGGTTGTCTGATCATGCCCCTGTGGTGTTCAGTTTTCCTATGGCTATGAGATTTACACCTAAAGCTTTTAAATTTCCTAATTTCCTTGTGTATCATTCTGATTTTAAACAGGTTGTGATGGACAATTGGAATAAAGAGATTGAGGGCCATCATATGTACAGGCTGGTCAAAAAGCTAAAATCTTTGAAGCAGCCATTTAGAAAATTGATTTTTAGCAAGGGAAATCTTCACGACAAAGTTATTAAACTTCGGCATGAGTTGGATGAAGTCCAAAAAGCCATTGACAATGATCCTCTCAATGTGGATCTTAGGGAGGAAGAAGCAACTTACTTCCAGGCTTTTAATGATGCAGTATTAGACGAAGAGCGATTTTTAAAGCAAAAAGCCAAGGTGAATTGACTTTGGGTTGGAGATTCAAATTCCGCATATTTCCATAAGGTCGTTAAAGCTTGGAAATTGAGGAGACGTATAGACTCTATTACTGATTCTCATGGAAACCGATTTGATGGGGATGGAGTGGGGCCTGCGTTTGTTGCTCACTACAAACAGTTTCTTGGTTCTCCGGGTATGGTTACTAATTTTGATTCTAATGGACTTTACACTAAAAAATTATCAAATGAACAGGCTATCCATATGGTGCGTTCTGTTACGAGTGAAGAGGTGAAACAAGCTATGTTTGACATGGGAGATGACAAAGCACCAGGTCCTGATGGATACTCTGCTGCTTTTTTTTGGGTAAAATGGATTATCCTAGCCATACAAGAAGCAAACAAAGCAAACAACTAAACCAAGACTATGACAACGAAACCATTTGAGCGATATAGGCAACCTCAAACATGCACATCAACTAATACAAAGACAAGTGAGAGGGACATATTTACAAGGAAACTGAGGTTACCTCAAACATGCACATCAACCTGTCCGAGTACCAGTGAGAGGGACACATTTACAAGGGACCCATACCACTAAAAATATGAACAAGAAAGACTACTCGCCATTGTCTAATAAAAGAGATCTTGGCACCTTCCAAGCTTCTAACAGATTCTTCAACTTTTCGCCACCTTTAAACTTTATAGTCACTAAACGTAACCGAACTGTATCAACAATAACTTTAATAAGTTGCTCAGGGGAACGCAAATTGTTGCTGAACATGCGGTTGTTCCTCTCTTGCCAAATGAAGTAAATTGTTGCTGCCAATGCAAGTCTAGCAATTACACTAGTAGCCGTATTACTTTTAGAAACGGGAAGCAAGTTCGCCACTATATCACCCCAAAGTTGAGACGTATTCACCAAGTTTGCCAAGCGCTTATGATGCGGAAATGACCTCGAGTCAATTTCAAGAAAATAGTTAGCTGGCTACTATGATCTTTTTAGATCAGCAAACAACTAATTTCCCTCTGATGTCTCATTATTGGATTATACTCGCTGATGGCATCAGCACCAAGCACTCCTTATTATGTGCTTATGAGTTAAGACGAGACCAGTCCCAAACTATTATACTTACTGAACTGGTGTATGTCGATCTTGATGCTAAGGCGAGTACTCAAGTTATGCAACAAAATCAAGTGTTGCTGGTCTTAAAGTTCATCAGTGACAAAACAAGTCCTGATCAGCAGCAACCCTCGTTGAAACAACTTCAACTGATCACGATCAGTGAACTAGTCAGCACCAGATGCAACCAGCAAGTGTCCAGATCAGCAAGCAAAACACTTCAGCGACAAGTCTTTAGTAACTTCATTTCAGTAGTGCTACTGACCAGTGACCAGTTGCCAGCTACCAGTTCTCAGTCATTCACTTCAGTGGCCGATTTCAGTTTGTGTTTCAGCAATAACTGCTATCAGCAAGTATCTGGAACAACAACCAATCCTTCAGCGAGCATCCTTCAGTTACACTTCAGCGAGCATCCACCAGTGAACTTTACAGCTATGTTTCAGTCTTCATGCTCCAGTGAAGATCCTCCAAGTCCATGCTCCAGTGAAGATCGTCCAGATCCATGCTCCAGTAAAGATCCTCCAGATCCATGCTCCAGTGAAGATCCTCTAGGGACAAACTCCAGTCATAATACTCCAGTTAAGACTCCAGTGGAGCTTACCAGTGAGCGACTCCAGTCAAGATGCTCCAGTAGTAACCCACCAGATCACTTCAGCATTTTGTCACCTAGTTACTTTCATCCAATAAGAAGCGGACACATCAAAATATTCTAGAAGCTTATGGATAAGAATGGACATGTGAATGTAACACCTTTCCTAACGGTTTGCATGTGCCAATTGTGGGGACCATTTCTAAGGGAATAATTTTAGAAGCTTCACATGCCCTTTTTCTATTGGTTGTCTAAAAGTAGTGGTGGTCCTTGTTGTTTGTGACAGCCTTTTATTTCTTTTATTATTGTATTTCTTTAATTCTAGAAAAATAGCATTAGTGGCTATAAATAGAGGCTCATTTCCCATTGTAAAGGAGACTTGATTGATTAAATGAAATTAATAGAGCAGCCTCTATTTCTTATCCAAAAATCTTCATTTACCTTTATAAATCGTTATTTATTTTGGTGTTTGGAGTGATCCCTTTACCTTTAATTGTGGTGGCTTGTCCTTTAACAATTTTAGGGGTGAGATATTTAAATCTTCAATTCCTTTAATTATAATCTTGGTGGCTATCCTTTATAGATTATAGTGGTGGGTTGGAGTGGATCCTCTATCTTTGATTCTAGAGAACTGTTTCTTTATGAATCTAAGTGGTGGATTCTTTTATTTCATCTCAGATTCATTTAATTTGCTCATTTTTATTTTATTGCCATAAACCCTAAAACCCAAATCCTGTTAATTCAGTGAATTTTGGATCCAACTACCAAAATTTCACATCAGCTTAATACCTGCCCAAATTTGAGCTGAATAAATGCACTCGAAAAACAAATGAGAATGAGAATCTGGACCTGTTTTGCACAAAGAACAACAAACGAGGTTAAGATTAGTTTCTCCCCACACATCCCAAGGTTTCAACCTGTCATGAGTCTTTAGCTTTTTCTTCATCACTAGCCATAGCAAAAAAGAGTGCCTAGGTATACAATTTGAAAACCACACAAGCTTAACCCAATCAACTTCAGGTCCCTTAACACGAATCGAGTTCCACACAGAAGAAGCTGAAAATGAAACCTCCTTTCCCGTATCATCACACCAAAACAGCTTATCACGAGCCTCATCATACTCTGCTGCTTTTTTTAAACAGTTTTGGGACATTGTTGGATCTAATGTGGTCGAGGCGGTCCAGGATTTTTTTCAGAGTGGGAAACTTTTGAAAGAGGTTAACCATATAATTCTATCTTTATTGCCTAACGTTGCTGCCCCATCCCGAATTTCTAATTTTTGGCCTAATTCGCTATGTATTGTGACTCTTAAATGCATTAGCGAATAGGATTAAGGATTGTCTTTCTGAGCTAGTTGCTTACATCAATCCTTACTGAACGAAAGTCTCTATGGGTGAAATGGATTTATTCATATAAACTAAAAGGAAGAAACTTTTGGGATATTCCATTAAGAGCAGCCTCAGCGTGGGGATGGAGGAAGCTATTGCAGATGCGGGATGTAATTAGACCCCATATTGGCTACAAGATTGGGGACGGTTGTTCAACCTCGGCATGGTTTGACAACTGGTCACCTATTGGCCCATTATGTAATTATGTGATGAATAGGGAGATAAATAAAGCTGGTTTCACCCTTAACTCAAGTGTTAAAGACATTATTTCAGATGGTTGTTGGAATTGGCCGACTGCATAAATTTACAGCCTCATGTTCTTCGTCCTCTGGTGAAAGATTATATTACTTGGAAAGACAAAGATGGAAAGGAAATCTCTTTCTCGGCTTCGGGTACTTGGGAATCTATTAGAATCCGAGAATAAGAGGTCCCATGGGTGGATATGGTTTGGTTTACTCATGGTATTCCACGACACTCCTTCCTTGTTTGGTTAATTTTTAAACAACGGCTGAAGACTCAGGATAAACTAAAACAATGGGATGTTAATGGCGCCACTAATCTGAACTTGATATGATGCCCGTTGTGTAAACAAGGTCCCGACTCGCATGTACATCCCTTTTTTGAATGTAGTTATTCCTCGCAGGTCTGGAATATAGTCAAGCCACTCGCTGATATGCATGATATCTCCAACAAATGGGCTGATATTACTACTCATCTGACATTGAAGTCGCGAGATAAAATGGCAAAGACCATTATTGGTAAATTACTAGTTGCTGCCTTGGCTTATTTCATTTGGAATGAGCGAAATAGCATATTATTCACTTCGAATGAGAGATCAGTTCTTCAGTAAAAGGATATCATTGTTTCAACGGTACGCCTGAAACTTGCTTCTATGAAGTTTAAACGAAGGACAAGAGGACGAAGCATTTTAGAAGATTGGAAATTACCAAAGACGTAGCCGCTAAGACGGGTAGCTCATCTTTGAGCTACTTTGCAGCCACTTAGAAGTTGTTTTGTCTTGTTAAATTTTTTATTTTCTTTTATGTATTGTTGGTAGGGAGATTGCTTTATTGCTTGGTACACATACTTGCGGGTTTGTCGCATGTATGAACTAGTTTGGCATTTCAGCCATACTACTTGTAAAAAGTTTTTTGGGTATATATCAAAGCTGACCGGGGTATATTCTTACCCTTTTACCCAAAAAAAAAAAAACACCACTTCCGTGCTTCCTATCTCACGTTGCCCTACTTCTCCCCAACAAATAGGAGATCGACACTTTCTATCTCATATGGTGGCATTTGGATGCTTGAATGGTAGCTATTATTGTAAGAAAACTCCACCAAAGGAAAATGAATATCCCAAGTTCCACCAAAATCGATTATACATGCTCTCAACATGCTCTCGAAATCGGTTGTTAGGCAGTTTTGTTGGTCTAAAATTGGTAATGGCAAGAGCACCTCGGTTTGGTTTGATAGATGGTGCGAACAAAGCCCTCTTTGTAGTTTCATAACACCTAGACACATAATGCGGGCAGGTTTTTCTTTGCAATCTAAAGTGTTTGATGTCTGGAGTCAGAATGGATGGCAATGGCCAATTGTTGGTATGACTTATTCCTGGTGTTAATACATATCCCGTCAATCCGACCTCTACAGCAACTTACAGATAAACTTGTTTGGAGGGACGCAAATGGGAATGAAAGGCAGTTCTTGACTAGTGGTGTTTGGGAAGCCATTAGACTGAGAGAACCGTGTGTCGACTGGTACAGGGTGGTTTAGTCCCCTCAATGTATTCCCATACATGCTTTTCATCTTTGGTTGGTTCTGAGACGGAAGCTAAGCACTCAAGATAAAATTAGAGATTGGAATATGAAAGGAACGCCAAATATGAATATGATGTACTGCCCTTTATGCAGAAAGGGACTTGATTCCCATAACCATTTGTTTTTTGAATATGATTATACTAAACAGGTATGGTATTCAATTAGACAAAGGGTTGGAATGCACCAGATTCAGCCAAATTGGGACGCTATCATGGCTTGTCTACTCAGCAAAGCTAACTCGAGATCGTTTCACAGTGTGGTTGGAAGACTGCTCGTTGCTGCTGCTTCTTACTTCATTTGGCAAGAACGGAATGCAAGACTCTTCTCAAATAACACTAGAGCGTCGAATCAGCTTGTAGATACTGTATGTGAGGTCCCAAATACGATGGTTAACCAGAAGTGTATAATACAACAAGTCTAATAATCACTAGAATGGACTAGTATTACTTAAATATAAATGCAAGTATATAAATAAAGTAATACATGACTTAAAGCAATAAACAAGTAAAGTGGAACATAATGTATTTTCAAGGTGTATTTTATTTATGATGTTAAATAAAATACAAGGTTGTGCGGAATCAAGATAATACAAATAAGTATGTATCCTAACAACCTATGAATTACAAATGATCTATATTTGTCAAATAACTCTTTTGGATCGAGATACTTAAAGTTATGAAGTATCCCTGTTTAAGATCGAGAGTATTTAGACAAATTCACTCTAATGCTAAATGTATGCTTTAAAGTAATTTTCTCAAAGAAATGACTTTGTATTTATAGGCAACAAAATTCACCAGTGAATTTTATGCCGTACAAATATGGTTGCATGCATTTAATGAACTGACAAGAACATTAAATGCATTGGTTACGGTACAAGGATAAAGTCACATCAATATGACTTTATTCTTTTAACCAACCACCTTTACACACGTATAAACTTTGGTAAAGAACAAGTGGAGTGTTCTTTGGAAAGTGTGTAAAGGCAAAAGTCAATTCCTAAATATCAGTGTTCAGACTTGTAAGGTCTAGAACACTGACAATCCTCCAGTGTACAGATCTGGTAAGACTTCCAGTGGACTCCGCCATTTGTTAGTCTTCTTTCTTCAGACTTCAGTCTTTGACTTCAGTGAGAATGTCTTCAGAAAAATAGATCTGGACTGGGGTGAAGTCCAGTGAGCTAATCTGGAGAATACTCCAGATTTCCTATACAAGTATTTGCTCACTGGTCTTCCATTATTTCTAGACAAAATCTTCAGAGGGACTCCAGATTCCAAGTCTGGAGTAGGTCCAGTAGAACACGTTTCTGGACAGATCTTCAGTAAGGCTCCAGTAGTCAAGTCTGGAGCGAGTCCAGTAAATCTGGACCTAACAAATTCCCCCTATTTGTTTAGAAATAATGCAAGTGTTTTCAAGCTTAAGTCTATACAACTTTGTATGCTTGAAAAACACAAGTTTTGATTTAGTCTAAAAAATCTAAGTTACTGGAAAACACTTTATAGATCATCAGTGTTCCAGTTTCATCTTTTAATACTAACTTAGACTAAATCTGATCATTTACTTTTATGAATTAAAAATTGCAACTAATATTACATACATCAACTGATAACTAGTTACAATTTTTATCAAACGATAAATTACAATAAGTAAATGATAAGAGTCAGGCCCTTCTCTTCGATGTCTGTCCTGGAGCATCTTCAGAAGCCTTTCTCTTTGGTGATGGAGAAGATGGTACTGATTCTGGCGATTTCATGCCTATTGCAACTTCCATCTGTTGCTTTCTTCTCCATACCTTCTCAACCCTCTTCAGAAATGCTTTAACATCAGTCGACAAATCTGTCTTCCCCTTGAACGTTAGGGCGATCTCCTTCAGTTCAGTCCATCCAAACGTCTGGACTGAAGTACTTCTTCTTTCATCAGTAAAGTTACCTTCCTTGGTCAACTTTATTTCAAACTTTGACATACCTTCATGATTATCAGCAAGCTTAATCTCTGCACCAGTGATCCTTCTAGCATCAGCCCTGAAATTCAACATTTCATTATTCTTCTTCACCAGATACCAATTGTGCTTTTTCTTTAACAGACTTCAGTATAGTTGGTATATCTGGGAAAGACTCAAACTGGGGCTCACTGGCTTCAGTACCAGCAGCTTCTTCAGACAGCATAGTGGCTTCAGTGCCAAATGCTCTTTGTGCCAAATGCTTCAGTGTCACTTGTTTTTGGTCACCAGACGACTTTTCCCCCTTGGAATGATCACCAGTTCTGGACTTGAGATCATTCCATAATTGTTCTAGCATATGTCTATCCAGTGCACCAAAGATTCTTCCTGCCACTGGAGTTGTATCAGTCACAACTTTCTTAAGTGCCTGCACTTCCTTTTTAACAGTTTCAACTTCTTGAGGCAAGTACTTTGGCAATTCTTTTTCTATCAACTTCTCCACTTGGGGTAACAACCCATCTTGAATAGTTCGAAGAACAGACTCATAAATTTCTTCTGATATTTCTTTCAACATGCTAAGTCTGAACTTCTTTGTACATTCATCACTAATCGTGCTAACAACAGCAGCCTGATCAAGTGTGGGCCTGCTTTCCAATGAACTAACCCTAGTAACAAACTTCTGAACCTCATCCTTCAGACCTGTCAGTGGTTGAACAAGTTCACCTTTCACTGGAGTCTGAACAGCATTCACCAGCCCTGTCTCCAATCCTTGGACTGCCACTTTGATGTTTTCAGTGTTGTTATTAGTGGCCAGTACCAGCTCATCCAGCTTCTCAAAAACAAGCTTTTCATTTCCAGCAAATATATTCATTTCAGATGCTAGATTGTTCGATAATAAAGATTTAAAATCGGAAACAACCTGGGATGATGACTGGAGTGATCTCTCCAGGTCCGCCACCTTACTTAAAAGGCCTTGGACCTCGGCTGAAGACGAAGTGGAGAGACCACTGGGAGGTTCAAGATTGGAAGTCAATCTGGTCATGAGAGGTACTTGTGTCCAGACCTCTTCAGTTACAACTTCAGATGTTACAACTGTTGAGTCCAGCGCACGAGGTTCAGATAAGTTAATTGGAGTTTCAAGTGGAGGTGGTTGAGATTGTGAAGTTTGAATGGTTGGAGGAGTGAAGTATTGAGTATTTTCTGGAATTGAAGGTGGTGGTGGTGGTGGCATGTTTGATTCTGGTGGGGGTGGTGGCATTTCTGATTCTGGTGGCGGCATATTTGTTTCTGGTGGAGGTGGTGGCATTTCTGGTAGACTTTCAACTTGTACAACATCCTCACCCAGAAAGTTCATATTGACATCAAAATTCTGATCTTCTGACATGGGAGAATCAGCCTCATCCCAAAACATTTCACCAACAGTTGTATCACCAGCCTGAGCACCAACCAGTTCACCAGCCTGTTCACTTGCTTCAACATTCAAATCGATTCAAGCCTCTTGCTCACCAGATACTTGTTCATCAGCCTGAACAATTTGTTCTACCTGCTCAATAATTTGGGCCACATTTTCTTCTTGTACAACAGCCTGTACAATATCCTTTGTCTGCTCAACAACTTTTACATTTTGTTCAGTTTCAACATTCTCCTCTTCAAAAATAGGAGATCCATCAATGTTCATTACATCACCAGGATGTCTTTCTGGATTCACCTGAACTCCAGCTCTCATCAGACGCCTTTTGATCTAGGTCGTCTGGAAGGCTCAACATTTGGTTGTTGACCTTCAGGAGCCACTTGTCTGATGGGTTGTACAGCTTCTATAATCTGAACATCTTGGTCACCAGAGGATCCTTCACCAACTTGACCTCTACCTGGAGCCACTTCTACTTCTTCCCTTTGAAAAGAGAGCATGGACTGAGGAATATCTACCTCATTCAGTGGAGATCTTAGGTTGGTCAGATCCCTCATATACTCACTCACAGAAAAGTGAGTAGTTTCAAAATCGTACTTGTCTCCAAGAGCTCTTTTAAACATCAGTGAAAGAAAGAGTATATGTAACATCCCAAACTTTTCTTTACTAGTTGACTAATGTCGTTAAGTCAATATTGTGTGTGTCGTTAAGTCTATTTTAGATTTAATGCTTATATGTAGTTAATGTGTGTTATGTGTGAGGCTTGTAAGCCTAAGTGTTAATGTAGTATAAATGTGTGTAATATGAAGATTAATTTCTATGCAGTGACATTTAATGAAGGATTAATGATGTATATGGTCAATAAAGTAGTTTGTGACCAATAATGAAGGATTAGGAAGCTTAGGGGCTAGTTTTGACATGTGTGCAAAGTTAAAAAC
>CM067173.1:36883958-36925529 GCA_034093135.1 Erigeron breviscapus | reverse complement strand
ATGAGGCTCAAAGGAATTACACAACTACAGAAAGGAATTGCTAGCGGTAGTTTTCGCTTTAGATAAATTTAGGAATTAGATCATTCAGCCGTAAGATACCTAATCAATAAGAAAGATGCTAAGCCTAGGTTAACTAGATGGGTATTATTACTTCAAGAATTTGATTTAGAAATTAAGGATAAGAAAGGAGTTGGAATGTGGCTGCAGATCGCCTTAGTAGGTTAGATAACTTAGATTTAGAGGAACCTGATTATAATGAGATAGATGAGACATTTCTGGAGGAGAATTTGATGAGGATAGAAGTAGATGATAAGGAAGAGTCCCCTTGGTATGCTGATTTAGCCAATTACCTAGCTACAGGAGTTATACCGTTACACTTAGATTATTACCATAGGAAGGAGTTCTTTTCTGACCTTAAGTATTATTATTGGGAAAAGCCGTACTTATTTAGGATGTGTGCGGATGGTATGATTAGGAGATGTGTGTCTGAAAGTGGGAGTAGGAAGATTTTAGATGATTGTCATTCAGGACCTACAGGAGGGCATTACGGTTCCTCAACGACAGCTAGGAAAGTATTTGATGCAGGATTTTATTGGCCTACGATCTTTCAAGAGGCGAAGACCTTGGTAAAGACATGTGATGCATGCCAACGCCAAGGATCGATCACTAAGAGAGATGAGATGCCTCCGAGGAGTATACAGGTATGTGAAGTGTTTGATGTATGGGGAATAGATTTCCTGGGACCATTTCTACCTTCTCATAAGTATAGGTACATTCTAGTAGCAGTAGATTACGTGTCAAAGTGGGCTGAAGCCAAGGCTTTACCAACTAATGATACTAAGTTCGTCATAGATTTTCTTAAGAATTTGTTTAGTAGATTTGGAATGCCTAAAGCATTAAATAGTGATAGAGGTAGTTATTTCACCAATGCTCAACTAGAAAAAGTGCTTAGGAGATATGGAGTTAACCATAGGTTTTCAACAGCTTATCATCCCCAGACTAGTGGACAAGAAGAAAACACCAATAGGGCACTTAAAAGAATCTTAGAGAAAACAGTTAAGGATAATCCTAAGAATTGGGCTAAAAGGTTAGATGACGCACTTTGGGCATTTAGGACGGCTTATAAGACACCACTAGGAACAACACCCTATAAGTTAGTTTATGGAAAACATGTCATTTTTTTTTCCATTTTTACTAGAATGGAAAAACATGTCATTTGCCATTAGAAGTAGAACATAAGGCTTATTGGGCACTTAAAAATTGTGATTTTGATATGTTTGAAGTAGGAGATAGGAGACTTTTACAACTTCATATATTAGACGAAACTAGGTAGATGGCTTATGAAAACTCTAGGTTGTACAAAGAAAGAACAAAAGCTTGGCATGATAAGAAAATTAGGGCTAAACATTTTAAGGAAGGAGATTTAGTGTTGCTTTTGGGTGTGCAGGAGAATTTTTGTTCAGGTTTTTAAAATAATAAAAAAAAAGCTTAACTTGCGCCAGCCACGCTAACGTGAGCCGTCCAGGTTTGACTAGTCAACAAAGGGCTTAAAACCCCTTTTCTTTTCTTTCTTCTTCACAACAACAACAAAAACAAAATTTTACTCCCACCCCACCCCCCCAAACCGATCGGCCACCACCACCATCCCATTTTTCTCAATTTTCTTCATCTTTTCTGCATCAATCATGTCTCGTGAGGTAATTTATCTTCCCCTAATCTCTTTTTCTTGTGTTTTCGTTTATTTATTTCAATTTATTTAGATTTTGGGTCAAAATTAGGTTTGGAAGATTTAGGTGAAATTATGGAACAAAAATGGTAGGATAGATAATTTAAACTTAGTTTAACAATTCCCTAGCATTAGAAGTAGTTTAAACCCTTACATTAGTCAAATTAAGATTAATTAGTATATATTATGAATAGTAACACCTAATTAACTAGTCATTATGTGTTTTTGAGAAAAGGAAGTTAACTTTGAGGTAGTTACCAGTGTTTTAAGTTAGAAATGTAATAAAAGTCGATTAGATTAAACACCATTTGATTTAGAAGCTAAAAAACGAATTTACGAAAGTTTTTAGTTGAACCAAGCGCCGCTGGTCACTTCCTGAACACTTCCAGCGCCGCTGGTGGCCCAGGCCAGCGCCGCTAGAACCCCTGATCAGTTTTTAACATCTTACGTTTTCTTTGCTTTTGAATTGTTTTGCAGAACAAAAGGGCTCGTACAAGCAGCGAGGAGAGTGTAGAAGACAATGATCTATGGAGACCATCGGGGTGGGAATTCACAACCCGCATTACTCATGATTTTAGCATACGGTTCAGTGAAGCCAAAAAGGACAAGGACTATGGTAAGCTTCGCACTGAACCGCATCCATGGCTATCATGGCCAGGAGCAAAGAAAAATGAGCTGATTTGTTTAAACAATCGACTACTAAAGCTTCAAACGAAGAATATTGCAACACCAAATACGGTCGATTGGGAAGTGCTTACAGAGTTGGGAATTTTTAAACAAGTGAACAAATATTTGAAGACTAAAGTGGTATCACCCGGTGGAGGACAGGATTTTGGATGGTAGATGTGGCCATCATTGTTTAAGGTTGTGGAGCCGGTTTACAGAGAGTGGTGTCTGGAGTTTTTGAGCTCCATTTATGTTGAAATATATGTTGCTGAGGAGCTTGCTACAGCTCAAGTTATCCATTTCAGAGCTGGAGGAGTCTGGAGACACTGCACAGTTACAGATTTTGGTTTTCTTATTAGTTTGTGGGATTTTGAGTGTTTGAATGAGACAAGTGATGAAGAACATCAGTTGGTGAATAATTTTTTGTTTCAGATTTGTGGGAAAAATGTATTGGTTGGGAACTCAAACAAGGCTACTGACATCAAGGAACCAGTGCATCGGCTACTTCATAGAATCATCTGCTATAATTTCTAACACCGGTCCGTGAATTGGGACAAGGTGTATTTGCATGATGCCGAGCTGTCGAGATTGTGGATAGAGGGGGCACCTTATGACTTCTGTTTGGCTCCATTGATTTTGGCCAGATACTACCAACATCACAGGGTAGCAGAGTTGGTGGGGGGCCATTTCATTTCTCGTATCTATGCCAGACTTGGATTGGGGAGAAGTAAGAGAGATTGCTCGGTCAGGAAGACCATGGACGTCATGGAGAAAAAGGATTTGATAAAGTTAAACATTTTGGATAAGGATGGACGTTTATGGACCAGACGGGAAGCCCCAGCAGCAGTGGGTATGGATATGGATGAGGAGGAGCCAGAGGATATGCAGCCCCTAGGATTTGAGAGAGGACAGAGCAGCAGCTCAGACACGGATGTTGAGAGACTGGCAGCGGAGGTGAGGCAGTTGCAGCTACAGCAGAGTGAGGATCAGCAGTATTTGGGGACAGCGATGGGATACATGATGTATCACACTCATCTCTACCAACTTGTGTATGAGGGTTATGCACAACCCTTCTTCCCCGATATACTCCTGAGTTACAGACCTCCTACAGTGCACCAGGTTACAGCCCCCCTCTACGAGCATTATTATCCTGGGCCCCCATTTCAGCCGCAGACTAACAGCGGATTTGGCACTAGCATGAGACCTGATACAGTGACATTTAGTAGGAACCCTACTAGGGGTTTCGATAGACATTTTTTTGATACTAGTGGAGATGTTCCCACGGCTGGTGATGAGGATGATGGAGACGAGAAGTAGGCGAGTTGCTGCTTAGCTGTTGATGATGAGGATGCTGCTATGATTCATGTCCTGCTGATATTTGTTGGTATTCTATCTGAGAGTTGTGAGTTTTAAAACAATTTCAAACAATTTCTTTCTCTATTTCTTTAATTCTGATTATTCTGATTCCCGCCTGCGTGCGGATGAGACAATATCTTTCCCCCAACCCCCAATAATTCTTATGGTAGTTGTAGGAGCAGGTTTAGAGAACAACACTAATATGCTTTGCCTTATCACTTTATGATTATTATGATTTGATGCATTTGTTGAGATTTTGGTTGAGTAACTAGTTACAGTGAGCATAACTAGTAAGGAGTGATTACAACAGGTGTTTTATGGAAGTGAGAAAAATAGAAAAAATTTCAAGTGATTTTTAGCTAAAATTATAGATTTGGAAGTATTATTTGTTAAAATTTTAGAACTAGTGGAATAGTTAGACAAAAATGATGAAAATCTAGTTAATGATATGGTTATGTTTGACATCTCATAAATCTTTAGCGTGAATTAGTCTACCCTAAGTGATAAGCAAGGTTGTATGCATGAGAACTTGGACTTAATTGAAAATGATTGATGGTGCGTATTAGAGAAAATGGTAGCAATTTTTTTTGGTAAAAGGTCGTCACCCCTGGTTAGCATATATATATACCATCAATAAAAACAGGCGTACTGACTGAATGTCAATACGACTTAGTACATCCACAATATGAAAAAAGAAACAACCAATATCATGATATGTGACAAACCACATACATGACTAAAATAATCACATCTAGCTCAACAAGAATAACTAGACACGAGAAAAACAAAACCTAAGGTATTACATACATCAACGACTTAGGGAGCTTCCATACTTCCAGGATACCTTCTGTTCGGACCTTCTTCTTGAAACGAAATGCAAGTAGCTTGAGTCGAACAGTAGCCTTAATAACCTCAATTAGTTGTTGGGCAGATCTCTTGTTATTCAATAATCGTGAATTCCTCTCCTGCCAAATAAAATATGTAGTTGCTGCAAGGATTAACTTTGCAATAATAAAACCAGCCCTTTCCCGCTTGGCAAATGAAATGAAAGAATTCACAATTACATCCCAACGAACAGAATAGTAATCCAGCTCCGCATAGGCACAAATTCCTTTCCAAACTCGCATAGCATAAGAGCATTCAAAGAACAAATGATCATGAGAATCAGGTTGCAACTCACACAAAGCACATACTGTAGGAATATCCACACGCACATGAGTATTCCAAGGTGTTAATAAATCTTGGGTCTTGAGTTTTCGTTTAAAAACTAGCCACAAATGAAAAGCATGTTTTGGTATACAATGTGTAAACCAAACAACATTGAACCAGGGTACCTCCAAGCTTCTTGGCCGAATAGTCTCCCACGCCGTAGTAACAGAGAACTCTTGAAAACCTACATTATTCTTCCACCACAGTTCATCCTGTATGTCACGCACTAGAATGGGAACCTGAACATTTCGAAATTTGTCACTCCAATCTGAAGGCCACGACCAAGCACCTCCAGAAACAAGCTTAGAAACTGAATCCTTTAGACTAAAACCTGCATTATTAATCAAACGAGAAGATAAATGGTTAATCAATGAGCTTGACTCGCACCAGTTATCAAACCAGGCCGATGCAACGGTACCATCTCCAATTCTGAACCAAATAAATTCCCGAATTATTGGACGAATCTGCAATAATTTCCTCCAGCTCCAAGTCATGTTACCTTTATAAGGAACCTCCCAAAAATTCTTGTCTTTTATTTTGTACATGTGAATCCATTTGACCCATAACGATTCTTTCCGAATCAGTAACTTCCATACATGAGCAGAGAGCAAAGCTATATTGAAATCATGCAGCCTGCGAACCCCTAACCCCCCTTCAGCTTTCGGAAGACAAACGACATCCCAAGCTACTTTGGATTTTCCTTTTTGTAAGGAACCTTGAGACCAAAGGAAATTTCTCATTATTTGTTCTATTTCTTGAGTCACCGCAACCGGTAACATAAACATGGTACTCCAATAGACATGCATAGAGGACAAGACCGACTGAACCAACTAAAGTCTACCAGCAAAGGAAAGGAACTTATTCTTCCACAAGTTAATGATGTCTAGACCTTCACATTTAGGATAAAATATGAACTCACCAGATTCACGAACCCGCCTTTTCAACATTAACGATGTCAAAACCTCCATAACAAGAGTGAACAAATATGGAGAAAGAGGGTCCCCTTGTCTCAAACCCCTTTTACCGGAGAAAAACCAAAAAGTGACCATTATACATAACGAGAATGATGTAGTGGCCACACAAGTAATAATCCAATGACCATTGTAGAATGAAAGCCAAACTCTATCAAAATTTGCTTTAAAAACCTCCAATCAACCGTATCATATGCTTTTTGTATATCAACTTTAAAAGCACATCTCGGAGCACCTCTATCTGAATGGTAGCAATTTCATTTGTAGTTTTTGTAAAGATTAAATAATAGTTACTGTGCGAGCTTGAACCTTTGGATTTATGGATAACCTTAAATTTCATGAAATGGTTTGTAATTAGTGCGGATTTTTGATGACTATATGGACCATCTGGGAATTTATCGGCTATTTTGTTCTTAATAATAAAACATATCATTCTTCAGTCGATATATCTTAAAGGGGTGTAATGTGCTTAAACTAAATTATCTAGCTGTGTTTGGAAATGAAAGAATGAATTAAATATAAATATGAATTGGTCAAGTTATGTCGCTCTGCGCGTGGGGAACCACCGACCTATCACCACTGTCTCAACACCTACACAGTTTAGTACCTAAAAAAGTAAATGGTATGCACCCTGACTTGAGTTAAGTTATGTCTCTTTGCTGCAATATCTGCAGACCTGTTCACCTCTGTCTTAACCCTTAAAGATGTTTATCTTGGATTGTAATTACCATATGCTTATTAATTGGACAAACTAGTGCACATCATGGAATGAAAATATTTTCAATGGAACAAGCAAAGCGCATTAATAATAAATAACAAACAAGGATTACTTTTGAGATTGTTGCAATTGATCTTTACTAACTATCGATCATGGTAAACATAATTGGATATATGATTGCATGACACATTTGCGTAATCGATAAAGGTTTGTACGAAATAAGTGTGGGGAAAAAGAGATGCTAGCAAAACCGATTATCATATCTTGATAGTGGCCTTTGAACTAATGAATTCTGATTTGACCAACTAGTTCTTCACTAAATCGTTGATTTTTATATAGTAGATTGCTTGAGGACAAGCAAGGTTGAAGTGTGGGGGAATATGATGAGTGATTTATTTGTGACTTTTTCCCCATTCGTTTGGCACGTATTTTAGGTAGAAATGAAGCGTTAGCATGAACTTTCTGGTACTTAATTGCACTAGGTTTGTTGACAGGATCAATGTTGGAGATTACATTTAGTTGGACTGGAACCAAGTGAGGGAAGTCAAGTATGAAGTTTGGACGAGTTAGATGTGAAGATTTGGAACGGAAACAAGAGAATCTGGACACTGCGGAGCTACCAGCGCCGCTGGTCAGACAGACTAGCACCGCTGGAAACATTCAGGATGGCACCAGCGCCGCTGGGGAGACAGCCAGTGCCGCTGGGAGTAGGTTGGCAGATTAGGGTTTTTCGTGTAACTTATAAATACCCACTTATAAACCCTCCAAAAGAGACATACACATACAGGTCGAAAGTAGCAGCCAAGAGGTTGAAAATTAGGGTTCCTTGAACACTCCAAAGCAGATCTAACATCACCAATCATCAAGGAATCCAACCTAGTGATTTATTATCACCCGATTTCAATTCTTCCATCTCTTTTCAGTTTTTTTTAGATCTTATGTTATTTCATTTTATCAGATTGTCAATGGCTACTCACTTAATGAGTAGCTAAGTTCTTAGACATTCGTTTGGATGATGTAAACATGAATTGATTGTTGTTTATGGTTGATTGTTGAACTGTTTCTATGCTAAATCGCAGATCCATATTTATTTGAGTCTGATTGTGTTATTGGTTTTCATATACAAACTTATTTTACTGATTTGTTTGGGATGATCTGGACCGGCATCCTTAGAGTCATTTAATCTGTTTATGAAACGTTAACCGGTCTATAATTAATGTAATCATTTGATCTATAACTGGACATTTGATGGGAAACTAATATTTGACTCAAACGAGTGTGTGTTTTATTAGGTTATTTTAGTTGATCTGGCAAACGGAAACCGGATCCAGGTGAGTAGGATAATCAGTGTCTTGAGAATTTAATTAGGACCTAGACTTACATAGAAGATTTCAGTCATAGTTACAAGCACAATTTTTAAAGCTCAGTGAGCGACCTTAACAGGAACTCATTGAAGGGTTTGACCAGTCGAAAGGCAGTCGGACTAAATAATTTAGTGAATCTAACGAGAATCTAAATGTGAAAAGAGTCATTCAACAATCTCAATCATAACACTTTCTGCATGTCAACTGAAACCAAACGAATGTCAGTCTTAATATATTGTCTTGTTTTAGCAGTAATGATCACAGGTTTCTCGCTAGACCAAGCGGTTGCAGCCTTGCGGTATTACTAGAATTCTGTCTTTATTTCATTTTGCATTTTAGAAAACTAGGAACCCCCCAACTTTAGTTTCATTTTAATTGTTTTAATTTCCTTAAGTCAGTCCCTGCGAATGAACCTGGACTTACCTAGACTATACTATTACTAGACAGGGTACACTACCCAGTTGTGTGATAATCTAGACTTAGTAGCTCCTTGAATTATAACTTTTAAAACTTTGATAAATCACGCGCATCAGGTACTCTGCCACATTACTTGTAAGAACTGTTTTTGTTGTTATATGAAAGTCATCGGGGTAACCTTTACCCAAAAAAAAAGAGCTTGGATGGTTCTCTCACTTTGACCATCCTTTTAAGGGTGGTATGCGGTGCTAAAATTTAGTTTTGTACCCATCTCATCATGAAATTTTTCGCCAAAAGTGAGAAGTGAAACGAGTGTCTCTATCCGATATAATGGATATTGGAACTCCATGTCTTGCTACAACTTCTTTCACATAAATCTTTGCCAAAACTTCAGAGGATGACGCTTCACGAATTGGAAGGAATAAGGCACTTTTTGTTAGTCTATCAACTATTACCCAAATCGTATCAAATTGATTTCGAGGTGTTTTGGGTAATTTAGTGATGAAGTCCATGGTGATATGCTCCCATTTCCACTTTGGGATTTCTAATGGTTGCATCATACCACAAGGATTTTCATGTTCGACCTTCACTTGAGAACAAGTCAAACACTTTTCTACATACTTCACCACATCTTGCTTCATTTCGGGACACCAATATTCTACCTTTAAATCATGATACATCTTGGTAGCACCAGGGTGAATGGAGTATTTGGATTTGTGAGCCTCATCAAGTAAAACTTGTTTCAACTCACAAGAGAATGAAATCTAAATCCTTCAATGACGTAAGGTAAGGCCACGAGAATCCTTAGAAAATATTGGATTTGGCCATGAATTCATTCTTTCATAGGATCTCGTTGTAAAGCCTTTTCTTGAGCCGTTTTCATTCGATCAAAGAAATCATTAGTGATCAAGACCCACAAGTAACGGTGAAACAATTATAGAATGATGGGAACTCTTTCGGCTCAAGGCATCCGCTACAACATTAGTTTTCCCGGGATGATACAAAATTTCACAATCATAATCTTTCAAAAGATCTCGTTGCTCAAAGAAGTACTTGATACTTTTATGATCGAAATAAATGGTGAATTTGACTCCATAAAGATAATGGCGCCAAATCTTCAATGCAAATAAAACCGCCGCTAACTCCAAAACATGAGTAGGATATCGTTTCTCATGTTCTTTCAATTGCCTTCAAACATAGGCAATGACTTTTCCTCGTTGTATAAGAACACAACCGAGGCCATTAGACGATGCATCACAATACACCGTCATATCTTCTAAACCATTGGGTAGAACAAGTACCGGTGCTTGGCTTAACTTCTCTCATAGTTGTTGAAAGGCAACTTCTTGTTCGTTTCTCCACTCGAATTTGATGTTCTTCCGAGTTAACTTGGTTAATGGAGAAGTTATTTTATAGAAATCTTGAATATAACGACGATAATAACCCGCTAGACCAAGAAAACTTCTAATCTCCAATGGATTTTTATGTTGCTCCCACTTCATCACCGCACTAATCTTGGCTGGATCCACCATAATTCCTTCACTATTAATTACATGACCAAGATATTGCACTTCTCTTAACCAAAATTCACATTTTGAAAATTTGACATAAAGCTTCTCTTTGCGTAACATCTCCAACATTTCCCTCAAATGAATTTCATGATCGGATGAGCTTTTGGAATAGATGAGGATGTCATCAATGAAAACGATCACGGACTTATCGAGCATGGGGCGACAAACACGGTTCATGAGATCCATGAAAGCTGCGGGAGCATTTGTGAGGCCAAAAGTCATAACAACGAACTCAAAATGACCATAACGAGTACGAAAAGCGGTTTTAGGAATATCTTCATCACGCACTTTGAGTTGATGATAACCCGATCGAAGATCTATTTTGGAAAAATATGAAGCTCCTTGTAGTTGATCAAATAAATCATCGATTCATGGCAAAGAATATTTTTTCTTAATAGTCACTTTGTTGAGCTCACGATAAGCAATACACATACGCATGCTTCCAACCTTCTTCTTGACAAAGAGAACCGGTGCACCCCAAGGAGAATTACTAGGGCGAATCCCTTTATCAAGTAATTTTTGGAGTTGCTTCATCATCTCTTGCATTTCTGTTTTCACCAAACGATAGGGTGCTTTAGCAATGGGGATATCCCCCGGAACAAGATCAATAGAGAATTCAACTTGATGTTCGGGAGGAATACCCGGCAAGTCTTCGGGAAAAACATCGGCAAATTCACGAACGGTTGGAATAGCTTCAATAGATAAAGATTTCTTCTCAACATCAACGATGTGAGGAAGATAGGCTTGACACCCATGAGACAAATAACGACGAGCACGAGCAAAAGTACAAACGGATATTGAACATTCTTTCCTATCACCATACACAACCAACTCCTCACCCTTGGAAGTCTTCAAACGTATCGCTTTTTCATCACACATATTGTTAGCATTATGAACACTTAGCCAATCCATTCCCAAAATAATATCGAACTCACCCAAAGGAAAAGGAATCAAATTGGCTTGAAAAGTATCCGAATAGATCTTTATCTAACAACCACAAAAAACGTCATCTACCAACTCAATTTTACCATTTCTAACTTCAACTTGCAAAGAAGCATCTACTTTAGATTTAGAACGAGGAATAACATGTACTAATCTAGTAGCAACAAATGATCTATTAGCTCCGGAAACAAATAAAGTTCACATGGGAACACGATGCACTAGAAATGTACCTGTCATAACTTCATTGTTTTCCTTGGCTTGTTCCACCGTCAATTGAAAAGATTTACCTCTTTGATTACCTTGGGTATGTGCATTTCTTCTCTCCGCCTCCTTTCGTCTGTCCGCTTGTCTTTCTTCTTCACTTAGCATTGGGCATGAGCTTCTCATATGCCGATCTTGAAAACACTTGAAGCACCAAAGGGGTTTGTTAGGCTTAGTCTTGCAATCACAGCTCATGTGTCTTTCCCACAATTATAACACCCTTTCTCTATCGCCCTATACACCCCGGAATGATTCTTTTGCATAACTTACAAAAAGGAATATTTCTTCTTGTAAAATAATTTCTGGATCCGCCCTCTTGCTTGAATCTTTTATTTGGAGAATTACTCTCCTCATGCTTACTTTTTAGCTCACTATCATCCACTCTTGATTGTTCGATCTCATGGTCTCGGGCCACATCAACCAACATGGAAAATGTCACACCCCATTATAGCGGAAATATAGGGTTAACAAAAATTGCGTACTTATCAGAAGGTAAATAGAGATTACATCTATTAATCCAAATACAAGTCTATTACAAGTATAATCGTTCAGATGTGGATCCCAATACACGGATACAAACTATCCTCAATTGGAAATGGGTCCACTTAATACAATAATAACATTTGGACTACTAAGTACAATTAGGACTAATAAAACGATAGTCCTCAGAGGTCTGACGCTAATTGTACGTCCAATGTTCAAAAGATGGCTTCACGAAGTCATATACGCTTCCAATACTTACTGTTGGTTACCTGAAAAGCATGAAATTTGAGAGGATCAACTATCGAAATAGTTGGTGAGTTTACAGAATGTTTGACCAAGTTTATTCGTCATTGTGAGCACACAATGACTTGTAGTTATTTTCAACAAGACAATCAGAATCCAACACTTGATAATATTTCATAACAAGACATCCGGGGTCTAAGTCCGACTAAAGCATATGACAGCCGGGAGCCAAGTCCGACAGTATCAGTCACTATGCTACATTGCTTCGCACAGGATTTCCCTCTAAAATGGGGTGCGCACCACAACAATGTTTATGACTAGCATATGACAGCCGGGAGCCAAGTCCGACAGTATCAGTCACTATGCTACATTGCTTCGCACAGGATTTCCCTCTAAAATGGGGTGCGCACCACAACAATATTTATGACTAGCATATGACAGCCGGGAGCCAAGTCCGACAGTATCAGTCACTATGCTACATTGCTTCGCACAGGATTTCCCTCTAAAATGGGGTGCGCACCACAACAATGTTTATGACTAGCATATGACAGCCGGGAGCCAAGTCCGACAGTATCAGTCACTATGCTACATTGCTTCGCACAGGATTTCCCTCTAAAATGGGGTGCGCACCACAACAATGTTTATGACTAGCATATGACAGCCGGGAGCCAAGTCCGACAGTATCAGTCACTATGCTACATTGCTTCGCACAGGATTTCCCTCTAAAATGGGGTGCGCACCACAACAATGTTTATGACTAGCATATGACAGCCGGGAGCCAAGTCCGACAGTATCAGTCACTATGCTACATTGCTTCGCACAGGATTTCCTTCTACTAGTGGGTGCGGACCCTAAACAAGACAGTCAAGAACTAAGTCTGACAACACGTCCACTAGGGTTCCATAACAATGATAACAACAGGGACAAAATTTTAGTTCGTCAAACACAAAGAAACTTTTTAATCAGCCATCACACGGCAATTCAACGTCATTTTATCCAACATTTAATAAATGACACGTATACACATTTTCACAGTCTCTAACATGGCAAATTTACTTCAAATGATCTAAGCATCCAAATCCATGGCATACTTACAAAACAATCATTTATTTAACAAATCGTGTATACAATAACACATGCTTTTCAGGCCCAAAGTAAAAGGAAAAGGACGCCATAAACTCACCTTAGCGATCTAGTGCTAAAAGGTGCAAAGTAGCTCGAGAAGATTCAACAATCAGTTCTCCACGTTATCCAAAACCTATGATACCATTACCAATAATGAGGATCAAATCTCTTGACGACGAGTATCCTACGTACAACTACTTAGCTATAGACCCTAGAATGCCATAACCGAGAACGTGTTTCAAACTTTCGTTTTGTTTACCTTTAGTTGGTAAAATCAATGACATAGTCATTTAAAAGTTGTATAAAATACCATAATGTCAACCCTATAACCTCAAAGTTGATTTAGTACGATTAAGTCAAGTCATAAGTCCCTAAACACATTTACAACTTAAATGAGTGTGAACAAGACGCATTCGACTTGACCCTTTTTGAAATGAGAGAAGTTTCATACAAGAAGAGTGTTATTACTAGAAACTAGACTCTCTTACGATTCCAACGATAGGTCATAAGACTTAATTGGAGTCACGGATCAAAAGTTATTAACATTTGAAAATTGACGCGCAAAATTTTACAGGGGGTATCCACTACGCCGCAGTGAGCTAACCACGAACAAAACAGGCCCTAGCCACTGCGCCGCAGTGGGGCTAGCCCATGCCACTGCCGCAGTGGCCAAATTCTGAACCAGGAGCAGCTGCAGTTTATGCAGGAAAACCAAACCCAAAACCCTTCAAACTCGACCCAAATCAATCCAAAATGATTTGTAGGAGCTTGTAACCCATTTTGAAGCATAACTAAACATTATAAACCATAAATACACATAACCCAACCCATAATTTCATCCATAACATCATCGAATCTTCCGAAACGATCAAATCAAACCAAAACCGTATTTAAACCCTAATTCCATTTTAAGTTGTTTTAGGCCATGTAAAAACTCGAAATGACTAGAAAAGAGTAAGTAAACATAAATAGGCGCAAAAGGGATGATTTAGACTTACCAAAAATTGATGTTCTTGAAGATAATTGAAGATGGTGAAGATGATGATGCTAATGATAATAAACCCCTTTAAAATCTCCAAATGATTACTACCTTTGCAAGACCAATTTTAGAAGAAAAAGAATAGAAGAGATTGAGAGATTTTGAGTGATGTATGTGTGTTTTGTGTGGTGTGTGTGTGTTGTGTGTGGTGTTGGGGTCGATCAAAAGGAAGGAGGGAAGGGGAAATTTTGGTGTCAAAGCCTGCCTCACAATACATAAATCGGCCCATGTGGCTTATTTAGGTATATTCTGTACCCTAAATTTGGTAAAATGTTTACGATTAAATACCGTTTGACCTAAAAGTCAAAATGTAAAGTAAAGGTATTTTCCCTCGTCTTATTTTAGTTAAGACAAGTAAATAAAACTTTAACTAACTTTAGAAATATTAAGTTTAGACAGTCTAATTACTGTGCATAATTTATAACCTTTAAATATCTCATTTAAAGTTATTTTAAGACTCGGCATTCTGTCTAAAATGCTAATAGTCTACGTCATCAGGATACGTCTAATTGAACTATATCAAATGTTCAATTAACTAATAATTTCTACGTCATAATCTCTAAATTAGACGAAATTATAATAATGATCGAGATTAGGACTAACCCGTTGTTAATAAATTACGAGTTGTCACAGCATCCCCGACTTCTAAGGATTTCGTCCCGAAATCAAGTCTTGCTTAGTAAAAAGATGAGGATAGTTATCCCTCATATAGTCCTCACGTTCCCAAGTCGAGTCTGGTCCGTGTTTTGAGTTCCAACGAACTCTGACCAACTTGATACGACTTCGTCTAAGCTGTTTGAGCTGTTGGTCTAAAATTTCAACAGGCTCCTCTACAAATTGAAGAGAGTCATTCACTTGCAACTCTTCCACAGGTACAACCAATGTTTCATCAGTTAAACATTTCTTTAGATTCGATATATGAAATGTGGGATGAACATGTTCAAGCTCCTGGGGTAAATTGAGCTTATAAGCCACGGAACCAATCCTTCGAACAATTTCGAATGGTCCGATATAACGGGGACTAAGTTTTCCTCTCACGCCAAAGTGTGCAGTGCCTTTCCAAGGTGACACTTTCAACATAACTTTATCACCCACTTGAAACTCAAGGGGTTTCCTTCTACGATCTGCATAGCTCTTCTGGCGATCCTGAGCTGCCTTCAGCCGTGCCCTAATTTCAACAATCTGGTCAGTAGTCTTCTGAACCAGTCCATACTTGTACAAACGACGCTCACCAGCATCAAGCCAACAAACAGGCGATCTACATTTCTGCCCATACAAAGCTTCAAAAGGCGCACACTTTATGCTTGTGTGATAGCTGTTATTATATGAAAATTCAGCTAACGGCAAAAAGGTATCCCAGCTACCTTTGAAATCGATAACACATGCCCGAAGCATGTCTTCTAACGTCTGAATGGTACGCTCACTTTGCCCGTCCGTCTGTGGATGGTAAGCCGTACTCAATTTCAACTGAGTGCCCAAAGCGTCTTGAAATATCTCCATGATTGAGAAGTAAAACGACCATCACGATCCGAGATAATAGACACAGGAACGCCATGAAGTGACACGATCTTCTCAATATATAATTGAGACAATTTCTTTATTTTCCAATTCTCCCGTATGGGAATGAAGTGTGCAGACTTCGTCAATCGGTCAACAATGACCCAAATAGTATCGTAACCCTTCAAGGTTCGAGGTAACTTCGTAATGAAGTCCATAGTAATCTGTTCCCATTCCAGTCAGGAATTTGGGGTTGCTGGAGCAGCCCAGAAGGCTTTTGGTGCTCTGCCTTAACTATTGAACAATTTAAACACTTTGAAACATACGTGGCGATATCTCTTTTCATACCAGGCCACCAATAAAAATCCTTTAACCCATGGTACATTTTGTCAGCACCAGGATGGATTGAATACTTAGATCGATGACTCTCGTTCATCAAGAGTTCTCTAAGTCCATTATACTCGGGAATCCACACTCTGCCCTTGACATGTCGGATCCCATCGCCATCCAATTCAAATAACCGTTCGGCATTCCACAATGCTTCCTTCTTGATACGCCCTGGTTGTAAGGCCTCATTCTGATCATCTAAAACTCTATCCCTTAATGATGAGCCAAGGTAAGAACTTGCTCTTGTTATGACAGATAGTGAAATTCTATCTTTTCGACTTAGCGCGTCAGCAACAACATTTGCTTTACCGGGATGATATTTGAGTTCACAATCATAATCACTGAGTAATTCTACCCATCGCCTTTGTCTCATATTCAGCATTTTCTGATCGAAGATATGCTGAACTTTTGTGATCTGTGAATACCGTACACTTTGTACCATACAAATAGTGCCTCCAAATCTTTAAGGCAAAAACAACCGCTCCGAGTTCAAGATCGTGGGTTGTGTAATTCCTTTCGTGGGTTTTGAGTTGTCTGGAAGAGTAAGCAATGACCTTACCCTCCTGCATAAGTACACATCCCATTCCCTGATGTGATGCGTCACAGTATACCACGAAGTTTTCAATTCCATTCGGTAACGCTAAAATAGGAGCATTACATAGCTTGTCTTTCAACGTTTGAAATGCTTCTTCCTGGGCATCCTGCCAAATAAATTCCTTGGCCTTTTGAGTTAACAACGTCAAAGGTTGAGCAACCTTTGAGAAGTTCTCAATAAATCTCCTATAATATCCAGCCAATCCAAGAAACTGGCGGATTTCTGTCGGAGTCTTAGGGGCTTCCCACTTCTTTATTGCTTCAATCTTAGATGGATCTACGTGGATCCCATCCCTGTTCACTACATCACCCAAGAAGTGTACTTCCCTAATCCAGAATTCACATTTTGAGAATTTCGCGTACAACTTTTGATCCTTGAGCAGTTGCAGAATGGTTCTCAGATGACCTTCATGTTTGTCTTTATTCCTTGAGTATATCAGTATGTCGTCAATGAATACAATGACAAACTTGTCAAGATACGGTCGACATACTCGATTCATTAAGTCCATAAACACAGCAGGTGCATTGGTTAAGCCAAACGGCATAACCAAAAACTCATAATGTCCGTAACGAGTTCTGAAGGCTGTTTTAGGAATGTTCGTCTCTCTGACTCTGAGTTGATGATACCCAGATCTGAGATCAATCTTGGAAAAGTGTGATGCACCTTCCAATTGGTCAAACAAGTCGTCAATACGAGGTAAAGGGTACCTGTTCTTGACAGTCAACTTGTTCAGTTCTCTGTAATCAATACACATACGCATAGAGCCGTCTTTCTTCTTCACAAATAGGATCGGAGCTCCCCAAGGTGATGAACTTGGACGAATTAGTCCTTTAGCTAACAACTCTTGAAGTTGTTCGGACAATTCTTGCATTTATGATGGCGCAAGACGATAGGGTGCCTTGGCCACGGGTGCAGTTCCAGGGACCAAATCTATTCCAAACTCAACTGGCCTGTGAGGTGGAAGTCCCGTCAAATCTTCAGGAAACACCTCTGGAAAATCTCTAACTACTTGGAATATCTTTCATGTCTTTATCCTTTGATTTTCTTTCTACTACTAATGCTAAGAAAGCAGGGTGTTCTTTTTGTAAATACTTATTTGCTTTTATCGCCGATACTAAGATCAATTTCTTTCCCGATTTGTCTCCTTGCACTACTAGGGTTTCGCCTTTCGGTAGTTCTAACAATCTTCTCATAACAACTTATATCAGCTCTAACTTTAGATAACCAGTCCATACCAATGATTACATCAAAACTACTTAGTTCTATAGGAATTAGGTCAATTTTAAAAGTTTCACCGGCCAATATCAAATTGCAATTTACTAAATGATCTTTAGCAATATACTTCTGACCGTTTGCATATTCAACAATATAAGTGTCTTTCATGGGGATAGCTATTATGCCAAAACGGAACTTAAATTCTAAGGATATGAAACTTTTATCAGCACCAGAGTCGAATAGCACAAATACGTAATGATTATTGAGTATGAATGTACCTATCACAACGTTGGGATCACGTCGTGCATAGCAGCATCCAAAGCAAACACTCGACCTCTGCCTTGTCCTCCTTGATTCCTAGCTTGATTGTTCCCCGCATTGTTCCTCACGGGAACTATGGCATTGTTGTTCGGGGCTTGATTAAGTCTTGGACACGCTGGTCGGAAATGAGTTTCACTCCCACACTCCCTTCTCCCTACAGCCCACCCCCCCCCCCCACCCCCCCCCCCGCCACTCCCACACTCGTAGCATTGATTTGATACTTTCTCCCTACAATTCTTTGCCAAATGTCCCGCCTTTTTACAACGGCAAATAGGACAATTTCCTATATGACGCATGCCACCTGTTACATCTTGTCTGCGCCAGAGTTTCTATTAATATTCTGGGGGACCACTGCAAAGTTTCTGGCAGCCTTAAACCTTTTTCCATTTCCACCATTGCCAAATCCACTACCGGAGGCTTGGTCAGTCCTTCTCTTGATCACCTCGGTTCCAACAGAAGAACCGGTGGTTCTTTTCAAATCTATCACCATACGATTGGTTGCACTTACTGTCGCTTGAAGAGTCAAGGGATTAAAAGCGGCTACTAACCTTCGGATATCAGGTGACAATCCATAACAGTACCTTTCAACTAACTTCTCCTCCGTATCCACCATACGAGGAACTAGCCTTGTCAGTTCATGAAAACAAGTAGTGTATCTCTCGTTGTCTAATCCAATCATGGTATGATTCCAGAATTCACCCTCCATTTTCTGTACTTCCTCCAGCGGGCAGTACTTTTCCATGAGCATCCTTTTAAAGTTCAACCAAGGTATGCTATATGCCGGCTCTCGGCCACGAGTCCTAATCTGCTCGTTCTACCATGACAGAGCGTGCTTTTGAAATTGAGTGGAAGCATATTCCACTTTGTTTTCTTCAGCACAACGGCTGATATGAAGCACTGCCTCTATACTCTCTAACCAGTTGATTAGACCTACCGGACCCTCGGTACCATTAAATTCTTTTGGTTTACAATAAGTGAAGGTCTTGTAGTCATTCCCGTGCAGATGCACTCGAGGAATAATTTGTTCAGCAGTAGGCTCGACATTGTTACTGTTGTCAGCATGATGGTTATTATTGGCGTTCAAGCTTGCCGTAATCTGTGCGACTAAAGTAGGCATAGCAGCCAACAGTTGTTGTATCACAAATGCTGCCATATTATTTTCCCCACCAGTATTTGGGGTAGGTCCAGGGCCAGTATTCACCTGGACAGTAGCAGCTTCCTGTCTTTGCTGAATCACAGGTCCTTCCTGTTCAGCTTCAGTATTCAAAGGAGTTGATCGAGTAACTCTTCTTGGAGCAGCTTTCTTAACTGGAGCCTTTTTCGGGGTCTTACTTTTCGTCTTGGGAGCCATCTATCCTTGATATGAACAAGATGTAATTTAGAGGTTTTCTCGTAAGAATAACACAGAATGTAGCTTTTCAAGATATAAGAGGGCATTAAACACACGTCGCAAATTATCGACTTACTTGAACTCATTAACTAAACAAGACAAGAAATATAGTTCACTACATTTCTAGAATTGAAATGAGCAAGTAATGTAGCCTGAACAAGTAGGTAAGCCAAAGAACGATCATATTTCATTTATACTTAAAACTTTTTACATAGTCTGACTTGTACATTTCCAAAATCTTGTGGGAAACCTACATCCACAATCCAAATCATGTGGGAACAACATCCACGATGATACATTACACAGTCAGAACAATACTATCCAAAATACGTGGGAATACATCCACCAAAAAGATTACAACTCAAATACAGAAGTACGAGTTGTCATCCGTTCTAAGGCTTACAATACGTTACTACTACCACTACTGATTATATCCTGAAAAGAACTACAACAAGCAACGCCACCACCAAGACTACCACGACTGATAGTATCCAGATCATCCTCCCAATAGCTTCCTTCCCTTCCCTAGCAACAGTCATAGCCTCAGCCGCCTGATGATAAGCTCCAGTCAACGCCTGAGATTGATTCTCTACATTCTCCCTTGTACAGATGAGGGAATTGTTCATCCTTGACAATTGTCGGCGATAATATTCCGACCTATCAGCTGCAGATGCAACTGCCTAACGACACTTGGATTGTAGACAGGCACTCTGGAGGGACCCGCAGCATACGGATCTCCCTGAAAGAATGAAAGACCATGTCCACAGTTGCCCTGAACTGGTGCAGAAGGACCAGGAGCATAAGGGTCTCTAGGAGCATAAGGTATACGAGTTCCCTCGGTAGTCCTCCTCTGATATGGAGATACCGGTGTTACAGATGATTGAACATGGATAGACACATGTTCACCTCCAGATTCACTGGATGATGATATCAAATTGATAGGGCGAGATTCATTACCCGATTCCTCCATAGGTTCCTCTTCATATGAGTCAGGAACACAAGGAATGGAGTTTGCCACAACTAGAACTGGAGGTGTACTAGGTACAACAGCATTAGAGCTAACTCCGTCCGACATGACTATTCTGAAAGGATAGTCAAAGAATCCATAAGTCTGATGGATAAGACAATTCGAATCAATTAAATGAGACAGTACGCAACAAGAGTTTCAAAGAGATCTTTGTCTAGATTATACACATTCGATTTGGGTTTCTATTAGCAACATATCTCCAATGCTTATATATAGGGTCACCCGCAGCCTTCCCACCACATTTTAAATATGCTGTTAATATAATCCAAACTATCACGTATATAAACCTTATGCATACACATACGAGTTGAGTTTCTATTCCTAACATACCTTCAATGCTTATGTATAGGGTCACCTGCAGCCTTCCCACCACATTTACAGTATGTTGTGAATATAATTCAACTAACACGTATATACACAATTTAAGATATTTATTTCGAGCCTTATACTATTTTACATAATCGGGACGTAGTTGATCGGGTTAGGTCTAATTATTGACAAATAGTATAACTCTCGAGATAACTATCCTAAACCTTAAAAACTTAGATTTCTTATTTGAAGCGACCATGGCTATAGATTGAGTTATTCACGAGGAATAACTCCGTATTCACTATAACCTTGTCTCTGATACCAATTTTTGTCACACCCCATTATAGCGAAATATAGGGTTAACAAAAAATTGCGTACTTATCAGAAGGTAAATAGAGATTACATCTATTAATCCAAATACAAGTCTATTACAAGTATAATCGTTCAGATGTGGATCCCAATACACGGATACAAACTATCCTCAATTGGAAATGGGTCCACTTAATACAATAATAACATTTGGACTACTAAGTACAATTAGGACTAATAAAACGATAGTCCTCAGAGGTCTGACGCTAATTGTACGTCCAATGTTCAAAAGATGGCTTCACGAAGTCATATACGCTTCCAATACTTACTGTTGGTTACCTGAAAAGCATGAAATTTGAGAGGATCAACTATCGAAATAGTTGGTGAGTTTACAGAATGTTTGACCAAGTTTATTCGTCATTGTGAGCACACAATGACCTGTAGTTATTTTCAACAAGACAATCAGAATTCAACACTTGATAATATTTCATAACAAGACAGCCGGGGTCTAAGTCCGACTAAAGCATATGACAGCCGGGAGCCAAGTCCGACAGTATCAGTCACTATGCTACATTGCTTCGCACAGGATATCCCTCTAAAATGGGGTGCGCACCACAACAATGTTTATGACTAGCATATGACAGCCGGGAGCCAAGTCCGACAGTATCAGTCACTATGCTACATTGCTTCGCACAGTATTTCCCTCTAAAATGGGGTGCGCACCACAACAATGTTTATGACTAGCATATGACAGCCGGGAAACAACATCCGACAGTATCAGTCACTATGCTACATTGCTTCGCACAGGATTTCCCTCTAAAATGGGGTGCGCACCACAACAATGTTTATGACTAGCATATGACAGCCGGGAGCCAAGTCCGACAGTATCAGTCACTATGCTACATTGCTTCGTACAGGATTTCCCTCTAAAATGGGGTGCGCACCACAACAATGTTTATGACTAGCATATGACAGCCGGGAGCCAAGTCCGACAGTATCAGTCACTATGCTACATTGCTTTGCACAGGATTTCCCTCTAAAATGGGGTGCGCACCACAACAATGTTTATGACTAGCATATGACATCCGGGAAACAACATCCGACAGTATCAGTCAACATGCCTCGCACAGGATTTCCTTCTACTAGTGGGTGCGGACCTTAAACAAGACAGTCAAGAACTAAGTCTGACAACACGTCCACTAGGGTTCCATAACAATGATAACAACAGGGACAAAATTTTAGTTCGTCAAACACAAAGAAACTTTTTAATCAGCCATCACACGGCAATTCAACGTCATTTTATCCAACATTTAATAAATGACACGTATACACATTTTCACAGCCTCTAACATGGCAAATTTACTTCAAATGATCTAAGCATCCAAATCACATGGCATACTTACAAAACAATCATTTATTTAACAAATCGTGTATACAATAACACATGCTTTTCAGGCCCAAAGTAAAAGGAAAAGGGCGCCATAAACTCACCTTAGCGATCTAGTGCTAAAAGGTGCAAAGTAGCTCGAGAAGATTCAACAATCAGTTCTCCACGTTATCCAAAACCTATGATACCATTACCAATAATGAGGATCAAATCTCTTGACGACGAGTATCCTACGTACAACTACTTAGCTATAGACCCTAGAATGCCATAACCGAGAACGTGTTTCAAACTTTCGTTTTGTTTACCTTTAGTTGGTAAAATCAATGACATAGTCATTTAAAAGTTGTATAAAATACCATAATGTCAACCCTATAACCTCAAACAAGTTGATTTAGTACGATTAAGTCAAGTCATAAGTCCCTAAACACATTTACAACTTAAATGAGTGTGAACAAGACGCATTCGACTTGACCCTTTTTGAAATGAGAGAAGTTTCATACAAGAAGAGTACTAGACTCTCTTACGATTCCAACGATAGGTCATAAGACTTAATTGGAGTCACGGATCAAAAGTTATTAACATTTGAAAATTAACGCGCAAAATTTTACAGGGGGTATCCACTGCGCCGCAGTGAGCCATTGCCAAGCTCACTGCGCCGCAGTGAGCTAACCATGAACAAAACAGGCCCTAGCCACTGCGCCGCAGTAGGGCTAGCCCATGCCACTGCGCCGCAGTGGCCAAATTCTGAACCAGGAGCAGTAGCTGCAGTTTATGCAGGAAAACCAAACCCAAAACCCTTCAAACTCGACCCAAATCAATCCAAAACGATTTGTAGGAGCTTGTAACCCATTTTGAAGCAAAACTAAACATCATTAACCATAATTACACATAATCCAACCCATAATTTCATCCATAACATCATCGAATCTTCCGAAATGATCAAATCAAACCAAAACCCTATTTAAACCCTAATTCCATTTTAAGTTGTTTTAGGCCATGTAAAAACTCGAAATGACTAGAAAAGAGTAAGTAAACATAAATAGGCGCAAAAGGGATGATTTAGACTTACCAAAAATTGATGTTCTTGAAGATAATTGAAGATGGTGAAGATGATGATGCTAATGATAATAAACCCCTTTAAAATCTCCAAATGATTACTACCTTTGCAAGACCAATTTGAAGAAAAAGGATAGAAGAGATTGAGAGATTTTGAGTGATGTATGTGTGTTTTGTGTGGTGTGTGTGTGTTGTGTGTGGTGTTGGTGTCGATCAAAAAGAAGGAAGGGAAGGGGAAATTTTGGTGTCAAAGCCCCTGCCTCACAATACATAAATCGGCCCATGTGGCTTATTTAGGTATATTCTGTACCCTAAATTTGGTAAAATGCTTACGATTAAATACCGTTTGACCTAAAAGTCAAAATGTAAAGTAAGGGTATTTTCCCTCGTCTTATTTTAGTTAAGACAAGTAAATAAAACTTTAACTAACTTTAGAAATATTAAGTTTAGACAGTCTAATTACTGTGCATAATTTATAACCTTTAAATATTCATTTAAAGTTATTTTAAGACTCGGCATTCGTCTAAATAGCTAATAGTCTACGTCATCAGGATACGTCTAATTGAACTATATCAAATGTTCAATTAACTAATAATTTCCACGTCATAATCTCTAAATTAGACGAAATTATAAATAATGATCGAGATTAGGACTAACCCGTTGTTAATAAATTACGAGTTGTCAAAATAGACTATTTGGTAGCTTATCCTTTTCCTTAAACTCTTCCTCAACTTCAAGTAGAATTGTTCTTTCAATAATTGATAATTTTTCAAGAACTCTGGACAAACTTGAGCCTTGTCAAAGAATTGAGCACGAAACTCATTCAGACTTAGTGCTCCTTGAGAATCGTTAAGGAATTCACTACTTAACTTGGTCACCTTTGCCTCCGATCTAAACTCCTTGAAGAACATAGTTTTGAACTCGGACCATTCCACAATTGCCAATGTAGCTTCACCCTTAACAAACCATCCCACCACCTTTTTGCTCAATCTCGAAGCATACTCAGCGCAAACACCACCTTAAGATCTTGGGGGCATTGGCTAGTACGGAAAGCCCCCTCGATCTCGGATACCCATCGTGTACAAACAATGAGGTTGGTGTCACCGTCGTGCACGGGCGGGTGACATATCTCAAAATCCTTGTAAGTAAATTTCTTCTTAAGTAGTTTCTCTCCCATAACCTCAACTTCTTTTTCAATAACCGTCTTAGCAAGATTAGGCTTTGATGTCAACAATAGCATTGAAGTGATATCAGTCCATCGGTTTGGAACCGCTTGAAATCCCATTAAGGGGCGAACCAAATTCCAAATCTGCAATGAGTAATTACATTCAAAAAATAAATGTTGATGCGAATCAGGTCCACGCTTGCAGAGGGAACAGCAAAGTAGATTTAATTTAGTAGAACCACTAACATCCCAATGCTTCATCTTATCATGAGTCTTCAGTTTTTCTCTCATAATAAGCCAGACATGAAATGAGTGCCTCGGAATACTATGTGCAAACCAAACAAGATCAACCCAAGGAACAACTGGTCTTCTAACTCGGATGGTTTCCCATGTGGAAGAGGCTGAAAAACCAGTTTCCTTCCCATTATTATCATACCAAGTAATTATATCAGAAACAGCAGGACGAAGAACAGGAGGAGTAACATTTATAAGCACTGGAAATAGATCAAACCAGGCAATTGGCCATTTCCAGCGTCCATTAGTTAGAACATCATTAACAGTTGCATCAAGACGAAATCCCGCTCTAGTCATCTCTCTATATTTAATAAACTTACATAAAGGGCCAATAGAAGCCCAATTATCAAACCAAGCTGAAGTAGTACACCCATCCCCTATCAGATACTTAATATGTGGTCGGATTACTTCTCGCAATTGAAGAAGCTTACGCCATCCCCATGTTGAGCCCGCTTTCAAAGGGACATCCCAGAAATTTCTTCCCTTGAGTTTATGCACATTAATCCACTGTACCCAAAGAGACTTACGATTATTCAAGATACTCCATACATGAGAAGTCATAAGAGCTTTGTTAACATCACAAATTCTTTTAATTCCAATTCCTCCCTCGTACTTAGGAAGGCAACAATCCTTCCATGCCACCTTAGCTTTACCTTTGCTCATGGGACCTTGAGTCCATAAAAAAGCCCGCATCTTCTTTTCCAAATCAGAAATGATACTAGCAGGGAGAATGAAAACTGAAGCCCAATAAATATGCATGGAAGAGAGAACTGAATTAATTAATTGTAACCTGCCAGCAAACGAAAGAGACTTGTTCTTCCAATCACTTATTCTAGCCTCCATCCTTTCAACCAAAATTGTGCAATCTTTGTGTAAAAGTCTAGATGAAATAAGTGGAACACCAAGATAACGAACCGGAAGAGAGCCTTCTTCAAATGGGAGGATCTCCAAAATAGCCCTCTTAATACGATCAGGAACATTACAAAAGAAAGCCGTGCTTTTAGCTAGACTAGGCATAAGTCCTGAGGCATTAGAAAACTCCATAAGCCCGTCCATAATAGCTTTGGCCGAAGCAAGATCACCTCGGCCAAAGAGAAAGAGATCATCTGCAAAACAAATGTTAATAATTCGTTGTTCTCCACACAAGTTATGAAACCTGAAGCCCGGAGAATGTTGCACAGATTTGTGTAACATCAGAGTTAACACCTCCATAACCATAGTAAAGAGATATGGGGACATGGGATCACCCTGTCTAAGGCCTCGTCTTCCTTGGAAATGACCATGAATATTACCATGCAAGCTGATAGAGAAAGAAACACTGGTAACACAAGACATGATCCAATTGTACCATAGTCGGATTGAATCCAAAACCAATTAATGTTGCTCTTAAGAAGCTCCAATTAACAGTATCATATGCTTTCTGAATGTCAACCTTAGCAGCACATCGTGGGGGGCCATTCTTACGAGGATAATTATGCATTAATTCTTGAGTTAGAAGAATATTATCCGATATAAGCCTACCCGGAATGAATGCGGATTGATTAATATCTACAATATCGTCCAACCCATCCTTAATGCGATTAGTAATATTTTTACTAATGCATTTATATATTGTATTGCAGCAAGAAATTGGGCGATAATCTGTAACTCTATTAGGAGTGGACACTTTCGGAATCAATGCTAAGAAGGTATGGTTGATTTCTTTCAAAATTTTGCCAGTCTTAAAGAAATCATGAATGGCAAGACATTACCTCCTTTCCCGTTATATCCCAAGTCTTCATAAAGAAGAGCGAGGTATACCCATCAGACCCGGGGCTTTATTTTCATCAATTGAGAACATAGCTTCTTTAATTTCAGCATCAGTGATCGCTCGAACCATATAATCCGCTTTTTGCCTACTAATAGTTCTTCTGAAAATTCCATTAGGATTAAAACAAGATGGAGGCCCTTCAGTTCCCAAGAAGTCTTCATAATGTTTTGCAAGCGCAGTAGCCACACCACCCCCTTCATGATCAACTCCATTAACGTCTTGAATCTTCTCTATCCGGCTCCTGTGAGATCTTGCTTTAACAGTGTTGTGAAAGTACAAAGTATTAGAGTCACCCACCTCTAACCATTCAATCTTGGCTTTTTGTTTTAAGAAGCGTTCCTCATCAAGAACCGCCTCTTTAAAATCATAAAGTGCAGCAATCTCCTGGTTTCTTAATTCTTTATCAGAGGATCAGCTTCGAGAGCTATTTGGAGGCTATCAAGCTCAAGACGAAGCTCCTTAACCTTATTATGCAGATTTCCTTGCCTAAAGAGCATACTTCGGATCGGATGTTTCAAAAGTCTTAGCTTTTTCACTAATCTGTACATCTTGCATCCAGTAAAAGGAGTATCCCAATGAGTTTTAACCATTTCAGCAAAAGCCTTCTTATGAACTAGGAAGTTAGCAAATTTGAATGGTTTGGGTCTTTGCCTAGTAACATTAGGAAGTTTCAAGACACATGGGGTATGATCCGAGATTCTATAGGGTTGAAAGATGGCATGAGCGGATTGAAACTCATCACAAAACTGAACGTTTCCCATGATTCTATCAATTTTCTTCAATGTTCCCGTTCCATGCTTGGGTTTTTGAGTCCATGTAAAATGGAACCCGGAAGAATTAATATCCATTACATCAATTTGTTGTATACACTCCTTAAAATCACGCATACCAACATCAATTTTGGAAGAACTAGAGAAGCTATCCTCCAAATTAAGCGCTGAGTTAAAGTCTCCCAACAACACCCACGGTTTTCCTTGTATAAAATGCTGATGTGTACAAAGATTATCCCATAATAATCTTCTATGAACATAATAGTTGTCCGCATATACAAATGAACAATAGAAAGCCTTTCGATCTAACTTGTATATAATCTGAATATGTATGACTTGATCCGTATGTGACAAAACCATAACATCCACAACCTCAAAATTCCACCCCAGAATAATCCTCGTACCCTTACTACAGGACGAAGCATTAGAAGACCAATCCCAGGTTTTAAACACCCTTTTGCACACATCCATAAGACTAGAAATATGTACATGGGATTTCAAGATAGCACAAACATTAAGATTATTTTCACTTACCACCTGCCGAACCTCTTTCTGTTTGAGGGGTCGGTTCAAACCCCTAATATTCCATGCAGCTATACTACCCATTAAAACCGTGCATACCGGGAGTGCTTGCCCCCTCAGAAGTGGAATTAGGCTTCGTATGTGCCGCCATAAAATCATCAGATTCATCATAGATATTTTCCACATAATCATCATCGACTTCATCATTATCAGAATCAGCAGAAGAAGCCGCATCCATCGTTGCCTTTAATTTCGCAGCCTTTTCAGCCCTTTCATTTTCTGTGGCTTCCCGAAGTACAGGTACACTTTGTTTAGTCCCATAATCAGATAACAGGTCATCTCCTTTTTGTCCATCTTCATCTACCAAGACTCCAAACGAATTATTGGTTGGAATCTGCCCTTTAGAGGTGCTTGCTTGATCAGTACTCGTTTTTGGTTTCACCACGGGCCGATATACGAACTTATTCTTCTGATTTGGACCGGAAATCCTTGCCTTGAACCATTCTTTTTGCCAACTAGCTGGAAACCATCACTGTGCACCTCTGATATAACCTTTTTAGGAATTGGTATGACCTTTTTAGGCAATTTAGGGCATTGGTCGCTTGCATGATTAAACACCTTGCAAGTCGAACAATGAGGAGGTTTCCATTGGTACTCAATGTTAATAGCGTGTTTTGAAAAACCATCACTAACCATATTAGGGATTCCAACAGTCAACTCAGATTTTAGCTCATTATCTGCATCCAATTCAATAAGAGCCTGAGCATAACTACTACGACCCCATGCATTAATGCACATGGAATTCGTATAATCATCCAAAGCAACTGGTCTTCCAAGCTTGGTCGCAAGCATGCTTAAACCATCTTCATTAAATATATCCAAAGGTACATTATGCATCTTTACCCAAACCGGGACCTTCTTAATGTCGGACATACTAAAATCAGGAGTCCAATTATTAAGGAAAAGAGGAACTGAGCGAATTAACCATGGTCCTTGTTCTAACACTTTCTCCATACCAGATTTCTCCTCAAATTTGAAGAAAAAGAAACCGGATGCATTCATCATAAGACGCTGAAACCCATATTTAGCCCAAGCATTCTTCACGTAGTTTTCAACAACGGGGAAAACAAGTCTTTTTCCAAGAAAATATCCAACCAAAGTATTAGCATATTTGCTATTTGCTGACATAATAGCTTCTTTAGGAATAATCAAATCAATGCCTTCAACACTAACTTCCACACTCAAAGAACGGAAATTAACTTTTGGTTTATTATTCACATCAGATCGCACCGCCTTTGCATACGAACAAGGGATATTAACTACCGGAGGATCAGACTGGTTCCCCTTTTCAGGCTGCACCTCCTTTGCAACTGGTGGTACAGATTGATGAATCCCATCACCAACACCATCGCCATTCACGGAAAAACTAGGAGTTTCATTGGTAGTAATAGAACCACCACCTAAATTCCCATCATTCACATGCTGTTTAACAAATTCAGAGTTATCATCCATGCTACCTTCCACTTCCCCATCTTCACCACGTTCCACCTTCTCAGTATTAGAACTGGTAGAATTGTTTTTTGGACCCTCAGCCTTCCCCTCCGCCCCATACAAAGGGTTACCACATTCTTCATCTACTGTCGGAGTCGGCTGATGATGATTCGACTTTTTCTGACCCAAATTAGTGGGGAGGGGGGGGGGCGATAAGTGGGGCGGGGACAGATCACGGAGTCTAGCGACCACACCCAACAACGTCGGTTGGGAGTCGGCTGATGATGATTCGACTTTTTCTGACCCAAATTAGTGTTTTCGGGAGGATTATGTTTCCCATCATCATTATCCGTCGACAACAAGTTTCCTTTCTGATTTACATCATCTCCAAGCAAATTTGGCAAAGGAGATGTCCTTCTTATATTTTGGTTCCCATCTCCACCAGACGAAGAACCTGAAATTTTATTAGGAGAGGGAGATCCATTCTTTTTCTTTTTACTCTTTCCCATATCACCAGAACTCAAAAAAGAAGATTTTAGAACATCCAATTTAGCACGAAAACTTAGAATATCGGGCAAATCAGACGAAATATTCATACACCTACACCAAGCGAAGATAGCTTAAGTTCATTAAGTTCGAAAAAACATCAAACGAAACTAAGCTGAAAATCTATCTTCGTTTAGCTACGAAAACGAAGATAAACTTCGTTTAGCTAAGAGAACGAAGATAAACTTCGTTAGCTAAGTTCTTCAACTAAGTTCTCGTTCAGATAAGTTCGTTCAGCTAAGTTCGTTCAGCTAAATTCGTTCAGCTAAATTCGTTCAGCTAAATTCGTTCAGCTAAGTTCGTTCATTTACTATCTTCGTTTATGAAATGTTAACTTCGTTCGCTAACTTCGTTCGCCATAAAAATTTTCCATGAATCGCCTCCTAGAGAGAAAATTTCTCTCCCATCATTTCAACTTCCTTCTCACCATTGTCATCCTTCTTTTCTTTATCTTTCCCATCTTGTTTCTCAAACTCTCTTTGAACATTCACAGCCACTTCATCCCTTATCATTTGAGCTATATGATTATTCATAGCTGCTTCCATAGTGTCGTTCAACTTCTTGAGTAAAACGGGAGTGTATTTCTCTAGCGCTCTCCCGATTTGATCCGGGATATCCATGCTATTCTCTGGAAAGATTGGTTGTTCCTCGTTTCTCCTACTATTTTCGGGTTCCTC
The DNA here is from genome assembly GCA_034093135.1 of Erigeron breviscapus. NCBI lineage: Eukaryota > Viridiplantae > Streptophyta > Magnoliopsida > Asterales > Asteraceae > Erigeron > Erigeron breviscapus. The sequence continues at coordinate 36,894,670 of CM067173.1, read as the reverse complement.
GTTGAAGTGTTTTTCCTCCATACTATAATAAGAAGAGATAAAAGATTCAAATACATAACCTATCTCTCTATATCCTACGAACTATAAGCCTTAACCTATAACTTTATACTAGACCATTCCAAAGTTTGATGCGGTCGAATTATAAAGATACTTCAATCACGATAATGACGGCCTTATCGTGCTTCCATACTAACAAGTTTATAAGCTAACGCTCCATCAAACATTCTTTCGGGTCCCATATAAAATTACCGAACACCTAAGGTCAAGTCATGTCTAAGGTTTAAGTCTAGGCATTCACTAAACGAGGGAATACCTAAATCCCTTAAACCTCGGCTCTGATACCACTTGAAACGACACGACTCGATATAGGAAAAACAAGAAAAAATTTTTACCCCATATGCGCCGCATAGCATATATATGCACCGCATGACACATATATGCACCGCATATCACCTTGCAAAAATTCACAGAACTTTTCCATGCGACTGAAAATTCGCCGCATAAATCAAAAACTCCAGATATGCGTCGTATTTACCAGATATACGACGTATATCTATGTCTAACAAAAGCAAACACCCATTTTGACACTTGACTCAAATTGCAGCTTTCCAAACTCAATTCCCAACTTCATAACACCATTTTCCTGGTTTAAACAAGTGTTTAACATAACTACAAACATAATTCAAAGATCCATTGGACCATACATTCATTTTCACATCCAAATAGGTCATTTACCTATTTGGTCACTTTTCAAACCAAAATAAACATGTTTATTAACAAACAAAACTTGACATGGTTTAACTTGCAGAAATGTACCAAAACAAGGTTTTACTAAAATGATCAAATGTATCAAGAGCCATATATGAGGTGGGATAACTAAGTACCTACACAAAAAGCTCCATTCTTCCTCGAATGGACGTATACCTTGGATGACTTTGATGCGGGAATATCCAGATTCAATAAACCAAGTTTGACTGAGCTAAGTTCTTCAACTAAGTTCGTTCAGTTAAGTTCGTTCAGCTAAGTTCGTTCAGCTAAATTCGTTCAGCTAAGATCGTTCAGCTAAATTCGTTCAGCTAAATTCGTTCAGCTAAGTTCGTTCAGCTAAGTTCGTTTTCGTTTACTATCTTCGTTTATGAAATGTTAACTTCGTTCGCTAACTTCGTTCGCCATAAAAAATTTCCATGAATCGCCTCAGAGAAAAAAGCATTTATCATTTCAACTTCCTTCTCACCATTGTCATCCTTCTTTTCTTTATCTTTCCCATCTTGTTTCTCAAACTCTCTTTGAACATTCACAGCCACTTCATCCCTTATCATTTGAGCTATATGATTATTCATAGCTGCTTCCATAGTGTCGTTCAACTTCTTGAGTAAAACGGGAGTGTATTTCTCTAGCGCTCTCCCGATTTGATCCGGGATATCCATGCTATTCTCTGGAAAGATTGGTTGTTCCTCGTTTCTCCTACTATTTTCGGGTTCCTCGTTGAAGTGTTTTTCCTCCATACTATAATAAGAAGAGATAAAAGATTCAAATACATAACCTATCTCTCTATATCCTACGAACTATAAGCCAAAACCTATAACTTTATACTAGACCGTTCCAAAGTTTGATGCGGTCGAATTATAAAGATGTTAGTACTTCAATCACAATAATGTCGGCCTTATTGTGCTTCCATACTAACAAGTTTATAAGCTAACACTCCATCAAACATTCTTTCGGGTCCCATATAAAATTACCGAACCCCTAAGGTCAAGTCATGTCTAAGGTTTAAGTCTAGGCATTCGCACAACAAGGGAAAACCTAAATCCCTTAAACCTCGGCTTTGATACCACTTGAAACGAAACGACTAGATTTAAGAAAAACAAGAAAAAATTTTTACCCCATATGCGCCGCATAGCATATATATGCACCGCATGACACATATATGCACCGCATATCACCTTGCAAAAATTCACAGAACTTTTCCATGCGACTGAAAATTCGCCGCATAAATCAAAAACTCCAGATATGCGTCGTATTTCATATAACGTATCTATGTCTATCAAAACCAAACACCCATTTTGACACTTGACTCAAATTGCAGCTTTCCAAACTCAATTCCCAACTTCATAACACCATTTTCCTGGTTTAAACAAGTGTTTAACATAACTACAAACATAATTCAAAGATCCATTGGACCATACATTCATTTTCACATCCAAATAGGTCATTTACCTATTTGGTCACTTTTCAAACCAAAATAAACATGTTTATTAACAAACAGAACTTGACATGGTTTAACTTGCAGAAATGTACCAAAACAAGGTTTTACTAAAATGATCAAATGTATCAAGAGCCATATATGAGGTGGGATAACTAAGTACCTACACAAAAAGCTCCATTCTTCCTCGAATGGACGTATACCTTGGATGACTTTGATGCGGGAATGTCCAGATTCAATGAACCAATTTGACTGAAGCTGAGCTGGAGGAATCTGGAGAAAAGCAGTTGACTAAACTGAAGAAGGAATCTGAGCGAACCATGCAGTCTGAACAAGCAATGTTAATATTGCAAGCTGTATCACATTTTAACCATCTATTTTCTGAAACAACTCAGTCTCCAGTAGTGACCTTGTTCCAGTGGGAATTATCACCAGTGGCATCTGACGAGCTCCAGTTGCATCTGAAGGACTCCAGTGAAAATCAATTCTGAAGGGCTCCAGTAGTGAATACTGAAGGCCACCAGTGAAGTGCTCCAGTTGCATCTGAAGGGCTCCAGTAGTGAATACTGAAAGCCACCAGTGAAGTGCTCCAGTTAAATGCTCCAGTTGTATATAATAAAGTTTACTTTAACTGAAGGTTGTGTGGGGTCAATAAGGACGTGGGTATGGACGCGTGGCAGCTTTTTAGTGGATCAAGGAGGAGCGTGCAAAAGCATTAATATTCCTAACGGTATTGTGGGCCACTTGAAGAGGATTGTTTCTAGAAGCCTTATGTGTCTATTTCCTATTGGTCCAAATTAGTTAGTGGTTTACACATGACAGCTTTTGTATTATTTTATTATTTTGTCGTTGATTCCTAGGTAAGAGTATGTGGCTATAAATACGGTCTTTATTTCTCATTGTAAGGCAGTTGATGTGGAATGAAAATTAATAGAGCAGCCTCTATTTCTTACAAATCTTCTTTTACCTTTATAGATCTTTGATCTTGGTGGTTAGGAGTGACCCTTTATCAATATTTGTGGTGACTTGTTCTTTATCAAATATTGTGGTGAGGTCTTTTAAATCTTCGGTTTCCTTTATCTATATTCGTGGTGGCTAGACCTTTATCGATTGTAGTGGTGGGGCGGAGTGTTTCCTTTATCCTTGATTCCGGTGGCTTAGCCTTTACGAGTCTTGGTGGTGGTTCTTTATCTATCATTTTACTTTATTGTCTCGTTTAGTTGTTTATTTCATATAAAATCCAGAAACTACCAAAAACAGTCTTCCGCTGTCGTTTGTCGCGTGATTTACGAATCAATTTGGTGTCAGAGCCAAGTTTTAAAAAGGTTTCTTAATGTTTTTGTCCGTTGGGGTATTGTTTGTTTAGATCTTTGGTTATTTGTTTAGACCTATTGATTGTGAGTTGTTTGCTGGTTACAAATGGCTTTTAGAAGGAATATGACTTTAGATGAAGCTAATAATGCTAGGAGAGATAAACAGATAGAAGATCTACAAGAAGCTCTTGGTAGAGTTGTTCATATGTTAGAAGATGGTGGTTTAAGATTTAATCGAGAAAATGTTGTTCCAAGTGAAAGAGATACTGAATCTCAAGGTGGTAGTGAAAGATCTGATAGTAATCCTAGACACTCTAGTGATTCTGATGAACCACGTCCAAGAGAAAGGCGTAGGAGGCATAAGGTTGATGATACTAGGGATATTAAGATAGATCCACCAGATTTTAATGGGTCTTCTAACCCAGAAGAGTATTTCGAATGGGTCCAGGTGATGGACAGGATTATGAGATAAAAGTTCAAAGTTCCATTATTAAACTGAAGAAATATGCTTCATCCTGGTATGATAACATGAAATCTGAAAGAGAATATAAAGGCAAAAGCAAAATCAAGACCTGGTCCAAACTGAAGGAAGTTATGCAAAAGAGATTTGTTCCCCAGTCGTACAAGCAAGACCAGTACTTACTGATGAACAATCTGAAGCAAGGAGTTAAGGAGGTTGTAGAATACATTAGAGAGTTTGAGCATCTGAAGACCAGAACTGGTGTGAATGAAACTGAAGAGCACACTATAGCCAGATTTCTTGGTGGTCTGAACGCTGCCATTACTGAGAAGATTGAGTTGCAGCCTATCTGGACAAACGAAGGTGCATGTAAACTGGCCATCCAGATTGAAAGATAACTGAAGAAGAAGGTACCATACAAGTCATTCAGTAAAGTTCCTGCCAGTGCAAGTCAACCAGTTGCCAGTCAACCAGTTGCCAGATTTACTGAAGCTGTTCAGAAATCCTTCAGAGGGAAAGAAAAAGAAACTGAAGCTTCTAAAGAACCAGTTGGAAGAAAATGTTTCAAGTGTCATGGCTTTGGTCACTTCCAGGCCCAGTGTCCTAATCAAAGAGCATTGACTGCAAGAGAAATTGAATGTTTACCAGATGTCGACACTGAAGAAGGTGAGCCAGTGTACAATGAAGAAGAAGATGAAGAATCTTATGTTGGTGCAGATGTGGGAGAGATGTTGGTTGTCAGGAGAGTGATGCATACTGATGAAGTTACAGCTGATACTGCTCAGAGGGAGAATATTTTCCACTCCAGATGCATAGTGAAAGGCAAGGTATGTGATCTGATCATCGATGGTGGCAGTTGTGCAAATGCTGCTTCAACTTACATGGTAGAGAAACTGGAACTACCAACAGTGAAGCATCCCAGACCTTACAAGTTGCAATGGTTAAGCGAAGGTTCTGAAGTAAAGGTAAATCGACAAGTCACTATTCCCTTTTCAATTGGGTCAGTTTACCAAGATAAAATTATATGTGATGTTGTTCCCATGGATGCCTGTCACATTTTGTTGGGTCGACCATGGTTATTTGATAATTATGTTCATCATGATGGTCGTATGAACTCATATTCTCTGAATATAAGTGGAAAGAAGGTCACACTGACTTCTTTGAAGCCCACCGAACTGATGAAAATCAAGAAGGATCACCCAGTAAGCCTTTGTTTTTATCTCAATCTGAAGTTGAGGAAGAGTTATCTGAAGGCTCTCCAGTTCTAATGCTACTGGTCGTTGAAAAGTCTGAAGAGAAGAAGTCCACTGAAGTCCCCAGTTAGAGGTATTGAGCACCAGATTGACTTGGTTCCATGCTCAGTTCTTCCAAACAAAGCTGCTTATCGTTGTTCTCCTAATGAAGCCAAAGAATTGCAAAGACAAGTAGATGAACTGGTCGAGAAGGGTTATGTCAGAGCAAGCATGAGTCCTTGTTCAGTTCCTGCTCTACTGGTTCCAAAGAAAGATGGGACGATGAGAATGTGTGTTGACAGCAGAGCCATCAACAATATAACTATTAAGTATAGATATCCTATTCCCAGATTGGATGATATGCTTGATGAGTTACATGGCTCCAGAGTGTTTTCAAAAATTGATCTCAGAAGTGGTTATCACCAGATAAGAATGAAGGATGGAGATGAGTGGAAAACTGCATTCAAAATCAAAGGAGGCTTATATGAATGGTTAGTGATGCCTTTCGGCTTGTCCAATGCCCCAGTACATTCATGAGGCTAATGAATGAAGTTCTGAGGCCACTTATAGGTCAGTTTGTTGTTGTTTACTTTGATGATATTCTGGTGTACTCTAAATCTGAAGCTGAACATGTTGGTCATCTGAAGAAAGTATTTGAACTACTAAGAAGACACCAGTTGTATGGAAAATTGGAGAAATGTGATTTTATGGTGGATAGTGTGATATTTCTGGGGTATGTTGTGTCGAAAAATGGGATTTCAATGGATCCATCGAAGGTAGAAGCCATCAGATCGTGGCCAGTTCCTACAACCATCACTGAAGTTAGAAGTTTTCATGGACTGGCATCATTCTATCGAAGGTTCATAAAGAACTTTTCTACAGTTGTGGCTCCTATCACTGATTGTCTGAAGAAAGGTGTGTTCAACTGGCCAAGTTCAGCTCAACTGGCGTTTGAGTCACTGAAGGGGAAGCTCAGTTCAGCTCCAGTTCTATCTTTGCCAGATTTCGACATGTTATTTGAACTTGAATGTGATGCAAGTGGTGTGGGTATTGGTGCAGTACTAGTGCAAAGTGGTCGTCCAGTTGCATACTTCAGTGAGAAACTGAATGGATCTAAACTGAAGTATAGTACTTATGACAAAGAATTCTATGCAATTATTCGTGCTATCACTCACTGGTCACATTATCTGAAGCCAAAACAGTTTGTATTGTTTTCTGATCATGAAGCACTGAAGTTTATAAATGGTCACACAAGCTTAATGCCAGACATGCAAAATGGGTGGAATTTTTGCAATCTTATTCATTTGTTTCAAAGCACAAGGCTGGAGTTTGCAATGTTGTTGCTGATGCACTATCACGAAGATATTCTTTATTATCAGTTCTGGAAGCAAGAGTACTTGGATTTTCTTTCATAAAGGAGTTATATGCTGCTGATCCAGATTTTTCTTGAGAAAATTACTGAAGCTAATCTGAAAGGACCATTCACTGTTCAAGATGGTTTCTTATTCAAGAATGGTAAGTTGTGCATTTCCAAGGGGTTCAATAAGAGATTTATTAATAAGGGAAGCACATGGAGGAGGTCTAGCTGGACATTTTGGAATCAACAAAACTGGAGAGATTCTGACTGAACACTTCTACTGGCCAAGTCTACTGAAGGATGTTCATAATATTATCAGTCGCTGTACAACTTGTCACCAGGCGAAGATGACTTTTCACAAAGGGTTGTACACTCCTCTTCCAGTTCCAAACCAACCTTGGGAAGATCTCAGTATGGATTTTATTGTTGCACTGCCCAGAACCCAGAGGGGAAAAGATTCTATAATGGTGGTTGTTGATAGATTCTCAAAAATGGCCCATTTTGTTGCTTGTAATACAACAAATGATGCTTCAGCTGTAGCGAATTTGTTCTTTAAGGAGATTGTCAGATTACATGGAATTCCTAAATCCATTGTTTCTGATCGAGATGTGAAGTTTTTAAGCTATTTCTGGAAGACTCTATGGAGACTGATGGGTACCAGATTGATGTTCAGTACGTCTCACCATCCTCAGACTGATGGACAGACTGAAGTCACGAACAGAACAATTGGTATGTTATTGAGAACACTGGTGAAGAAGACGCTGAAGGATTGGGATCTGAAGCTTGCTCATGCTGAGTTTGCCTTCAATAGAGCTCCAAATTATTCAACCAGTAAATCCCCATTTGAAGTTTGTTATGGTGTCAATCCACTAACTCCAATTGATTTGATTCCTTTTTCGATTGAACCAAAGGCAAGTATTGAAGCAGAAACCAGAGCAAAAGAAACAAAGAAGATTCATGAACAAGTGAAGGCCAGAATAGAGAAGGCAAATGCCAGTTACAAGGCCAAGGCAAACAAGAACCAGAAAGCAGCCCAGTTTTTCACCAGGTGATCTTGTTTGGGTGCATCTCAGAAAGGAAAGATTTCCAGCCAAGAGAAAAAGCAAACTGATGCCCAGAGCTGACGGTCCATTCAAGATTCTGGAGAGATATGGAGAAAATGCTTACAAAGTTGAACTTCCTGGAGATATGTCAGTCTCTAGTACATTAAATGTTGGTGATCTGATGCCCTACCTAGGATGAGTATCTCGAAGACTTGAGGACAAGTCTCCTTTTAGAGGGGGAGAATGATGCGGGAATGTCCAGATTCAATGAACCAAGTTTGACTGAAGCTGAGCTGGAGGAATCTGGAGAAAAGCAGTTGACTAAACTGAAGAAATCTGAGCGAACCATGCAGTCTGAACAAGCAATGTTAATATTGCCAGCTGTATCACATTTTAACCATCTATTTTCTGAAACAACTCAGTCTCCAGTAGTGACCTTGCTCCAGTGGGAATTATCACCAGTTGCATCTGAAGGACTCCAGTTGCATCTGAAGGACTCCAGTCTGAAGGGCTCCAGTAGTGAATACTGAAGGCCACCAGTGAAGTGATCCAGTTGCATCTGAAGGGCTCCAGTAGTGAATACTGAAAGCCACCAGTGAAGTGCTCCAGTTAAATGCTCCAGTTGTATATAATAAAGTTTACTTAACTGAAGGTTGTGTGGGGTCAATAAGGACGTGGGTATGGACGCGTGGCAGCTTTTTAGTGGATCAAGAAGGAGCGTGCAAAAAGCATTAATATTCCTAACGATATTGTGGGCCACTTGAAGAGGATTGTTTCTAGAAGCCTTATGTGTCTATTTCCTATTGGTCCAAATTAATTAGTGGCTTGCACATGACAGCTTTTGTATTATTTTATTATTTTGTCGTTGATTCCTAGGTAAGAGTATGTGGCTATAAATAAGGCCTTTATTTCTCATTGTAAAGCAGTTGATGTGGAATGAAAATTAATAGAGCAGCCTCTATTTCTTACAAATCTTCTTTTACCTTTATAGATCTTTGATCTTGGTGGTTAGGAGTGACCCTTTATCAATATTTGTGGTGACTTCGTTCTTTATCAAATATTGTGGTGAGGTCTTTTAAATCTTCGGTTTCCTTTATCTATAGTCGTGGTGGCTAGACCTTTATCGATTGTAGTGGTGGGGCGGAGTGTTTCCTTTATCCTTGATTCCGGTGGCTTAGCCTTTACGAGTCTTGGTGGTGGATTCTTTATCGATCATTTTTACTTTTATTGCCTCGTTTGTTATTTAATTCATATATAATCCAGAAAATATCAAAAATAGTCTTCCGCTGTAGTTTGTCGCGTGATTTACGCATCAGACTTATAGATCAACCTTCTTCTAACAACTTCAATTCACAAGAACTTAGTTCCCTCTTCCGGAACCACCTATATATAGGGTAAGCAACAAAAAAGTAAACAAATGCTTAGTGAATAAACTTGCATATCATCATATATACGAATGAGGGCCAATGTACAAAGGACTATCACATGTAGCTTATGGCACCGTCGTACCATATCTACATGCTCACCTTTGCACTTAACGCATTACATGGATCCATATAAGCAAATGATTACAATCTCAATCAAATATAAACATAAACAATGTCCCACATGGGCTACGACCACTACTTAGGCCCGTAATCAAATAGAGCCCCTACTTAGGCTCAACGCCAAATCAATTACCACACACGGAATCCACCATCATATGGTAAATGACCCAAGGCATATATAAAAGATATGCAAGAGTACTCACCCATAATATTGGCAAGTTCAATAAACAAGCTTTCAACCTATAAACAAGCTTTCAATGTCAACACAATATGCACATAAGACAATATTCACCATCTTGGCTACACAACCTAGCCTTACAACTTTTCACTAGCATTCCTAACCCATAACCATCTTATTTTGTCATTGAGTTCTTTCTTTTCAAAAAGTGTTACTTGGTATCCAATTCATTCATCCTTTTCATCATCATATTATTCAACTAGTGAAAATCATCATTCTTTCAAAAATCAAGATTACATGCCAACACATATATTCTTAGTTAAACTCATCATGCAACTCAACAACGAACTAGGTTATACAAGAATTTGGGGGAAAACTATACAAAACTCAAATTCTAGCAAAATCCCCAAATTTGGGTATCCCAAGAACCATAATTTCTCAACATAATCAAAACTAATTTACAAGAACCCTAATTTGGAATATCATTTCATCAAAGGAGTCATTATGGGTAAAATGGGTTCATACGTATAAATTAAAAGGGAATAACTTTTGGGCCGTGCCTTTGCGAGGTAGTATGTCTTGGAGTTGGAGGAAATTGCTTCAGGTTCGTCCCATTGTACGTCAGTTTTTCTGGTTCAAGCTTGGTAATGGTAAGCTTGCCAATGCTTGGTTTGATAATTTTCATCTTCATCATACACTGGTTCACCTTCTTCAGTATCAACATCTGGTAAGCTTTCAATCTCCTTAGCAGTGAGTGCTCGCTGGTTGGACACTGCGCCTGGAAGTGACCAAAACAATGACACTTAAAACATTTTTTTCCAACTGGTTCTTTTGATCCTCCAGTTTCTTTCTCCTTTCCTCTGAAGGATTTCTGAACAGTTTCACTGGGCCTGGTAACTGGTTGACTGGAACTGGAAGTAACCTTAGTGAAAGGTTTGTACTGGACCTTCTTCTTCAGTTGCTTTTCAATCTGGAGGGCCAGTTTGCATGCACCTTCATAAGTCCAGATGGGCTGCAATTCATCTTCTCAGCAATGGTAGCATTCAACCCACCAAGGAATCTGGCGATAGTATGCTCTTCAGTTTCTTTTACACCAGTTCGAGTCTTCAGTTGCTCGAATTCTCTAATATACTCCACAACTTCTTTAGTACCTTGCTTCAGATTATTCATCAGTAGATACTGATCTTGCTTGTACGTCTGAGGAACAAATCTCTTCTGCATAACTTCCTTTAGTTTGGACCAGGTCTTGATTTTACTCTTACCCTTATACTCCCTTTCAGATTTCATATTATCATACCATGATGAAGCATATTTCTTAAGTTTAATAATGGCAACCTTGAAACTTTTTCTATCATCATAACCTTTTATTTACCATAATC
>CM067173.1:36855459-36882958 GCA_034093135.1 Erigeron breviscapus | reverse complement strand
TCCAGAACGAAGCACATTGATCTCAGGTATCACTTCATTCGTGATCATTTTATGAAAAACAACATTGAACTCCATTTTATTCCCACTGACAAACAACTCGCTGACATTTTTACCAAACCTCTGGATGTCAAAACTTTTGAATATCTTGTTGGTGAGTTGGGAATGTTAAATCCTTAAATCTGGTGACTGCTCAGATATTGAACGCCTTGTGTACTATCTTTGCATTATTAGATTTCTGGAACAACATTCCAGGGAAGACTTGAAAGATATTTTCTCTTAAAAATGTTTTAAGTTCAGGGGGAATTTATTAATTTATTTTCTCACTGGACAAACTCTTCAGAAAATATTACTGGTGCTTTGTAAATGTGTCCCTCTCACTGGTAACTGGACAGGTTGAAGTGCGTGTTTGAGGTGACTTATGTCTCCTTGTAAATGTGCCCCTCTCATTTGTCTGAATTAGTTGACGTGCACGTTTGAGGTTACCAGTCTTTCAAAAAAAATTGGTTTTCACTGGTACTTTACTGGAGTGTCCCTCCAGTGTACCATCAGTACATGTTCACTGGACTAATCCACCAGTGATACTGGAGTGTCCAGTCAACCTCCAAATGCACTGAAATATGTCATAATATTTTCTAAATACTTGGTCATTGTGTGTGCCACGTAAGCAAATCTTTTTGAAGATATTTTTATCCTACGTGGCATATAAATTTTTTCAACGTAATGATGGTATTTTTACTTTGGGAAAACAAAAAGTGCAACTTGTTACTGTTTGTGGGCTGTAAACCGTCATGCATTTATGTATGATGTGATGTAATTAATGCGGATCTCAGAACCCGATCAAAAACTTTATTTGATAATTTCAAATAAACCGTTTAAGTTCCACATTGTCTCTCCTATAAATACCCACTTTCAATTTCAATTGCATTTTTCGAACATATTTACTCCCAAATCTTTCAAATTCCTTCATTTACTTCTTCATTCATTTTCCAATCATCATCATCTCTCTTATTTACTCCTTCATCAATTCTTCATCATAACCTATATATATTCAATTTCATCTTCATCTATTCTGTTATAAATGGCACCTAGACAATCAAAATCGCTCAAAAATCTCCTTGCCGCTGAATATGCTCCTTCGGAAAATGTTGGCAGGGCACCTCATATCAATCTTGAGGCAAGTGCCATAAGAATCAATATGAATAACTGGATGGCAAGACTCTCACTTTCCAGTGTTCATGATGCCCAATCGATTATTGGGAGATTAAACTCATTCTTTCTCTCTTGCCCATTATATGGTGCGTTAACATTGAATCCAGGAAGGATGTACCACGAGTACCTATGTGAATTCTGGTACATTGCTCAATATGACGATGAAACTTCATCGATCAATTATACTCTCAAGGGAGGTACCAGATCCCTTGGTTTTCACTGCAAGTCTGTCAGGTCTGTTCTACAGTTAAACTATTTTAACCAGAATGAGCTGCCTATTGAGCTTCCCACTGGTATCAATACAAGGGAAGTATGCAGGCTAATGGGGCATACAGATATATTGGATGAGCATGGCCAGCTATCCAGAAAAGGGACTATCTACATGAGCAAGCTGTCAAACTCATGGAGATATTTCTTCACCCATATTGTTGAGTGTCTGGGAGGCAGTTCTGGAGGGTTAGACCAGATAAATCAAACCCACCTCCAGATTGCCTACTGCTTATGGTTTGGGCTTAGAGTGGATTTTGCCCAAATTCTTTTTGATGACCTGGTTGAGCGCCTAAGAGTGAAAGAAGAAAATCTACCAGAAATGCCAACACCTCCACCAGAAATGCCACCACCACAATCAAACATGCCACCACCACCACCACCTTCAATTCCAGAACACACTCAATACTTCACTCCAGCAACCACTCAACCTTCATAATCTCAACTTCCACCTCGTGCGCCGGAGTCACCAGTTGCAACATCTGAAGCTGCAACTGAAGAGGACTGGGCACAAGTTCCTCTAATGACCAGATTACCTTCAACTCTTGAACCTCCCAGTGGTCTCTCCACTTCATCTTCTGCCGAGGTCCAAGGCCTTTTAAGTAAGGTGGCGGACCTGGAGAGATCACTCCAGACTTTATCTCAGGTTATTTCAGACTTCAAATCTTTATTATCAAATAACCTGGCATCTGAGATGAATGTCTTTGCTGGGAATGAGAAGCTGGTTTATGAGAAGCTTGATAAACTGGTACTGGCCACAAACAATAATACTGAAAAGATCAAAGTGGCAGTCCAGGGTCTAGAGACAAGGTTGGTTAATTCTGTTCAGACTGCAGTCACTGGCGAACTGGCAGGTCTGAAAGAAGATGTTCAGAATTTGGTTTTTAGGGTCAGTTCTCTGGAGACAAGACCCACACTAGACCAGGGTGCAGTTGTTAGTACTATAAGTGATGCATGTACAAGGAAGTTCAGAAACAATATGCTGAAAGAAATATGTGAAGAAGTTTCTGAGACTGTTCTTCGTAGCATTCATGATGGGGTGTTACCCCAAGTAGACAAGTTACTGGATGAGAAGTTGCCAAAACACTTGCCTAAAGCTGTTGCAAATGTTCAGAAGGAAGTGCAGGCACTTAAGAAAGTTGTGACTGAAACAACTCCAGTAGCAGGTACAACATTTGGTGCACTGGACAGACTTATGCTTGAAGATTTATGGAATGATCTCAAGTCAAGGACTGGTGATCATTCCAAGGGGGAAAAGTTGTCTGGTGACCAAACTCTGAAGCACATGTCACAAAGAGCATATGGCACTGAAGCCGGGCTAACTGAAAGACAAAGAGCATATGGCACTGAAGCCGGGCTAACTGAAGAAGCTACTGGTACTGAAGCCAGTGAGCCCCAGTTTGAGTCCTTCCCAGATATTCCATCAACTCTGAAGTCAGTTAAGGGAAAACAACAAATGGAATCTGAAGAGGAAGAGCAAACTGAAGATGCTGATGATGAAACTTCCAAGAAGTTAGAACAAGAATGCATCATGATAGAGATTTTCAAAAGAAATCAAAAAGATGAACTGCTGGCCCATCAAAGGGAGATGGCAACTATGGGTACTCTGGATTCTTACAATGCTGGCAGGTTAGGCATTAATATTGAAGTATATAAAAAGATGAAAGATGACCCAGAGTTCATCAATGCCTAAATGCATTAGATGATGTTCATGTACGCTCATTCTACGCTGAAGAAGAACAAGTCTATGATTCTATTATTTATGGCGTGAGTGTACCAGAACTCATCAGACAAAGGAAGGATGAACTGGTAAGTCTCCAGAAAAAGATAAGAAAGAATGCTGGTGCTCTGGAGATAGAGTACAGGAAGAGACTTAATGGTTTACCAAAGTTGACTGCCAGACAAATCAAAGCAATCAAAGATGCTGATGTAAGCAATTTCATTCCCCTGGACACTTCTCAAAAAATCAATCGTCAAGAACTCCAATCTGCTGTAGAGCAAAGGAGAGTGTCCAAGGAAACTGAAGCATTGATCCAGCAAGCCAAGCTGAAAGAAAAATACAATGAAATGTTAAACTTCAGGGCTGATGCTAGAAGGATCACTGGTGCTGAAATCAAATTGGCTGAAAATAATGAAGGCATGTCTAAGTTTGAAGTAAAGTTGACCAGGGAGGGTAACTTTACTAACGAAAGGAAAAGTACTTCAGTCCAAGCTTTTGGATGGAGTGAACTGAAGGAAATCGCTTTAACATTCAGGGGGAAGACAGATGTGTCGACTGATGTTAAAGCATTTCTGAAAAGGATTGAAAAGGTATGGAGAAGAAAGCAAACAGATGGAAGTTGCAATGGGCATAAGAACGCCAGAATCAATACCATCTTCTCCATCACCAAAGAGAAAGGCTACTGAAGATGCTCCAGGACAAACATCAAAAAGAAGGGCCTGACTCTTATCATTTACTTATTGTAAATTATTGTCTTATGAAAATTGTATACTATTTATCAGTTGATGTATGTAATAATAGTTGCAAATTTTTATTCTTATAAGTAAATGATCAGATTTAGTCTAAGTTAGAACTTAAAAGATGAAACTGAAAACACTCATGATCTATAAAGTGTTTTCCAGTAACTTAGATTTTTTAGACAAATTGAAACTTGTGTTTTTCAAGCATACAAAATGTATAGATTCAAGCTTGAAAACACTTGCATTATTTCTAAACAAATAGGGGGAATTTGTTAGGTCCAGATTTAGTCCAGATTTACTGGACTCGCTCCAGACTCGACTACTGGAGCCTTACTAAAGATCTGTCCAGAAACGTGTTCTACTGGACCTACTCCAGACTTGGAATCTGGAGTCCCTCTGAAGATTTATCCAGAAATAATGGAAGACCAGTGAGCAAATACTTGTATAGGAAATCTGGAGTATTCTCCAGATGAGCTTACTGGACTTCACCCCAGTCCAGATCAACTCTACTGAAGACATTCTGACTGAAGTCTGAAGAAAGAATACTGACAAATGGCGGAGTCCACTGGAAAGTCTTACCAGATCTGTACACTGGAGGATTGTCAGTGTTCTAGACCCTACAAGTCTGAACACTGATATCGAGGATTGACTTTTCCCTTTACACACTTTCCAAAGAACAATCCACTTATTCTTTACCAAAGTTTGTGTGTGTAAAGGTGGTTGGATAAAAGGACACAAAGTCATTTGATGTGACTTTACCCTTATTCCTTATCCAATACATTTAATGTTCTTGTCGGATCATTAAATGTATGCAACCATATTTGTACGGCACAAAATTCACTGGTGATTTTTGTTGCCTATAAATACAAAGTCATTTCCTTGACATAAATACTTTTAAGCATACATTTTGCATTTAAGTGAATTTGTCCAAATACTCTCGATCTTAAACAGGGATACTTCACAACTTTAAGTATATCGATCCAAAAGAGTTATTTGACAAATATAGATCATTTGTAACTCATAGGTTGTTAGGATACATACTTATTTGTATTATCTTGATTCCGCACAACCTTGTATTTTATTTAACATCATAAATAAAATACACAATTGAAAAATACATAATGTTCTACTTTACTTGTTTATTGCTTTAAGTCTTGTATTACTTTGTTTATATACTTTTGCATTTATTTACAAGTAATACTAGTCCAATCTAGTGATTATTAGACTTGTTGTATTTTACACTTTCCTGGTTAACCATCGAACTTAAGGGACTCACAAATGCTGCCTCTCAACTGGTTGATCTCATTAGTGAATGGGGCCAGATCAACCTGAGGAGTGGCCAGCTTGGTGATCTCAGACATCACTTTTCTATCAATTGTGTTTCCCTTGCACCCAGCGTATCATCGATCTTCTGACCAACTGAAACCATCAACTGCTGCCCAAGCTCAGTCACATTCAACCCAGGCTTTTCAACTAACTCTTTCACCTGTTTTTCAATCTCCTTCAAATCAATTTCTGATCTTCTAACAGTGTTACCCAGCAGATTTGAGATTGAGGTTGTGACTTTGGTCTGAGTAAGGTCAAAGGCTTCTTTTAAAGATGTTGCCAGATTGTTGCAGCTAGTGACCAACTCATTAAGCTTGTTGAACACCAAGTCTTCATTTGCTGAAAACTTGTTAATCCCCAGATCAACCACTTTAATATTGGTCAAGTGATCCTTGTGGTATCTGGAGAAAGACTTGGTGTTTTTGTCAAGTGTCTTTTGAATATCCTCCACCCTGGTGAGAAGGTTTTGGATATCGGCTTGAACAGACACAAATTGACTGTCCAGTGATGGAGGGGAAGGTGTCACTGGACCAGCAGCAGTTACCACTGGAGTAACTGGAGGAGGCAAATTTAGAGAAGCCTCCCCAGTTGACGTCGCAGCAGTTGAGGAAGTAATAATAGGAGTGGTAGAAGAAGAAGGGACTGAAGTAACAATTTGTTGTTCATGCTGAGAATGCTCAGGTGTGAACAACGGCGGCGGTGGCATTTCTCGAAGGAGTGAGAACTGCCCAGATGGTGATGGTGCCATACGTCTGTTTCCAGACATATAGTTGTATGTGGGAAATGGAATATTAGTAGGCTCATTTTCTTGGGATGGTAAAACTGAAATTGAAGCATCTGGAGGCGAGACTTGAGATGAAGGGTTTTGATCTTGTACAGAAGACTCAAAAATCTCCAAGTCTGATGCAGTACCTTCAGAATCCGAAGACTCAATAAGGATTTCCTCGTCATTAACATCCATGTCCAGATCCATGAATGTAACTGAGGGCTGACCAGATGGGTCAGTCTCCAGATGACCTTCTTCAGTTTCCTGGAAGGTTGCATCTGTTGGAGTCCATGTATGCATCTCTTTGACCTTGATGTCTGAATAGAAAGAATGCTCTTAATTGGTTCAAGGTCATGTTGAGTCTTTCACTTGGTGAGCAATAGATTTGAAAGGCTCTTTCTTCAAGATATCTAGCTCTGCACACAATTTCTTCAGGTCTTGTGTTTAAATCCAAGATTTGTTCATAATTCTCAGCAAAATATCCCTCATTGATCCGCCAAATCTTATTTCTTGAGATCCTTGGATGTCTAACTCCTTATCCAAGTTCATTGGGAGTCTCAAGATTTTCTGTATTTCTGAGATGATAAACTATTGCTTTAAGTCTTGTATTACTTTGTTTTATATACTCTTGCATTTATTTACAAGTAATACTAGTCCAATCTAGTGATTATTAGACTTGTTGTATTTTACACTTTCCTGGTTAACCATCGAATTTAAGGGACTCAATGCTGCCTCTCAACTGGTTGATCTCATTAGTGAATGGGGCCAGATCAACCTGAGGAGTGGCCAGCTTGGTGATCTCAGACATCACCTTTTCTATCAATTGTGTTTCCCTTGCACCCAGCGTATCATCGATCTTCTGACCAACGAAACCATCAACTGCTGCCTAAGCTCAGTCACATTCAACCCAGTTTTTCAACTAACTCTTTAACCTGCTTTTCAATCTCCCTTAAATCAACTTCAGATCTTCTAACAGTGTTACCCAGCAGATTTGAGATTGAGGTTGTGACTTTGGTCTGAGTAAGGTCAAAGGCTTCTTTTAAAGATGTTGCCAGATTGTTGCAGCTAGTGACCAACTCATTAAGCTTGTTGAACACCAAGTCTTCATTTGCTGAAAACTTGTTAATCCCCAGATCAACCACTTTAATATTGGTCAAGTGATCCTTGTGGTATCTGGAGAAAGACTTGGTGTTTTTGTCAAGTGTCTTTTGAATATCCTCCACCCTGGTGAGAAGGTTTTGGATATCGGCTTGAACAGACACAAATTGACTGTCCAGTGATGGAGGGGAAGGTGTCACTGGACCAGCAGCAGTTACCACTGGAGTAACTGGAGGAGGCAAATTTAGAGAAGCCTCCCCAGTTGACGTCGCAGCAGTTGAGGAAGTAATAATAGGAGTGGTAGAAGAAGAAGGGACTGAAGTAACAATGTGTTGTTCATGCTGAGAATGCTCAGGTGTGAACAACGGCGGCGGTGGCATTTCTCGAAGGAGTGAGAACTGCCCAGATGGTGATGGTGCCATACGTCTGTTTCCAGACATATAGTTGTATGTGGGAAATGGAATATTAGTAGGCTCATTTTCTTGGGATGGTAAAACTGAAATTGAAGCATCTGGAGGCGAGACTTGAGATGAAGGGTTTTGATCTTGTACAGAAGACTCAAAAATCTCCAAGTCTGATGCAGTACCTTCAGAATCCGAAGACTCAATAAGGATTTCCTCGTCATTAACATCCATGTCCAGATCCATGAATGTAACTGAGGGCTGACCAGATGGGTCAGTCTCCAGATGACCTTCTCCAGTTTCCTGGAAGGCTGCATCTGTTGGAGCCATGTATGCATCTCTTTGACCTTGATGTCTGAATAGAAAGAATGCTCTTAATTGGTTCAAGGTCATGTTGAGTCTTTCACTTGGTGAGCAATAGATTTGAAAGGCTCTTTCTTCAAGATATCTAGCTCTGCACACAATTTCTTCAGGTCTTGTGTTTAAATCCAAGATTTGTTCATAATTCTCAGCAAAATATCCCTCATTGATCCGCCAAATCTTATTTCTTGAGATCCTTGGATGTCTAACTCCTTGTCCAAGTTCATTTGGAGTCTCAAGATTTTCTGTATTTCTGAGATGATAAACTATCTCTTCAAAGATATCTTCTCCATATTTTTCTTGAATTACACTTGCTGGAGCATCATCAGGGTTATCAGAATCAGACTCATCATTATTTCCATTTTCTGGTTGAAATGGATCAGGATCACTTGACTCATCAGAACTTGATGTGGAAGAATAATAATGAGAAATATTTCTGATGAGTGGAGGTAAGTCATCCGAATCTTCTTGAATTTGAGTTCCTCCTTGATCTCCTTGTCTTTGAGTTTCTTTAACAGCTTCTTGAGCAACACTTTCTTGATCAACTTGAGCTTGTGTTTCATGACCCTCTCTAATATCTCTTATATTCTCCCCCTCGGGTTGATCATCAGGATCTTGATCATCCCGACGCCTTGAGATATTAGCCAGTCTACATTGTTGATCAAGCTCTTGAACCCGCTTTTGAAGAGCTTCAATTTCAGCCTGTTGTTCCTGTTGTGTGCTTTGGAAAGATAAATATGCAAGAAGTGATTGAAAAATAGATCGTTTATGAGAAGAAAGATGGGGTTCTTCTGATCTCAACCGATTCATGAGAGCAACAATTAGAGTATCGGTAGATAACCCGCTGGTGGCAATTCTGTTTGGCGAGCAATCGCTTAAGTATTCGGATGAATCAGATGAATCAGAAGAAGAGCTGGAAGAATGATGTGGTGAATTTGGATCAGGAAATGATTGTGGTGGTGGTGTTGGTGGTATGGTTGTTGTTGTTGTTGTTGTTGTTTGGATATGTGGGGGTGTTGGTGTTGGTTGTGTTGGTGTTGGAGTCTCTTCTGGAGAATGAATGTGTAAAGCACCTCCAGTACGTAATCTAGGTGGTTGAGATGAGGTTTGAGATGCAGGAAGTTTACCAGTGATAGTGTTTCTTGATATAAGTAATTCACTTCTTTGTCCCTCTTCAATCCCTTCAACAAAATGAGCAATTAAAGTTTGAGCCTCAGGTGGTAATGGTATAGCAGAAGTTGGCACATCAGTAGTCTCAAGTGATTCTACTGAGTGACCTGAAGACATCATGACTGTCTCAGGATTTCCTGTTGGTTCAAAAGTATGAGCAACAGTTGATGATTCGGCTTTGCAACCAGAATCGGGTTGTTGTTGGGCAACACCACTAACAATACCGGGGTCACTGAGAATGCCCGTTAATACAGTCTCAGGTTGATCCTGAGGAACAGCAGTGTCACAACGGCGTTCATACTGCTCCCAGTCTCTGTCTGAGGACTGTTACCTGCGGCTAAAGCTGGCGTGATGTTAGCTAAGGCAGGATTTCCAAGCTGTCCTTGAGGGTCACACAAAGTGGGTCCCTCTCCGCTTGTTCCGGCACCAGTACTCAACTGGGCTTGTGATTCCGTGTGCCTAGGTGATCTAGACTCTTGTGCATGAAATGAAGGCGAGAGGTGGGGCTGGTCCTCTCTATTTTCAACACTCTCATCCTCCAAATGAGGAGAGTGTGGTGAGCGTGACTGTTCCCCGTGTATTTCTGAGACTAACTCCTGTTGTGAGGAGTCAGAATGGCTGGGAGAGTTTGGTGCAAGCGAGAATGGGTAGTTCCCGACTTCTACTCTAGGGTAAACCCGGCGTTGATATTGGGTTAAGACTAATTGGAGGCCAACGTTTTCTTTTTGCCTTTCACCTATCCCGGACCTCTCAACCTCTCTGGTATTTTCAACCCCTCCCTCATTCCTTCCTTGTTCCTCCGGGATGTCTATGACATCATTAGCAAACTTTATCTTCATCAGAATCTAACACCATATCTAGTAGAAATAATGGGATCAGGAAAGTATAGTTAGCAGCTCCTGAGTCTCTAACATACTTGTAAAAATGGATAGTCACTTGGCTACTGTCTTGAAGCCTTGGAATGCTTCTTTCATGTCTTACTGCACTGTAGACGATTGCTGTGAGAAATCTTATGAATGGAATATACTTCTTGGGAGCAGACACTTTGCCATTTACTAATACAATCAGTTGATCCCACAGAAGTTGAGCAATGTCATAGTGTCTGTTAAAAACAACACCATAGAAAATGTGCAGCATTGGCTGTGTCAGATTGTCCATCCCTCTTGTGTATGGGGTTAAGCAGTTGCTTTGGATGGAATACACATAATACCAAATCTTTGGTAGATTTTTCAACTTGAAATCTCTTGTCCTTGATAAAGGACCTTCATAACCAACAGAAATTAAAGCAGCAAACATTTCTTCATTGGACTCAAAGTCATCATAATCAGCATGTCCATTGAAGTTTGCTTCAGGTAGTCTTAAAATCCTTCTGAAGTCATCAAGATTGAATTCAAACTCATATTTTCTATCTCCTGAAGTCAACTGATATTGAAAGTAGCCTTGACGACGAAGTTCAGGAGATTTTGATTTAGCTTTGGCTCTTGGATTTGTTGGATCATAAGGTTGAACAAAGATAATTGATCTCCACATATCAAAAAGGTAGACTTCAGCTAAGTCTTGTTCAACAGTAAGTACATATGTGAGAGGATGATTGTGAAGAATTCTTGGAACTATTTAAAAACCAGGAGCTATGAAAGGATCAAACAACGCTCTGTTATTTCTCATGCTACTTGTGTTTCCGGCAATGAGAATTTCTTCAATTGATTCGTTTAGAGCAACCTCTTCATCATGTTCAATAATTTCTTGATGATCCATTTTTAATTTTCTGTTTTAAGACATAAAACAATTTAACGCACACATAAAATAAAGTTTGAATAGCAAATAACAAGTTTCACTCAAATGATTTATATAAAATACAAAGAGGTTCACAAAGGCGATCAACTCAGTGTATTCTTTATAAATAATTTGAAATGAGAAGATAAACTCAGAAAATTAAGTATAATCATATAAGTACGATATATTTAAAAATAGCAAGGAAGTACACAAAGGCGTTCGATTCCCCGTATTTCAAATATATTGTGATTATATGATAATACAAAGCATTTTGTCACACCACACAAAATTTAAAAAAAATTAAAAAATTAAAAAAAATTTGAAAATTTTTCTAAGTATGGAAACTAGGACGATCTTGACAAGATCGTCCTGAGGTTGAACTCAGGTTTTGGAAAAACAACACGATCTTAAAGAAGATCGTCTCAATCATTTGTTATTGAAAAAGGTTAAGAAAGGAAAAAGAAACGATCTAGTTCAAGATCGTCTTATCTATGATTATTGGAAAAAAAATGTTAAGTATGGAAAACAGAACATGGGACGATCTTGTTCAAGATCGTCTCAACATTCAATATGTTGACAAAAAGGTTTTAAGTAAAGGAAAATGAGACGATCTTGTACAAGATCGTCTTAAGGTTTATTTCCAAAAAAAATTTTGAAGTGAAGGAAAAAGGGACGATCTTGTAGAAGATCGTTTTAAAACCAAGTGTTAAAAAATACTTCACTTCAATTTTCATTTAAAGAAAAATTCTAACACTTTAAAATATAAAGTGAAATCATCTCAATGATTTCCCTTTAAATTTAAAAGTATTAGTTTTGAGCAAACCGATCTCTTACGAGTTCAGTTACCCATTCATTTGTTTTTCGAATCAATTTTTCTACCACACAGCGTACAGACCCTAGAACGATCTTGACAAGATCGTCCTGGTCTTGGTCTCAAGGGTTACAAGGCAAATAAATGAGAGAGTGGAACTAAGACGGTCTTGGCAAGATCGTCTTATTTCCAAGTCGTTCTTGAACCAAGACGGTCTTGGGCAAGATCGTCTTATTTCCAAGTCGTTCTTGAACCAAGACGGTCTTGGGCAAGATCGTCTTAGGAACAAAATTACTTGAAAATAATACGACTTTGCCAACATCGTTTTATTTCCAACCAGGTTTTGCTTAACACAAATATGATTCATTTTAACAACTAAGCATAACAAAACATTTATATGAATCACAGCAAGTAAACAATCACAACTCAATCACTAAAATTAAGACAAATAACCTAAAACAAATCGAAGATCGTCTTAGGTCATCTTCTTCACAAAGCACAATAAGTTGCAGGTTTTTGAATTTTCAAAATCACAATACTAATCATTTAAACATGTAATAAACATACACATGTAACCTAAACATGCTTCTAAATCATTCAATCATCACATAATCATCAACAGAAGCAGAAATTTTCAAGTAAAAATGGAAAAAATCTTACTTTCTAAACCGAAATATTACTTGAAGATGTGATTAGATGACAATGATGTAATGGAATGAAATGATCAGTATGAGATTACCAACAAAACCCTTATCTTGTTTCAATGATCAGCCAAAAGTTGTTTTCGAAGTGATTGAGAGTGTTTATGAGAGTGTATGGGGAACTGGGAAAGAAAAATTGGAAAAGAAGAAAAAAATGATCAGTTTCCCTCCTCCTTAAGGAAGAGAAAACCGATTTGGTTGCACCCGACCCGATTTTGAAAGTCATGGATTTTTGAAATTGGGCTTTTAAACAAAATGGGCTTAGGTTTTGTATAAAAAAATGGGCATTATGTTTTGTTTTATCATACCAAAAAAAATTTATTTAAACTAAACAAAACAAAACAATTGATAAAAACAATTTTTATTTTTATGATTTTTCCAATTTTATATTTGGTTTTCCTATTATAAACAATTTTCTAATTTAAACAATGAGTTTCTCTTCAAATAGTGCAAATACACAAACTCCCTTAGATTCATGAATTATCCTTTTTCTCCCCCTCAAACATTGCATGATATTTAAGCACATTGCACATAAGCATAGCATCAATGTTTGTCAGATAATGAATGAAAGAGAAAGAGATGAAGGATTTGTACAGAACATGCAGAGGCAAGTAAGTGTATTGGTAATGAGCACTTATTTGAGATTGTTTCTTGAAAAGAAACTCATTCCAGGATCATGTGTTGAACAGTACCCGAGATTTGGAATACTTAACACAGACCTTTATTACCTGCAAAACATAATTAAGGTTTTCTAGGTACCCACCTTTGAATGGGTCCTTTTGGTTAGTGGAATCATTCAAAGTATACAGATGAGGTTTTCGAACAAGAGGTTTATTAGTAAGATTCATCACAATCCCATTTGAATCAACAATCAAAGATTTGGAAATCACAGCAGAAGATTTAGAATTTCTTACAGACCATGGTTTAGCTAAATTACTCAAATTTGAATCAAATTTCCTATCAGGAACTTTCTTCTTGTAATCATTAGCTATCCAACTTCTTCTAACTGGTGATTTATCAGACACTTGTGTTTTAGCATAGCTAGTAGATTTTATCAATGATGATTTAAAAATCCACTTATGGTTACTAGTTAAGCTCTTTTCTCCTTTATCAGATAACTTCTTAGATTCAGTTTGAGGAGTTAAAAACACATTCTGATTTTTTCTTTGCTTGTTGGAGTTTTTGATATTCTGTTTCTTTTGAGTTGCAACAGTGAACCAACCATACTGATCTCTATAACTAGTTATACCATTAGATGTATCTTTTATTAGCAAATCTTGGCTAGTTTTAGACATCTTAGGAAAACAACTAGATTGAGAGATAGCTTTAGAAGCAGAGGTTCTAGAAACAGATGAAATATCAACTTTAAGCTTTGAGTTAGCAGAAATTGCCTTCTTACCTTTGACAGTTGGGGCATGCTGACCTTTGGGTGTATAAAATGAAGTTGGAGCAAACTTAGATTTAGATTCCTTGTTTGATTTAGGCTTTCTGGGTGAGAGTTTTTCAAGCTCTTTTTCAACTTCTGGTGCAAAAACATGATCAGTTTCCAAAAACTTATCTAATTCTTCAACAGAAAGATATGGATAAGTAAACTGTAATTCTTTTGGTTGAACTTCTGATTTTAAAACAGTTTTGTTAGTCAACTTTTCAATCAATGCTTTTGCTTTAGCCTTCAGATCAGTAGGAATCTCAATCTTTTGCTCTAAGTTCAATTTATTTTGGTCAACAGGGGTGATTGAAAGAGTATCAAAAGAAAGTATTTTCTTGACAGAAACAAGATGTTTAGCTTTCAAAGCTTGAACTTTCTCTTCAATGTGAAAGAATGATGACAGCATTGAGGTAGACATTTCATGTATCTCTTGAGGAGAGATGCTATCACCCTGCATGTCTTTGTTAAAGTTCTCACTCCCATTGGATGAAGTGGAGCAATCAACAGAAGTTAGATCATGTAACATTTGGGTCTTGGTGGTCTCACTTACCTTTGGTGAATAATTTTGAGTTTTCAGATGTTGAATGACTTGTTGTTGAGACTCAATTTTTTTTTTAAACCTTCAATTTCCTTTTCCAATATGGTAGTTGGAATGTAAAATCTTTCTGAAATTTGTTTTGAACAATCTTTTTGAGACTCATTTTCAGGAATTGAAATGCTGTCTATTTCTTCTAACTCATAGATGGATCTTTTATGAGTTTTTTTGTATGTGTCATTAATAGCAACATAATCAATCTGAAATCTGTTTGGTTTTTGTCTTTCAACATCATCTGACTCAAAGTCATCCTCAGATGGTCTGATGAATTCTTGAATCATGCCAAGTCTAAGATATTTTTCATTATAAAGTGGACCAAGGTCTTCTTTTTGGATTTTTTCTAAATGTGCTGGATTCTCATAACCCAACCCAAGAAGAAGTTCTGATCTATCAATCTTTGATTTATTGTAATAAGCAGTGAAATTCAGAAAAGGATTTTGTTCAATTTTATAGATTTTTTCTTGATAGAACAAGATGTTTGCTTTCAAATCCTCAACTTGTTTTGAAGAGTCTCAATTTCAACTCCTTTGAGAAAACAAGTACTGTTTAGATCAGAAATCTGTCTTTCATGCTTTTCACAGTTAGGTCTAAAATCTTTCATTTTATTTGTGAGAAACTCAACATCAGCTTGTCTTGCATTTGCTCTTAACCATTCATTGGTTTTCTCAAGCTTTAAAGTCTCAATAATTTGCTTGAGTGAATGGACAGTCTTTTCAAGGTCTTGACATTTGTTTGTCAAATGAGCATTGGGTGAAACAACTTGAGAACTGTTACTTGACAAATGCATTTCTTTTAAGGAATCATAGTTCACTTTGAGAGCTTCATGAGCTATTGAGAGTTCTGAAAAATCTTCATTAATTTTATCAAACTCTTGTTTAGCCATTTTCAAATTGGGTTTTAAAGTAATATTTTGCTTTGTCAAAGTATCAGCAGTTGTTTGGACAGTCAAGTAATCATTTTTGGAAATGAATTGTACCTCACCTGTTGTTGTTTGTGAAGTAGTTTGTGAATGATTGGTTGTTGAAGTGACAGAAGTCATCAAGCATGTGAGATCTTCAGAATCAGCATCAATATCTCCAAATAGCATCTGGTGACCCAGTAAACTGGTGACCAAGATGATTTGTCGAAGAAATATATTGAAGTCCAGTTGCACCGTACAGTTAAAGCAACTGAAGACTTCCTCCAGTTGAGAACTGACCAAGTTGAAGAAGCATTCCAGTTGAAGTCGAAGACAACAAATGGAAGATAGAGAATGACAATGGAAGCGAAGCCCAGTTGGCATTCTAGTCAGTTACAAACTGGAGACCATCAGTGGAAAGCCCTTACAAAGCTTTACACTGATTATGAGGAATTGACTTGTATGCTTTATGTACCTTTACCCGGATAATAAGCTTTATCTTATTATTTAAGTATTAAAAGGTACATAAAGGTGGTTATGTAAAGTCACTTTAACATGCGACTTTACACTACTTTTTAAGGAATTAAATGTTATTCCTTAAATGCTCCCAACCACATTTGTACGGCTAAAGTTAACATTCCAATGTTAACTTTGCCTATAAATACAAGTCATTGCACAACCAAGAATATACTTCTTCGAATAAACTTCGATAGAATTCACACTTTGCAAACCTGCAATATTATTGGTGAACTTGTGCAATCTTCTCTCAATCGCTAAAAGGAACATTTCACAACTTTAAGTGTTTCGATTGTCTTGAGAATTCCGAGTATAGATCAATTGTATTTCATAGGTTGTTAGGATATTTACATTCGTGTATTATCTTGGTTCCGCATCAACCTTGTAATTTGTTTAATATCAATAAATAAATTACACATTGAAAAATACATATTGTCTCATCAAGTTATCTTACAAGTTATTTGTATTATTGCATTGTTCTTTACTTATTGTCTTTTATATAAGTAATCTATCTAGAACTTGGTATATACACACTGCAACTGGTCGTCTCCAGTTCAGTGCATATATTGCAAAGTAACTCCACCATCGACATAGAGGTGTCTTCAGTAGTACCATCTAACGAGTTGGGACTTACAGTGATTATGATAGTGCAACTGACCAAGAATTAAAACTGGACATTGCTGAAGCTCTTAATTCTAATTTGATATTTGTAGAAACTGTTAGATCTGATTGTGTAAATGGTCTAGAAACAGATTTCTTCTGAAATAACTGCTTTAAAATCAAAATTGAAAGAACTTCAAGACATTGAACTGGCATTTCAAGCCAGGTTCTGGTAACTGAACAATTGATTCAAGAAAAACAAGATCTTGAAGTCATTTTAGAGAAAGAAAAACTGGTGATTAAATCATGGCTAGAAACCAGAAAGCCATATGATGCTGGAGTAATCATTTCCTGCTCAAAAACGTGCATATTTAGATGGAAATACTCATGTAGCATCATTAATACCAGTAATCGATCGATTACCAGAGGGGTTCAGGCCGACCACTGTTTATGATGAGCCTGTAACTCCCAAGGCCAATATTTTCCCAGTTCAATCCCCAAAGGTTAAGACTGGAGCATTCCAGATGACTGCTCCAGTTAAAGAGGTTTATCGGAATAAACCTTTGCCTCAGACCAATCCCTACCTAAGCCTAGGACTGGAAAGGCTAAGGTATCATCTGAAGAAAATATTTTGTCCAGGTTAGAGAGCCAGATTCAAACACTGACTCGTCAATTTCAAAGTTTTAATGCAAGATTAAACTTTATTGAGGGTACTTCATCTGGCCCTAGACAAAATACAAAACCTTTTGCAAAAAAAGTTAAATCTATTTCTCCAGTTGAGAAAAAGAAAAAGGTTTCAAAACTATCAACCAGTGGTCTTTTCAACTAAGACCACTGTTGAAGAAGAAAGTGAACTAAACCAGATTGCCCCAGGGACCTATAAGGGAGGGTCCAGTGAACCCATCAGTCGATGGGTTCCCAAATCTAACTGATAATATCTGGTGTGTGTGCAGGGCGATCGAAAGAAATATATCTGGTATCTTGACAGCGCTGCTGGCAGGACGATGACCGGATGTAAGACCCTGCTGGAGGAGTTCACCATTTCTGATGGACCCTCCATTACTTTTGGAAATGATGGTTGTGGAAAGACTGAGGGATACGGTGTTCTGAACAATGGACAAGTCAAGTTCAGACGTGTTGCATTTGTGAATGGTTTGAAATATAACCTGATCAGTGTAAGCCAACTGTGTGATGATGGCTATCAAGTTTTATTCAATATTGCTCAGGGTATTGTATTCAACAAGGACTGGAAGGTAGTGTTGATTGCTCCCAGAAAAGGGAATATGTACGTGATGGATATGGAAAGCTCTCCTTCAGAGCAATGTTTTTATACTCAAGCTGATGAAGACACAAACTGGTTATGGCACAAAAGGTTATCCCATTTAAATTTCAAGAATATTAATAAGTTGTCCAGAAAACAACTTGCAGATGGGATACCTTCAATTTCCTTCAAAAAGGAAAGGCCATGTCCAGGATGTGAGATGGGTAAGCAGAAACGTACCAGTTTCAAGACCAGACAGAATTTCAGCATATCTGAACCTCTTCATATGCTTCATATGGACCTTTTTGGTCCAGTGAACGTTCAGACTCGTGCTGGTAAAAGATACACCCTGGTGATCGTAGATGAATTCTCCAGATATTGTTGGATGATCTTTCTAAGGTCTAAAAGTGAAGCTGCTGCTGAAATCATCAGTCTTATCAAGCAAATTGAGCTCAAGTACAGTCGAAAGGTGTGTCAGTTAAGAAGTGACAATGGAATAGAATTCCAGAATGCAACTCTGGAGTCATTTTGTACTGACACTGGCATCTCCCAGAACTTCTCATCAGCCCGCTCTCTAGAACAGAATGGAGTGGTGGAAAGGAAGAATCGAACGCTGATAGAAGCTTGCCAGGAGTATGCTTGTTGAATCTGGTCTGTCTACCAGTTTCTGGGCTGAAGCAATTGCTACTGCTTGCCACACCCAGAACAGGTCAGTGTATGTGAAGCGACACAAAAAGACAGCCTATGAAGTCTTAAGAAATAGAAAACCAAATATTGGTTATTTCACGTTTTTGGATGTCCAGTTTACATCCTGAACGACTCCAGTCAGTTAGGCAAATTTGATGCCAAAGCTGATGAAGGGTATTTCTTAGGCTATTCAGCCGTTCGCAAGGCCTTCAGAGTCTACAACAAGAGACTGGAGAAGGTCCATGAGTCAATTCATGTACATTTGATGAATCAAATGCTGCAATCAACAAGAAGCCAGCCCTTGACACTCCCCAGTAACTCCAATTGTCTTTTGTGAATCTGATCCTATAAACGACATTAAAGAAGATTCAGAAGACACAGTTTCCAGTCATTCTGATCTGGAACCTGTTCAGAAAAAGAAACACTCCAGTAGTACTCCATTCTATCCTTCTATTATTTTCAAACTACCCTCTGAAATTAATATTGGATCAGATGTTCGTACTATTCCCCCAGTATCAGTGTCAGTTGAAAATATACCAGAAATGTCTTCTTATGAAGAATTCCAAACCGAACCAGTACTTCAAGAAATGCCTTCAAATGAAGAATTTCATGATGCAAATCGTGATTTAAATGACTCAGATGAAGATACTGAAGTAGTCTGGCAAGATCCTCCTCCTGGAGCAACTCCAGAAGAGACTCAACTGAATTCTTGCACTGATATTGTTGTCTGTAACAATCCTGGTCAGTACTCCAGATGGACAAAAGCTCATCCTATTGATCAGATCATAGGTGACTCCAGTAAGGAGTTCAGACCAGAAGAGCCTCCAGTAATCAATGCTTATACGTTAGTTTTCTATCTTTGATGGAACCTAAGAAGATTGACGAGGCTATGGAAGATCCAAGTTGGGTGACTGCTATGCAAGAAGAGCTTCACCAGTTTGAAAGGAACAAGGTCTGGTATCTGGTTCCTTTCCCAGTTGGAAAGAAAGAACCAATTGAACAAGATGGGTCTTCAGAAACAAGGTCGATGAAGATGGCCACGTAATCAGAAACAAGGCCAGACTGGTAGCACAAGGCTACTGCCAGTCAGATGTCAATTTTGATGAATCATTTGCTCCAGTGGCTAGACTTGAAGCGATCAGAATATTCTTAGCATTCACTGCTTATCATCAGTTCAAAGTCTACCAGATGGACGTTAAGAGTGCTTTCTTAAATGGAAAGCTTGAAGAAGAAGTTTATGTCAGACAACCACCAGGTTTCGTTGATGAAAAGCATCTACATTGGGTATATCGTCTGGACAAAGCGCTTTATGGCCTCAGACAAGCCCCACGTGCCTGGTATGACACTCTGACTAAACATTTATTGAAAAATGGTTTCAAACGAGGGGCAATTGACAATACCTTATTTATTCTTCATGAAAAAGGTAATCTGTTAATGGTACAAATTTATGTTGATGATATTATTTTGGGTCTACTGATGAAAACATGTGCAAGAAATTTTCAAAAATAATGTCAACTGAATATGAAATGAGTTTGGTGGGTGAATTAACATATTTTCTTGGACTCCAGATTAAACAAAACAAAGATGGCATTTTATTAATCAGGAAAAATATGTTAGAGATCTTTTAAAGAAATTTGATATGAACTCTTCACCATCTAAACAACTCCAATTTCTGCACCACTGACACTGGACTCCGATCCAGATGGTAAACCAGTGAACACCACTGTCTATAGAGGCATGGTTGGTTCACTGATGTATTTAACTGCCAGTAGACCAGATATTATGTTTTCAACATGTTTATGTGCCAGATATCAGTCTAATCCAAAGGAATCTCATATGCTTGCTGCAAAGCGCATACTGAAGTACCTTAAAGGTGTCCCCAGTCTAGGTCTTTGGTATCCCAAAGGCTCAGGCATGGATCTAATGGGTTATTCAGATTCAGATCATGCAGGTTGTAAGATAGATAGGAAATCCACTACTGGTGGATGTCATTTCCTTGGTGGCAAACTGGTCAGCTGGACCAGTAAGAAGCAAACTTCAGTTTCATTGTCCACTGCTGAAGCTGAATATGTATCTGCAGCCAGTTGTTGTGCTCAGATACTCTGGATGAAGAACCAGTTGCTTGATTATGGTATTAAGTATTCAAAGACCCCAATCTTTTGTGATAATACCAGCGCCATTGCTATCTCGAACAATCCAGTCATGCACTCCAGAACGAAGCACACTGATCTCAGGTATCACTTTATTCGTGATCATATTATGAAAAACAACATTGAACTCCATTTTATTCCCACTGACAAACAACTCGCTGACATTTTTACTAAACCTCTGGATGTCAAAACTTTTGAATATCTTGTTGGTGAGTTGGGAATGTTAAACCCTTAAATCTGGTGACTGCTCAGATATTGAACGCCTTTGTGTACTATCTTTGCATTATTAGATTTCTGGATCAACATTCCAGGGGAAGACTTGAAAGATATTTTTGTTCTTAAAAATGTTTTAAGTTCAGGGGGAATTTATTAATTTATTTTCTCACTGGACAAATTCTTCAGAAAATATTATTGGTACTTTGTAAATGTGTCCCTCTCACTGGTAATTGGACAGGTTGAAGTACGTGTTTGAGGTGACTTATGTCTCCTTGTAAATGTGTCCCTCTCATTTGTCTGTATTAGTTGACGTGCACGTTTGAGGTTACTAGTCTTTCAAAATGGTTTTCACTGGTACTTTATTGGAGTGTCCCTCCAGTGTACCATCAGTACATGTTCACTGGACTAATCCACCAGTGATACTGGAGTGTCCAGTCAACCTCCAGATGCACTGAAATATGTCATAATATTTTCTAAATACTTGGTCATTGTGCGTGCCACGTAAGCAAACCTTTTGAAGATATTTTAATCCTACGTGGCATGTAAATTTTTCAACGTAATGATGGTATTTTTACCTTGGGAAGTCAAAAAGAGCAACTTGTTAAGGTTTGTGGGCTGTAAACCGTCACACATTTATGTGTGATGTGATGTAATTAATGCGGATCTCAAACCCGACCAAAATTTTATTTGATAATTTCAAATTAAACCGTTTGAGTTCCACATTCTCTCTCCTATAATACCCACTTTCAATTTCATTTGCATTTACTTCGAACATATTTACTCCCAAATCTTTCAAATTCCTTCATTTACTTCTTCATTCAATTTCCAATCATATTTATCTCTCTTATTTACTCCATTACCATTCAATTCTTCATCAAATCTTCATCATAACCATATTTATTCAATTTCATTTTCATCTATTCTTTATAAAATGGCACCTAGACAATCCAAATCGCTTAAAAATCTGCTTGCCGCTGAATATGCTCCTTCTGAAAATGTTGAAAGGGCACCTCATATCGTTTTAGAGGCAAATGCCATAAGAATAAACATGAACAACTGGATGGCCAGACTTTCACTCTCCAGTGTTCATAATGCTCAATCTGTTATTGGGAGATTAAACACATTTTTTCTCTCATGTCCTTTATATGGTTCTTTAACATTAAATCCAGGAAGGATGTACCATGATTACCTTTGTGAATTCTGGTACACTGCAAAATACGATGATGAAACGTCATCAATCAATTATACTCTCAAGGGAGGTACCAGATCCCTTGGTTTCACTGCTAGTCTACTCAGGTCTGTTCTACAGTTAAACTATTTTGAACAGAATGAGTTGCCTATTGAACTTCCCTCTGGTATCAATACAAGGGAAGTATGCAGACTGATGGGGCACACAGATATCATGGATGAGCATGGCCAGCTATCCAGGAAAGGAACTATCTACATGAGCAAACTGTCAGACTCGTGGAGATACTTCTTCACCCACATTGTTGAATGTCTGGGAGGCAGTTCTGGAGGGTTAGACCAGATAAATCAAACCCATCTCCAGATTGCCTACTGCCTATGGTTTGGGCTTAGAGTGGACTTTGCTCAGATTCTTTTTGATGATCTGGTAGAGCGCATTAGAGTGAAAGGAAGAAAACCGTTTGTTCCTTATATTCGTTTCCTTTCACTAATGTTTAAAAATGCTCTTGGAGACTAGTATGATTTTGATACTACTCACTTTTCTGTGAGTGAGTATATGAGGGATCTGGTAAACCTCAGATCTCCACTGGACGAGGTAGATATTCCTCAGTCCATGCTTTCCTTTCAAAGGGAAGAAGCTGGGATGGCTCCAGATAGAGGTCAAGCTGTTGAAGGACCATCTGGAGACCAAGATGTACAGATAATAGAAGCTGTACAACCCATCAGACAAGTTGCTCCTGAAGGTCAAGTATCAGAAGTTGTTGAACCTTCCAGACGACCTAGAACAAACAGGCGTCTAATGAGAGCTGGACTTCAGGTGAATCCTGAAAGACATCCTGGTGATGTTATGAATCTGGATGGGTCACCAATTTTTGAACAAGAGAACGTACAAGAGGTTGTTGGGCAGGTGACTGATGAACAAATTGAAAATGTTGCCCAGATTATTGAGCAGGTTGATGAACATGTATCTGGTGAGCAAGAGGCTCAAATAGACTTGAATGTAGAGGCTGGTGAACAAGTTAATGAACAGGCTGGTGAACAGACTGGTGATCAGACAGTTGGGATGGCTCCAGAATGGGATGATGTAGATTCCCCAATGTCTGAAGGCTTTGATGTAAACATGAATTTCTTGGGTGATGAAGAAGAAAATATTGACACATCTGCTATTGCTTCAGTCACCCAACCAATTACATCTTCAGAAATGCCACCACCACCAGAATCAAACATGCCACCACCACCACCTTCAATTCCTAGAGATACACCTTACTTCTCTCCAGCAACCACTCAACCTTCACAATCTCAACCTCCACCTCGTGCGCCGGAGTCACCAGTTGCAACATCTAAAGCTGCAACTGAAGAGGACTGGGCACAAGTTCCTCTTATGACCAGATTGCCTTCAAATCTTGAACCTCCCAGTGGTCTCTCCACTTCATCTTCTGCCGAGGTCCAAGGCCTTTTAAGTAAGGTGGCGGACCTGGAGAGATCACTCCAGACTTCATCTCAGGTTATTTCAGACTTCAAATCCTTATTATCAAATAACCTTGCATCTGAGATGAATCTGTTTGCTGGGAATGAGAAGCTTGTGTTTGAGAAGCTTGATGAACTGGTACTGGCCACAAACAACAATAATGAAAATTTCAAAGTGGCAGTCCAGGGTTTAGAGACAAGGTTGGTTAGTTCTGTTCAGACTGCAGTCACTGGTGAACTGGCAGGTCTGAAAGAAGAAGTCCAGAAGTTGGTTTCCAGGGTCAGTTCTCTGGAGACTAGATCCACACTTGACCAGGATGCAGTTGTCAGTACAATTAGTGATGAATGTACAAAGAAGTTCAGAATCAGTATGCTGAAAGAATTATCTAAAGAGATTTCTGAGACTGTTCTTCGTACCATTCAAGATGGGGTGTTACCCCAAGTGGAGAAATTGCTGGAAGAAAAGTTGCCAAAACACTTGCCTAAAGAAGTTAAAACTGTTAAAAAGGAAGTGCAGGCACTTAAGAAAGTTGTGACTGATACAACTCCAGTGGCAGGAAGAACCTTTGGTGCACTGGACAGACATATGCTGGAACAGTTATGAAATGATCTCAAGTCCAGAACTGGTGATCATTCCAAGGGGGAAAAGTCGTCTGGTGACCAAAAACAAGTGACACTGAAGCACTTGGCACAAAGAGCATATGGCACTGAAGCCACTATGCTGTCTGAAGAAGCTGCTGGTATATGTATAGCCACTTCAGTCGTGTTCGTCGTTTCTTGAAAGTATCTTTTTTCTAGGAACATTGTTGTTGTTGAATGTGAAGCTTAGCTCTTGTTTACAAAAGTCGTATTCGGATTCTGCTTTCATTATACGAAATAAGATAACTAACTACTTTGCTGGCTTGCTGGTGAAGCCAGTTGGTGACCAAAAACAAGTGACACTAAAGCACTTGGCACAAAGAGCAGATGGCACTGAAGCCACTATGCTGTATGAAGAAGCTGCTGGTATATGTATAGCCACTTCAGTCGTGTTCGTCGTTTCTTGAAAGTATCTTTTTTCTAGGAACATTGTTGTTGTTGAATGTGAAGCTTAGCTCTTGTTTACAAAAGTCGTATTCGGATTCTGCTTTCATTATACGAAATAAGATAACTAACTACTTTGCTGGCTTGCTGGTGAAGCCAGTTGGTGACCAAAAACAAGTGACACTGAAGCACTTGGCACAAAGAGCATATGGCACTAAAGCCACTATGCTGTCTGAAGAAGCTACTGGTACTGAAGCCAGTGAGCCCTAGTTTGAGTCCTTCCCAGATATTCCAACTACACTGAAGGCTGTTAAAGGAAAAGAAAAAATGGTATCTGGAGAAGAAGAGCAAACTGCTGAAGAATCATCAGAGTATCCTACTGCTGATGATGAAACCTCCAAAAAGCTTGAACAAGAATGCATCATGATTGAAATCTTCAAGAGAAATCAAAAAGATGAACTGCTGGCCCATCAAAGGGAGATGGCATCTATGGGTACTCTGGACTCTTACAATGCTGGCAGGTTAGGCATAAATATCGATGTTTACAAAAAGATGAAGGAAGACCCCAGAGTTCATCAATGTCTGAATGCATTGAATGATGTTCATGTACGCTTCTTTTACGCCGAAGAAGAACAGGTTTATGATTCTATAATTTATCGCGTTAGTGTACCAGAACTCATCAGGCAAAGGAAGGAGGAGCTGGTAAGCCTCCAGAAAAAGGTCAGAAAGAACGCTGGTGCTCTGGAGATAGAGTACAGAAAGAAACTGACTGGCTTACCAAAACTGACTGCCAAACAAATCAAAGCGATTAAAGATGCTGATGTAAGCAAATTCATTCCCCTGGACACTTCTCGAAAAATCAATCGTCAACAACTCCAATCTGCTGTAGAGCAAAAGAGAGTGTCCAAGGAAACTGAAGCATTGATCCAGACAGCCAAAGTTGAAAGACAAGTATAATGAAATGTTAAATTTCAGGGCTGATGCTAGAAGGATCACTGGTGCTGAGATCAAATTAGCTGAAAATCATGAAGGCATGTCCAGGTTTGAAGTAAAGTTGACCAGGGAGGGTAACTTTACTGATGAAAGGAAAAGTACTTCAGTCCAAGCATTTGGATGGAGTGAACTGAAAGAAATCGCTTTAACGTTCAGGGGGAAGACAAATGTGTCGACTGATGGTAAAGCATTTCTTAAAAGGATTGAGAAGGTATGGAGAAGAAAGCAACAGATGGAAGTTGCAATGGGCATGAAATCGCCAGAATCAGTACCACCTTCTCCATCACCAAAGAGAAAGGCTTCTGAAGATGCTCCAGGACAGACATCGAAGAGAAGGGTCTGACTCTTATCATTTACTTGTTGTAATTTATTGTTTTATGAAAATTGTAAACTATTTATCAGTTGATGTATGTAATAATAGTTGCAATTTTTGATTCATATAAGTAAATGATCAGATTTAGTCTAAGTTAGAACTTAAAAGATGAAACTGAAAACACTCATGATCTATAAAGTGTTTTCCAGTAACTTAGATTTTTTAGACAAATCAAAACTTGTGTTTTTCAAGCATACAAAATTGTATAGATTAAGCTTGAAAACACTTGCATTATTTCTAAACAAATAGGGGGAATTTGTTAGGTCCAGATTTACTGGACTCGCTCCAGACTCGACTACTGGTGCCTTATTGAAGATTTGTCCAGAAATAATGGAAGACCAGTGAGCAAATACTTGTATAGGAAATCTGGAGTATTCTCCAGATTAGCTCACTGGACTCACCCCAGTCCAGATCAACTCTACTGAAGACATTCTCACTGAAGTCAAAGACTGAAGTCAGAATAAAGAAGGCTGACAAATGGCGGAGTCCACTGGAAGTCTTACCAGATCTGTACACTGGAGGATTGTCAGTGTTCTAGACCTTACAAGTCTGAACACTGATAAATCGAGGATTCTTGTTATTTCTCCTCCCTTCCATCTTTTTGTCTATTCTCTGACTTTCGTAGCGTTTTTGTCTTATTGTTTATCTCAAATTTTTATGACGTTGTTCTGTAACATCCGTGAGTTTTGACCCGTTGACTTTTCGTGTAATATGACTAACAGTTTAAGTTAATGAATTATTT
The DNA here is from genome assembly GCA_034093135.1 of Erigeron breviscapus. NCBI lineage: Eukaryota > Viridiplantae > Streptophyta > Magnoliopsida > Asterales > Asteraceae > Erigeron > Erigeron breviscapus. Next base: position 36,856,481 of record CM067173.1, on the reverse strand, counting down.
GGGTCGTTTTGTGGATTAAATGACAATGTGTTATATTCGGGTCGATAATATGTTTGATCGGTGTTTAAATGTGTAACGATTGTAATTTGGCTTGAGAAGAGAAACGGGTCGGCCCGTGGGTAGTCCACGACCCACCAGCCACATTTGACCCCAATCCTCTCCTTATCTCTTTCTTCCCCCTTTCATTTCTTATCTTTCTATCTTTCTCTCTTTCTCTCAAGTAAAAAGGCAAGGCAAACCCATTCCATTTCTTCTTCTAATCTATCATCTACTTGGTGTTTGGAACGGATATAACACTAGAATCATAGTCATCTATACCACATTATCGTCTATACGAAGAATCAAGGTTGTAGTGCAAGCATTTTAACCCATTTTGACCTAAATTGGGTTCTAGCTCGGAAAGGAAGTTTTGGTAAGTCTAATTCATCCCATTTACTTCTATTTATGTTAGTTTACTCGTTTCTAGTCATCTCGTACATTTACAAGTTCTAAATCGCCTTAAAATGAGTTTTGGGTCGAATTAGGGTTTAATTAGGGTTTGATCGATTTGGAGAATTTGGTGATGTTATGGATGGAAATATGGGTTTGGGTAAGTGTATTTATGCATTAGAATGTCAAATGTAGCTTCAAAATGAGTCTTTAATCTTGCAATGCGATTTAGGGTTTGGTTCAAGTGATATAGGGTTTTGGTTCTTGATTTTCTGCATAACTGCTGCTGGTCGTGTTGCTGCCCAGTAAGGGGCGTAACCTACGGCCCTATGGGGCGTAGGTTACGCTATGTTTTGACGGCGTAAGTTACGGCCCTTTGGGGCGTAGCTTACGCCGAAGTCTTACCTTACGCCCAAAAACCCACTGTTTACGCCACTCCTTACGCCAAAAATGAACTTTCTAGAGGGCCGTACCTTACGCCCCCTTTACACTAAAACTTTATAAGGGGCGTAACCTACGGCCCTATGGGGCGTAGGTTACGCCAGTTGTACTTTCCAGAATTTATTGTTTGACCTAAATTGACTTTCTGAAAC
>CM067173.1:36844021-36854459 GCA_034093135.1 Erigeron breviscapus | reverse complement strand
TTGGATAATCTAGCGTGTTTGATCAAATGAAGATGTTGGATAATTGGATCAATGAAGATGTTGACTTGAACTACTGGATCAATGAAGATGTTGGATAATTGGATCAATGAAGATGTTGGATAATTGGATCAATGAAGATGCGGGTATTGATCTAGCGTGTTTGATCAAATGAAGATGTTGGATAATTGGATCAATGAAGATGTTGACTTGAACTACTGTCCAAGACTCCAAGTGATCATTGGTGTATGCAACTTTCTTTCACTTTATAGATTTCTAAACTTTTTATCAGAGGTTCTATAATTATTTTAATTTCCTAACGAGCAAGGGTTTCAAGTTATAGAGGTAATTTTAATATAAGCGATTATGTAACAATTCAGGCGCTTTTTTTAATATGCGAGAATTGCATCTCATTCTTGTAAGCTTATTGAAGATGATATTTTCTTCTTTTCTTTGCTTATACTAACCTGAACAAATGGAGCTGGCATCTTAGATAGACGAAGTGAAGAAACGACCACCGCTACATACAATTCATGAATTCCCTTTGTAAAGGGTTTTTGGCTCTTGACAGAGTAACTTGGCCAATCTGAATTTGTGGTTTAGGTTGTATTTTACGGCTGCTATATTTAGTACTAAAATGACTTTCGCCTTTCTCTTTTAGGTAGTCAGTCTTGGTCTTAACCAGTTATGATATGCCAAAAAAGGGGCCACTTTGGACCCGAGGAAGCAAAAGATGAAGAAAAGGTGAGAACCGCTATAAAGAGCAAACATAGGAAGGAGGGTGTTAGAGTGAGAAGCAGAGGCAACAAGGGTAAGGGCCCCTTACTAAGGGGTAATGGGTCTGATTCCATTTCTGGGTGATACTATTTCATAGGTGATACTGAAACATAAGAACTCAAATAACTACGTGTATTACTATGCCTTTGTTGCCGTTATGATATCAATGGTTGGGTATAACTTGTAGGCGTAGATGAAATTGTGCATCCTTTGGGTCGAACAAAGGGATAAATTTGGTTCGACAGTAATTTTTTCGTTTCCTTTTGGTTCTTTTTACTTCGTATTTGCATAGTGTGAACTTATTTTGATATATCGTTTAGAAAGTATTAGTTTAAATTAAATGTATTATACGGCACAAGGGTTAGTCTACTTTTTTTGACATTTTGATTTCGATAAGAAACATAATATGTGCTATATTTTGCCAATTCGCTGCATGATGGTTTATTAGTTTATCTTTTTTAGTTGTATCTTTCAACTATCTTATGTTTGAGTTCGCATTGTTTTTATGTTAAGCTTTATAAAAAAAAGTTGGATATTTGCACTTTCTTTATTAATAAAGAAAAGTGCTTGGTGTTCTTTTAAATATAAATTTATTGCTTTTAACCCGGTCAACGACCAGGTATTGATCTAGTTTACCCTGTCCATAAACGCATATGCTTTTAAAGCTAACGCCGTCAATCGGTCGCTTGGACCACCTAGTTTTTATTATCTAGTGTTTGCATCTAAAATTATTTGTTTATTAAAAATAAAAAGGGTTAATTGCAAGATTGGTCCATGTGGTTTGTCCATTTTAGTAATGGGAGTCCCTTTTTGAGTATCGTTGTAATGGTAGTCCCTATTTTGTGATTTTTTTGCAAGATTAGTCCTTTTTTAACGGAACCATTAGCGGGTGTCGTCAAGTCTTCACGTGGCCATCACGTGCAGGGGCAATATCATCATTTCATACAACACTGAAGGGACTTCCATGCTAGTAAACTCGAAAAAGGACCCCCATTGCAAAAATGGAAAAACCACATGGACCAATCTTTCATTTAGCATCTTAAGATTTTTTTTATTTAATTCAAGATGTAACATCCTTGATTTTGACCCGTTTGACTTTGTATGTAATTTGATTAACAATTATAGTTAGTAATATAATGGAGGCCATTTTTATGATTTAATGATGTGTTATAAGCTAGTCGAGGTCGTTGGGCCAACTTATTTGATAATACGATACATGTTGGTGCTTAATTTTACTAGAATTTGAGATGGGTTATCCACGGGTCAACCTACAACCCACAACCCACAACCCATGACCCATACCCAACCTTATCCCCTCCCCCAAATTCTTACACCCATATCCCCACTCATCCATCCATTATCTATCTCCCTTTCTCTCTCTAATTAAGTGCATGACACACACAAACACATATAACTCTCTCTCTCTAAATTCTTGAGCATTTATTGTGGTTTGGGGTTAGATCATTGTTAGAATAAGCATCCATATCTTCAATCAAACAACATATCAAAAGATTGGGTCATCAAAGTGCAAGAATCATCCATTTGGGTTCATTTTCGGGTTTGGACATTGGAGGTGACTTTTGGTAAGACAAACTCATCTTAAATTCATCAGTTTATACTTATTAACATGTTTCTAGTCAAACTAAACTCCCTTGGGTCACAAATCGGGTCAAAAGTCGGCTAGATCGAAATTAGGGTTTGGTTAGGTTTCAATTAGGTCAAAAACGATTTTGAGTATAGACTTGATGTTTTGAATTGTTGTTATGATGTGGGTTTTGTCAAAAGATATTTATGTTCAATTATACTTAATTAGATGTAAAAATGGGTTATGAAGCTTTGGAAACCGATTTCTTGACCTAAGGTGAGTTTTGGGGTGTTTTGGGTTGGGGTTTGGCCAACCACCTGCTGTTGCTCGACCTGCAAGTAGTCCAGCGTCTTGGACGCCAAGCCACCGTCCCATATGGTGGCCTAGATAGTTGATTTTTGAACAAAGCTTGGGTACTTCCTGACCTACAGTGGGAAGATGGTGATGAGACGCTAAAACCTCAAAATGGAAGCCACCGTAATTGACGATGCAACCTACCGTCCATTACGACACTCTCCTTCTGAACCAGTGTCTGAGACACCGTGGGTGACCATCCCAGATGGTGGTCCACTGGTGACTGGGCGTTTGAGACGCCACATTGGTCATGGTGATGACATGTGAGTATCGTTGCACAGATGAGCGTACATGGACATCCGAGTATATAGACATATATATCTCGATGATTTTGAGATGCCACATTGGTCATGGTGATGACATGTGAGTATCGTTGCACAGATGAGCGTACATGGACATCCGAGTATATAGACATATATATCTCGATGATTTTGAGATGCCACATTGGTCATGGTGATGACATGTGAGTATCGTTGCACAGATGAGCGTACATGGACATCCGAGTATATAGACATATATATCTCGATGATTTTGAGATGCCACATTGGTCATGGTGATGACATGTGAGTATCGTTGCACAGATGAGCGTACATGGACATCCGAGTATATAGACATATATATCTCGATGATTTTGAGATGCCACATTGGTCATGGTGATGACATGTGAGTATCGTTGCACAGATGAGCGTACATGGACATCCGAGTATATAGACATATATATCTCGATGATTTTGAGATGCCACATTGGTCATGGTGATGACATGTGAGTATCGTTGCACAGATGAGCGTACATGGACATCCGAGTATATAGACATATATATCTCGATGATTTTGAGATGCCACATTGGTCATGGTGATGACATGTGAGTATCGTTGCACAGATGAGCGTACATGGACATCCGAGTATATAGACATATATATCTCGATGATCTTTCACTGGAGCCTGGATCTGGAGGATCTTCACTGGAGAAGTGATCTGGAGGATCTTCACTGGAGAATGGATCTGGAGGATCTTCACTGGAGAAGTGATCTGGAGGATCTTCACTGGAGAATGCATCTGGAGGATCTTCACTGGAGAAGTGATCTGGAGGATCTTCACTGGAGAATGGATCTGGAGGATCTTCACTGGAGAATGGATCTGGAGGATCTTCACTGGAGAAGTAATCTGGAGAATCTTCACTGGAGAAGTGATCTGGAGAATCTTCACTGGAGAAGTGATCTGGAGGATCTTTACTGGAAGTGATCTGGAGAATCTTCACTGGAGATGGAGACTGGAGACTGGAGGATCTTCACTGGAACCTGGATCTGGAGGATCTTCACTGGAGCCTGGATCTGGAGGATCTTTACTGGAGATGTGATCTGGAGAATCTTCACTGGAGAATGGATCTGGAGCATCTTCACTGGAGAAGGATCTGGAGGATCTTCACTGGAGAATGGATCTGGAGGATCTTCACTCGAGAAGTAATCTGGAGAATCTTCACTGGAGAATGGATCTGGAGGATCTTTACTGGAGAAGTAATCTGGAGAATCTTCACTGGAGAATGATATGGAGAATCTTCACTGGAGAATGGATCTGGAGAATCTTCACTGGAGAATGGATCTGGAGAATCTTCACTGGAGAATGGATCTGGAGGATCTTCACTGGAGAATGGATCTGGAGGATCTTCACTCGAGAAGTAATCTGGAGAATCTTCACTGGAGAATGGATCTGGAGGATCTTTACTGGAGAAGTAATCTGGAGAATCTTCACTGGAGAAGTGATCTGGAGAATCTTCACTGGAGAAGTGATCTGGAGGATCTTCACTGGAGAAGTGATCTGGAGGATCTTTACTGGAGAAGTAATCTGGAGAATCTTCACTGGAGAAGTGATCTGGAGGATCTTCACTGGAGAAGTGATCTGGAGGATCTTTACTGGAGAAGTAATCTGGAGAATCTTCACTGGAGAATGGATCTGGAGGATCTTTACTGGAGAAGTAATCTGGAGAATCTTCACTGGAGAATGGATCTGGAGGATCTTCACTGGAGAAGTGATCTGGAGAATCTTCACTGGAGAAGTGATCTGGAGAATCTTCACTGGAGAAGTGATCTGGAGAATCTTCACTGGAGAAGTGATCTGGAGAATCTTCACTGGAGAAGTGATCTGGAGAATCTTCACTGGAGAAGTGATCTGGAGGATCTTTACTGGAGAAGTGATCTGGAGGATCTTTACTGGAGAAGTAATCTGGAGAATCTTCACTGGAGAAGTGATCTGGAGAATCTTCACTGGAGAAGTGATCTGGAGGATCTTTACTGGAGAAGTAATCTGGAGAATCTTCACTGGAGAAGTGATCTGGAGAATCTTCACTGGAGAAGTGATCTGGAGGATCTTCACTGGAGAAGTGATCTGGAGAATCTTCATTGGAGAAGTGATCTGGAGGATCTTTACTGGAGCTGGCATCTGGAGAATCTTTACTGGAGAATGGATCTGGAGGATCTTCACTGGAGAATGGATCTGGAGGATCTTTACTGGAGAAGTAATCTGGAGAATCTTCACTGGAGAAGTGATCTGGAGAATCTTCACTGGAGAATGGATCTGGAGAATCTTCACTGGAGAATGGATCTGGAGGATCTTCACTGGAGAAGTAATCTGGAGAATCTTCACTGGAGAATGGATCTGGAGGATCTTTACTGGAGAAGTAATCTGGAGAATCTTCACTGGAGAATGGATCTGGAGAATCTTCACTGGAGAATGGATCTGGAGGATCTTTACTGGAGAAGTAATCTGGAGAATCTTCACTGGAGAATGGATCTGGAGGATCTTCACTGGAGAATGGATCTGGAGGATCTTCACTGGAGCCTGGATCTGGAGGATCTTTACTGGAGCCTGGATCTGGAGGATCTTTACTGGAGAAGTGATCTGGAGAATCTTCACTGGAGAAGTGATCTGGAGGATCTTCACTGGAGAAGTGATCTGGAGAATCTTCACTGGAGAAGTGATCTGGAGGATCTTTACTGGAGAAGTAATCTGGAGAATCTTCACTGGAGAATGGATCTGGAGGATCTTTACTGGAGAAGTAATCTGGAGAATCTTCACTGGAGAATGGATCTGGAGGATCTTCACTGGAGAAGTAATCTGGAGAATCTTCACTGGAGAAGTGATCTGGAGGATCTTCACTGGAGAAGTGATCTGGAGGATCTTCACTGGAGCCTGGATCTGGAGGATCTTCACTGAAGCCTGGAGCTGGAGACTGGAGGATCTTGACTGGAGACTGGAGGATCTTCACTGGAGCCTGGATCTGGAGGATCTTTACTGGAGCCTGGATCTGGAGGATCTTTACTGGAGAAGTGATCTGGAGAATCTTCACTGGAGAATTGATCTGGAGGATCTTCACTGGAGCCTGGATCTGGAGGATCTTTACTGGAGCCTGGATCTGGAGGATCTTCACTGGAGAAGTGATCTGGAGAATCTTCACTGGAGAAGTGATCTGGAGGATCTTTACTGGAGCTGGAGATGAGACTGGAGGATCTTCACTGGAGAATGGATCTGGAGGATCTTCATTGGAGCCTGGATCTGGAGGATCTTTACTGGAGCCTGGATCTGGAGAATCTTCACTGGAGAATGGATCTGGAGGATCTTCACTGGAGAAGTAATCTGGAGAATCTTCACTGGAGAAGTGATCTGGAGAATCTTCACTGGAGAAGTATCGGGAGAATCTTCACTGGAGAAGTGATCTGGAGGATTTTCACTGGAGAATGAATCTGGAGGATTTCAACTGGAGCATGGATCTGGAGGATTTCACTGGTGAATGGATCTGGAGGATCTTTACTGGAGCCTGGATCTGGAGGATCTTCGCTGGAGAATGGATCTGGAGGATTTTCACTGGAGAATGAATCTGGAGGATTTTCACTAGAGAATGAATCTGGAGGATTTCAACTGGAGCATGGATCTGGAGGATTTCAACTGGAGCATGGATCTGGAGGATCTTCACTGGAGAAGTAATCTGGAGAATCTTCACTGGAGAATGGATCTGGAGGATCTTTACTGGAGAAGTAATCTGGAGAATCTTCACTGGAGAAGTGATCTGGAGAATCTTCACTGGAGAAGTGATCTGGAGAATCTTCACTGGAGAAGTGATCTGGAGGATCTTCACTGGAGAAGTGATCTGGAGGATCTTCACTGGAGATGGATCTGGAGAATCTTCACTGGAGAATCGATCTGGAGGATTTTCACTGGAGAAGTAATCTGGAGAATCTTCACTGGAGAATGAATCTGGAGGATTTTCACTAGAGAATGAATCTGGAGGATTTCAACTGGAGCATGGATCTGGAGGATTTCAACTGGAGCATGGATCTGGAGGATTTCAACTGGAGCATGGATCTGGAGGATTTCAACTGGAGCATGGATCTGGAGGATTTCACTGGAGAATGCATCTGGAGGATCTTTACTGGAGAATGGATCTGGAGGATCTTTACTGGAGAAGTAATCTGGAGAATCTTCACTGGAGAATGGATCTGGAGGATCTTCACTGGAGTGGATCTGGAGAATCTTCACTGGAGAATGGATCTGGAGGATCTTTACTGGAGAAGTAATCTGGAGAATCTTCACTGGAGAATGGATCTGGAGGATCTTCACTGGAGCTGGATCTGGAGGATCTTCACTGGAGCATGGATCTGGAGGATCTTCATTGGAGCATGGATCTGGAGGATCTTCACTGGAGCCTGGATCTGGAGGATCTTTACTGGAGCCTGGATCTGGAGGATCTTCACTGGAGAAGTGATCTGGAGAATCTTCACTGGAGAAGTGATCTGGAGGATCTTTACTGGAGCCTGGAGACTGGAGACTGGAGCCTGGATCTGGAGGATCTTTACTGGAGCCTGGATCTGGAGGATCTTTACTGGAGTGAATCTGGAGGATCTTCACTGGAGAAGTGATCTGGAGGATCTTCACTGGAGAAGTGATCTGGAGAATCTTCACTGGAGAAGTGATCTGGAGGATCTTTACTGGAGAAGTAATCTGGAGAATCTTCACTGGAGAATGGATCTGGAGGATCTTTACTGGAGAAGTAATCTGGAGAATCTTCACTGGAGAATGGATCTGGAGGATCTTTACTGGAGAAGTAATCTGGAGAATCTTCACTGGAGAAGTGATCTGGAGGATCTTTACTGGAGAAGTAATCTGGAGAATCTTCACTGGAGAATGGATCTGGAGGATCTTCACTGGAGAAGTAATCGGGAGAATCTTCACTGGAGAAGTGATCTGGAGGATTTTCACTGGAGAATGAATCTGGAGGATTTCAACTGGAGCATGGATCTGGAGGATTTCACTGGTGAACTTTAACACCAACAACTTTTGTCTTGGTTGCAAAACCCCAATACTCGACTTAGTATCAAAATCAACATATACCAGTAGTATATTGCCAATAAAGGATATCCAAGGGTATATGGTTGTTTGCTGATCCTCGATTAACAAATACATGAACCAACCTTTCTTGTGGAAATGGCTCGGGGTCATTTCTGCATCAGAACCATTACTACGAACTCACCAACCTAGTGTTGACTTGTTTAGTACACTTTACAGGTAATCAGGTGAACCAAGGACGTGATGTATGATTGATGCTTTCTTTTGGACCCGGGCTTGGACTTACATGGATCAAGGATTCATTTGCCCTAGTTTGCATTATGCTTAGGATCGTTTGCCATATTTTGAAATTGTCTGTAAACGTTTGATGGCTACTTGCTCCTTATTCATTTTGTATTTGACTTAACTTGTTGGATTCACCGAATTCATTTATATTCATCTAGTTTATGCCTACGATAATTCCACTGTGTGCTATATAATTTCCGTGATATTCCGAGCTCTAGTTCGGGGTGTTACACAAGATTGCAATATACAATAGGTTCCTAACTAGTAAATTTATGTATACTTTAATATTTTAATAATGAGATGTGCCTTGTATAAATATTTTTTATTTTTATTATGAAAACTAATTGATATATAAATTTTTATTATTATTTAAGGTTAAGAACTAAGATATTACATGTTAAGAATTTGATATTTAGAAAAAGACAAACTTGTTCGAATAAATGTTATATATGATATTTTAGTTTTATATGTAACATATTAAACATTTATGGAGTTGGTGGATTAATAATTTTTAACGAATAAATATATGTGTAAGTTTATTTAATATAGATGGTAACAATTTTTTTTTTTTTATATATAATTTTTTTTTTTTTTTTTTTTTTTTTTTTTTTTTTTTTTTTTTTTTTTTTTTTTTTTTTTTTTTTTTTATAAGTTTTAGATTTTTTTTTTTTTTGTGGAAATATGCTTTCTAATTATAATTTTAGTTATGATAATCAGCAAATATATTTTAAGGGTTAATTAAGTTTTCTAATTGGTTATAATTGACTAAATCAGTAATTTTTTAGTATATATAAAGAAAAGATAAAGATTAATGATTATATGTATTATTAAGAGTTAATTGCAAGATTGGACCCTGTGGTTTGTTCATTTTAGCAATGAGAGTCTCTTTTTTAGTTCATTAGCAATTAGGGTCCTTTCTATATTGTGTGAAAAGACAATATTGTCCCTACACGTTATGGCCACGTGCAGACTTGATGACATCCGCTAACAGTCCTGTTAAAAAGGGACTAATCTTGCAAAACAATTTCAAAATAGGTACCCACATTGCAACAACACTCGAAAAAGGACCCCATTGCTAAAATGTGCAAACCAAAGGGATCAATCTTACAATTAACTCAAATAAAATTTGTATATATTTGCTGGGTCCATAATTTTTCATTTTAGTTATACATTATGATATAAACTAATTTTAATTCTTTTTTTTAACAGTTATTCGGTATTCGATATCAATGGAAACCTCCTCTTATAATAATGAAGCACTGCATGTACTTTAGACTACAAGATGTAGATCATGATCCGTTAAAGATGATTAAAAGGGAAATCCCAGGGACGTGTCAATCCAGAGAGTCAAACCCGTGATCTAGGTAAAACAAGAGATTATTACAACCAATTGATCTACTTGAAGATTGTTGGAAATAAATTTATTAATTAAATAATGAAATTATTTATTTTCCTCTACAAAGTGTAATAAATATATTTAAAATAAGTACTTAACATTTATATTTTATAGAAAGCTGAAAATTATAATTTAATGGCAGATAAAACATGTAAATCAGTAAAACTTTTTCTTATCATCATTAATATAATTAATAATTAATTTTTTTTCATGTCCTATATTTGGTAGTTTAATTTCAGTTATGACGTTGATTTGTCTATAATTATACATATTTCCACATCGTTAATAAGTCGTTTTTATAGTTTATTATGGGTTAAATGCATAAATATTCGATACTTTCATAGTGTTTGTGTGATTTCAGGTTTGAGGAGTGCAAAATGGTTAGAAATGGCTTTTGAATGACTTTTGGATGCATAAAGCAGGTTCGTGGACGAGTTCGTGTGAGGACTAAGTGGAAAATACAAGTTTTGCGATTCCTGAAGACATATGCGGCGCATGGGACAAATATGCGGCGCATATAAGGTGTGATTTTGAGGCAGAAGGTCTGGACATTCAGCATATGTGTCGCATGGGAGAAGGGTGCGACTCATATTGGGCTCTATATTTTCAGAAACTTCATTTTATGCGGCGCATGAAAGGAGCATGCGGCGCATATTTTGAGTCGGCAGATCCAAGACTTTCTAAACCCTATAAATAGAAGACCAAA
>CM067173.1:36825634-36843021 GCA_034093135.1 Erigeron breviscapus | reverse complement strand
ATAAGGTGAGTTTTCGTAACTCCCTACTCAATTGAGATTCGGGCTGGAAAGTGTACTTATATATATGTATTTATATATATACTTATATAGATAACTGCTTATGTGAGTGTTTATGGGAATTGATCCCAGTACCTTGATTTGGTTATTGTGTTTGTTGTAATTATTGATAATGATGTTGTTGATGATGTTGATATTGATGTGCGCACCCCGTTTTGGAGGGAACCTTGTGCGATATTTGATGATGTGCACACCCCGTTTTGGAGGGAACCTTGTGTGATATATGTTGATAATGATGGGTTGAATTGATATCATTAGTACTTGTTAGCATATTTGTTTAATTGTTGTATTTGAAGAAATGGTTGTTGTGTGAACATATGCCTAACACAAAGAGCTTACTGTAAGTATTGTTATTGCTCTATGATATTGTACAAATACTTGATATATCATCATAATTGATGTTATTAATGGATACCTACGAACTCACCAACCTTGTGTTGACACTTGCTAGTACACTTTTAAGGTAATCAGGGTAATTTCAGAAATCAGGAATAATTGGATGCTAGAGATAAGGCGACTTAGTATTCATGTGGTCTCTGACCCATATGCCCCCTTGTTTGGGGATGAACTTATGAAATTATGTAAAATATTGTTGTGTGATTTGCATGTAAACCTTATGAGGTTACCTTGGTTTGAACTATTGTATGTTTGATATGTTTGACAATAAACCATTTAGTGTTGCTCTATGTAATTTCCATGCTCATATGTGCTATTTCTTGACATCCCATGATTCCGCCATTGTTGGGGTGTTACAGAATGGTATCAGAGCCGTGGTTATAGAGATTTAGGTGGATTGACCTAGACTATAACCTAAGAAAAACTTCATATAGCATGCATGATAGGAAATTATGTGCAATGTGAAACGTATGTGAACCCCTTTAAAGTGTACACTGGTGATGTTCGTAGAATGAAAAGAATGTGAAATGATGAAGTTGAGTATGTATGATTAATTTGAGATTTGTGATATTATTAGGTATTAGCAAAATGAAGTGATAGCAATAACTAGTAAAGTATGGCGATATCATAGAAAAACCTGATCAACGTTTCTATGATTACCCCCATACTTTACGACAGTTTATGGTATCATGGATTGCGCCTCGTGGATAAAGTATTGTAGGTAACCCGGTATGCTTAATGAGTGTTGGTTAGGTGGAGGGTTAGCCGCTGGTACACCCTGTATACATACCCGACAATACTTAGAGGGCATAACGGAACCGAGTCCCGACATCCATTCAATATATTAACGGTGTGGAGGGTTAGCCGCTGGTACACCCTGTATACAAACATCTTTAATGTGTTGAATGTTGAAGTTAAGATTCGGACTATGCTTTACCCACCTTGTTATGACTTGACCCCTTTTATTTATATAGTATTGAATGTTTCGTGATTGTAAATTATATGAATAATGAAAAGTTATTATGAATTTGACATGATGACATGATAGCTAAGACATTAGTACATTTGCCTTAGTATTATGATATGAATAATGTATTGAGAACTTGAACCTTGAATGATATGTTATGAATTTGAATTTGAACAGTATGTCATAAATTCGAACTGAAACGATATATTGTGAACAAGAGCTTGATTGATGCGATATGAGTTGGAACTTGTTAATTAGTGTGGAATTGAAATCTATGTTAATTGAAATAGTAGTACAGGTATAGGGGATTTTGGATGAGTTGGTAATGTGATGGGCTGACCAATGGTATGTATTATATTATAAGCATTACCGGATGGCCCATGTCTAAGCTATATTACTTATAATTGTCTACAATTATCAGTCATTGTTGGAATAACAGTATGAGAATAAGATCTAGAATACATGCTTATTAAGGTCTTAGATACTTATAATCTATAATTGTAGACCAAAGAATTATTATGAACTATAGACTAAGTTCAAATTTATAGCTATGATTGATTGATAGGATGAGACAAGAATTTTTGGAAACTATGGTAATTAAATGAGTAAAATACTATGAAATGGTTATGTGATATAGTGCGAACGAATGATTGGAAATGCTATTATTATGAATATCGAGATTAATTTAGTAATAATTGGCTTGTGTTCAAGGAGATGGCTAGAACAAGAACAAACATAATGGTCATGAGAAGTTAAGTAATTAAAGGATTATATGAGTTCTTCTGTATAGATGATATCAGTAGAGTAAAGTCCCTCAGATTTCATTGTTAGTAGACTTTATACTTTGGAGTAAAATATATTATTTCACTACGATGTCTGCTTATATAACGTAAGCAATGATGTCAGAGAACAATAATGTTCAAAATGGCCGACAAAGAATAACTTCTCGCCAATAAAGCCAATTATTTAGCATTATTATATTTAAATCTAGAATTAATGAGATAAAGTTGAATAACTTTATCAGAATAATTTAATGAAACCAATAATAGGGTAGACTATGAACAGAAGTAGAGCGGGTAATTGGAATGCGAGAACTTTGGTATGAATATATATTGCACAATCTATATATATAACATCCCGAACTTTTATGTAATGTTTGACTAATGCCGTTAAGTCAATTGGGGTGTCGTTAAGTCTTTACTTAATAATTGAATGTAGCTATGTGTGATTAACGTAGATAAAGTAGTTAGGTTGAGAGCCTAAATACTAATGACGAATAAAAGTGTGTTTAATGTCGCTTAAGGCTATGTAGTGCCTTTTAATGAAGGACTAATGTTGTATATGGTCAATAATGCAGTTTGTGACCAATAATGAAGGGTTTAGAAGTCCAGGGGTTGATTTTGACATAGGTGGAAATCAAAAAACGGGATTAAGGGTTTAGGGCTGCCATTAGATGTGATTAAGCAGCCATTAGTGTTTAACAAAGCAATTAAATCCTCTCTTTAATCCTAAAGCCGTTAATTGAGTTTTGATCAAACGTTTTGGTGTTGGAAATTGATCAATCATCGAGTCAAGCAGGTAATTATTGAATCATTGAATGTATTTTCGAGATCTAAGGTCGAATTATATGGATTCAAATCTGGTTTTTAAAGGAGTTTTCAAAGAATTAGTGTTTAATGGTGTTTTGATTAAATTAACGTTCAAAATGGTGTCAATCGAGTCCTTAGCCGATTTGTTGATCAAAATGTGTTTACTGGGGTCAAAAACATGTTTGGAAAGAAGCCTTGATCGATCAAAATCTGGAAAAATTGATTGAAGTTAGCCGTTTTAGATTTCTGGACGAAATTATGCTTAAATTCGTAAACTGATGCCAAGTTCGTTTATACAGTCTAAATTCGTTTGCCCTAACGAAGATGAAGTTCGTTGTTTAAATTCGTTGAAGTCAAATTCGTTGGCAAATTCGTAAACTGGAAAACAAAACGAAAATGAAGTTAAATTCGTTTAAATGCCTATCTTCGTAACGTGTGACTTAAGTTCGTAAGAACCAAACGAAGATAAGGTCTATTTTCGTAAGGAGGTTATTTTCGTAAAGTAGAACGAACGAAGATAAAGTTCGTACGAAGTTTAAATTCGTTAGGTGTAATTCTGGAATTTTACGTAGCCAGTCTTAAATTCGTACGAGGGTCTATTTAAGGTCCTAAATGACTTATACTTATATGTTAATGAACGATAGGTGTCGGAGGTTACTGATAAGCAGTATTAGCTACTTGTTTGTGCGTGTACTACAATCAGGTAAGATACACTACTTTGTCACGCTGGGGGATCAACTAAAAGCTGGTTTCAAATCATATACACTTCCATTCGGTACCTTATTATTGTATGTGGGTTAAGGGTTACTTGGGAGGTATTATGGGTTATGCAGTTGACCATGAGACCTGAGATGCAGTCCCTATTGTAGTGTATTGCAGTAATGTTTAATGTAGTATGTAGCTATGCAGTTAATGTAGTTTAATGAAGTATGTTGATACGCATGATATATGTAGAAATGAAGTTGAGGTGTGATATGCATGATTGACCTGTACACCTAGTTCACTAGTCTTGCTAGGTTGCTATGTCACTTGCACGTTTAAGGATCCAAACGTAATGAAGTTAAAGTGTGTGATTGTCTAGGAATGTGTGTTACCTAGACTATATGTGTGTGAATGTTTGGGAATGCAGGGACCCAACCTATATGTGTGAAATTGAGCTCATAAAACAGATGCAGGGAACAGTGTTAAGCTTAACCCGTACTAGCCTTAGCCGGGCGAGTGCGTAGATGCAGTTGTTGCTTGGGTGGCTCCTCGCAACATGGTCTTTATAACGCAGGGCGAGTAATACGAGGGGTTTGACCAACCTCCACATACGGATTACTCAAGGATTGGCTTGCCATTCCTTAACGACGTAAGATGAGTAGTCTTTTGACTAATCATCCAGTCGGGTGTGATGCAGGGCACACTTATATGCAGTTAACGAAGATACGTGTGACAATGTGTGAACTAATAAAGCAGATAACGAAGATATGTGTGATAATGTGGGAACTAATGCAGGATAGGCACATTTAGGATGATTATCCTAATTGAGACGAAGTTGAAATGCAGTATATGTGTGAACGTGTGATGTGTGTTGTGCCTAATAAAACTTGTCTAATAATGAAGATTGTTTTAATTGGACAAATGCTTATAAATTAAGTGTTATCTTACTTAGCTATTTTAATAGCTAACACTTGTTTCTTTTAATGTGGTTGTTCCCTCAGGTTTAGCTTGATGGAATCTAGATGCAGAACGAGTGAGGCTTGGGTAGATGCAATGCAGGAGCCTTAGCTACCCTATAGACGCTTTGTTTAGACATTGTTACATTCAGTACTTAATGTCGAATTTATGTAATGACGTTGGACGGTTGTTTTATGTTGGGCAACCGTTGGGTTTTCATTTGAACTATTTTATGATGTCGCAAGTAACACCAACTAAATGCAGAAACCAAAATGTTTTATTGGTTTTGACTTTTAAGGTCCTTTCTTCCGCAATATGACACCGTTAGGTGAAAAGTTTTTGAAAACCCATATTTTTAAACGACGGGTGTTACACTATATATAATTCCATAGTAATTGGATGCAATAAAAAATAAAAATAAAAATGGTGAAATCGGCCGTCCCCGGGATCGAACCTGGGTCTAGGCCACACCCTTTCGCACATTTAGCCAACCGCACTAAATGCCTAGTGTTGTGAAAGTTCTATTATGATTAAATATAAACATACGTACAATAAATTCCTGAATCTATGAAGATCACACATTTATCTATTCAATGCATACTTGTTAGTCCCATATTTAACCCAATGATCCTTCAAGTCAATTGGACAATCGAGATCGTATCCTGCTAACAATAATTTCTCTATGACCTTTGAGAATGTACTACAACCATTCTTCTCCCCGGCAACCTTACAATACGACTTGGCCCGACATATGTTGGCAACGGATACATGAAAGAGTAGCTGTACAACAAGTGGAGGTCCATCCCTCTGTAGTCCAACCGCGACAGGCCCTAGGTATCCCTGTGCATGAGCATATTGGTGTTGGCATCTCTGATACGTCCATTTCTTCCCCAAATACTACCAAAGTAGTATTTTGTTTCACAAACTGGTAAGACCTTTTCGACCTTACATTTCTTTGGGCTTTCGAGGACGATACTTTTGCGGACTTTTTCTTACGACTATAGAGCTTGCAAATATAAGCCCATGAGTCTTCTACGTGCTTCTCAAACTCTGGTCCATGATTCATTATCGTATCAACCGGTTCCACCCTGTTTGAGGTTGAGACCTCATAATATGTGTCACTAATTGGATTGGGGTATAGTGTGGGCGAGTCTGACATTGGACGTTTTCCTGGTGCCCTGTTACCCTCCTCGGAAGATTCTGGTTGGAATGATGGTTTCGGTTGGGATGTTGATTTCAACTGAAATGTTGCTTCTGGTGTATCGAAAGAGAAGTTTTGATATAAAGGGTTCATTGGGATTGGAGATGAAACTCCATGATGTACTGCATCAACAAGAGTTGGGAACGATGCACTGACATTTTCTGTTGAGGGTTCTAACTGTGATGTTGGTACTGTATTTTGGAGAAGCCAGTCTTGGCAAAAATCATCGATTGATGTTCCCCATTCACTAGTACCAATCATCTGGTTTTGCCATGCGTCCATGATTATATTGAGTTCTTCTTATCTACAATAAGTTTTGGTCAGACAATTGACATAACAAATACATAAGAAACATTATCAACAATATTATTCTGATTTAAAAACACATTCTGGACAACTTAAGATTTGATTTATAAAAATTTATAACAGATTCCAAATATTTCTATAAAATCCCTCTTGATTTCAAGAATTGGGAGTTCTGTCAGAGCTCGACCCTGACATGTTACTTCCCCCAGAAGCATCTCTTTTTCTTCTCTTAAGAGGTGGAATATTGGGATTTTCTTCTTCTTCTTCAGATGACATGGCAAAAAATGGACTTCTCCCTTTGAGAGAGATTATCTTCGTCTTGCTGAGCTAGGGCTCTTGCAAATTTTTCATCTTCTTTTATTTGACGATTCACAAGGATAGATTCCTCCTCTGTTAAAAATTGAGATAAAATTCTTGCTAGTTTTTCATCTTCAGAAGTTTGTTTCTCAAAAAGGTGGACATCTTCGTCTACCATCGCCTTGTAAACTTCAAAGGAAATACCTAACATCACGGCCTCCTGCTTAATCCTTTTGACCCTATTTGTTTCAAGATCTTCAAGATCCTCTTGAGTCATTGGCCTTTTGCCTTTTGGATCGCTCGAAGAGGCACCAAAATTTTTCATTGTCTTATGATAAATCGGTGGAACAATATTGTTAATTAAGCGAACATGAATTAAAAGATAAAAGTTTTATATAAACATATAAATAGATAGTATATTATCCAAAATGAGAAAGAGTACAAAAATGTAGCTTACCAAAGAGAAAGTCGGAGATCTGTTAGATCGCCTTTAATGATTGAATTTAAGAAAATGAGACAAATGTTATCAACAAAAATATGTCGACTTTTCCAACTGGATAACAATAGTGTCTTGGTAAAAGAACTTCAAATTTGAAAATAAGAATTATTTGAAAGGCTAAAATTATGATGGGCGATCAACGATTAAAATACACAAATGAAACTTGGTATAAAAATCTATCAAGACAAATATGGGAAATTCTTTTAACTGGGGAATTTCCCTAATCGACAATAATCCCCAAAAGAGATCGAAGAAGGTTGTATTTCATTATTCGTAGAATACAAGTAAAACTTGTTACATTATTTAAGCGGAAATACAACAATTAGGAATGCAACATACTTAAAAACCATACAAAGAAACCCATGTGGCGACGAACAGTAAGGGAACCACACCAAGAACAAACGCTACTAACCACGGATAAGCCTCATCCAATGATAGTTGAGCCACAGTAATTAACCACGCTATGATAATAATGTAAATTACGATTAGGAAAGGACTCAACATTTTTGATATTAGGTTTCGGATTTTGGTTAGATTCTGAAGAAAGGAAAATGTTAAGTTAATATGGCATGGAGAAAAGTATGCTAAGGTATTATTATATAGCCTAAGAAGGAGCCGTTTCTAACGGTCAAATACGGAAGATAAAGTGAATTTGAAGTTTTGTATAGTGTTTTAGTCAGACTTACCTGTGTACGGACAGATCATCTATACCATAGATGTGTAAGTAGTCTATACTATATGTATACAAGTTGTTGGTTTCTACGTATGTACAAGCTGTAGAATCGTTTATATATGTTAGTTCTAAATGTTAATCCTGTCGAGGATTGTGTACGAGTTCACCCTACTCTGTTGAGAGTAGAAGGATCATGTTTATGATCATACGAGTTCATCCTATTCTGTTACAAATAGAAGGCATCAATTAGAGGTGCTCACTGTATTTTAATTTTTTTTTATTATGTGTGAATGTGTATATGGGTTAGATGTCATATCTTCTAATGTCGATTAATTGTCACTGAGACAAAAAAAAACAAATCAAGTTAAATGTATTTTACTCGATATAATCTAATTTCGAGGACGAAATCCTTTTAACGGGGGAATAATGTAACATTTGCCATTTTGGGCCATTAATAAACGTGGCAAACTTTTATGGATATATATAAAGCGATGTGTAATTAGGCTAATCTTTGATAATTAAGGGCTTATTAAAGCTAAGATAGGGCATGATTAAGTGTTTGAGTATGTGTCGAGTTTTCTTATTGATTATATAACTAATCAATCTATAATACAATTATCAAAACAAAGATCAAAAACATTGATGATGAGCAATTAAAACATATAAAGAATAAAAGTTCATGAAAGTTTGTAAAACGTTGCTTTTTCGCGTGAATCTTTCTTGAAAGAACTTAAGACTTCCTAGAACCTAATATCTAGTGTTTTAACACTTTGATATGGCCTTCATCTTACAATAAACTACTTCATTAAGACTTAAATACTTCTCGGAAACATATCCTAAAATCTTGTTTAAAAACTCAAAGGAACGAACCCGAACCGACTAGTAAACAATCCCGAAACAACTAGTGACGTTTAGGAAACTTCTAGGAAGTTGTCAAATGTGAAAAGACCAAAATACCCTTCAAAGTACACGTCCATAAGCTTTCCTTGCCCATGGTATTACAAAACCATCAACTTTACCCATGGTTTTACTAAATATCTTTCAAAACATTTTACTATAAATACTAGACTTAAGTTATCACAAATACTTACACCTTAAACTTCATTCTCTCTCAATTTAGCATTCTATAAGTCTAAAATCATCTTCCCCCTTCTTGTTATAAGTTTCAAAGAACACTTGATTGTTCTAGTATAAGCAAAGTCGCTTTGATCTCAAAGTGCGCCGAAAATCGTCAAGAGAAGTTGTTATCAACAAATCTCTCTAAAAGATAGGCATCAATTAGAGGTGCTCACTGTATTTTAATTTTTTTTTTATTATGTGTGAATGTGTATATGGGTTAGATGTCATATCTTCTAATGTCGATTAATTGTCACTGAGACAAAAAAACAAATCAAGTTAAATGTATTTTACTCGATATAATCTAATTTCGAGGACGAAATCCTTTTAACGGGGGAATAATGTAACATTTGCCATTTTGGGCCATTAATAAACGTGGCAAACTTTTATGGATATATATAAAGCGATGTGTAATTAGGCTAATCTTTGATAATTAAGGGCTTATTAAAGCTAAGATAGGGCATGATTAAGTGTTTGAGTATGTGTCGAGTTTTCTTATTGATTATATAACTAATCAATCTATAACACAAATTATCAAAACAAAGATCAAAAACATTGATGATGAGCAATTAAAACATATAAAGAATAAAAGTTCATGAAAGTTTGTAAAACGTTGCTTTTTCGCGTGAATCTTTCTTGAAAGAACTTAAGACTTCCTAGAACCTAATATCTAGTGTTTTAACACTTTGATATGGCCTTCATCTTACAATAAACTACTTCATTAAGACTTAAATACTTCTCGGAAACATATCCTAAAATCTTGTTTAAAAACTCAAAGGAACGAACCCGAACCGACTAGTAAACAATCCCGAAACAACTAGTGACGTTTAGGAAACTTCTAGGAAGTTGTCAAATGTGAAAAGACCAAAATACCCTTCAAAGTACACGTCCATAAGCTTTCCTTGCCCATGGTATTACAAAACCATCAACTTTACCCATGGTTTTACTAAATATCTTTCAAAACATTTTACTATAAATACTAGACTTAAGTTATCACAAATACTTACACCTTAAACTTCATTCTCTCTCAATTTAGCATTCTATAAGTCTAAAATCATCTTCCCCCTTCTTGTTATAAGTTTCAAAGAACACTTGATTGTTCTAGTATAAGCAAAGTCGCTTTGATCTCAAAGTGCGCCGAAAATCGTCAAGAGAAGTTGTTATCAACAAATCTCTCTAAAGATCTTCAAAAGTTCTAGTTATAATAACTAATTTGGGTTGGGAATAATCTTCAATTATTCAGTAAACAAGTCCAAGCCTTGGACAAATCTCATTTGAATCGGAAGTAATGTTCTTCGTACGTCGAAATTATGATCTTAGAACTAATAATATCTCCATACTTGTAAGTGTTTTTATGAAACCTTACTATACTTTGCTTTATGATTATATGACTATATGTTATATATTGAAATGCTTGTCAACTTACTTTTATACTCAATTGATACATACCTACATTTAAATACAGTAAATATCCTATTAATACTATTCATCATCTGTGAATTATTTCGTATTGTCGATTTTCTGGTTTTTGGATAGAAAATATCCTTGATAAGCTTTAAACGAAATCACTTCATGATCGCAGGCCTTTTGTTATATAGATGGGGGAGATAATGGGTTGTAGCCGGACTAGGTTTGGATTAAACGATTTAAAGTTCCTGCCCCCGTTGTTACCGCCCTATTAGATCCCTCCGTATAATTATCCGGGCATGAAGTGTATTTGTTGCACCTCCACCATTCATGGTATCTCTTCATTATATAATTAATACATTTTCATATTAATTATAATACATACTATTTAAAAATACTTCAAAAGGATTTAGAAAATATCGGAGGAATACTGTATATATCCTACGGATACGTATTACAAACGGAAAGTTACATCTTTACCCTACAGTTTCAAAGTTGTCATTTTCAGTCCTTATAAGTTTGACATTTGACAAATTAAACCCCTCAAGTTTCAAGAATGACAATTTAGCCCCTCAAGTTTCAAGAATGACAATTTAGTCCTTTTAAATTTTTATAACATAAATGAGTTTTCATTTAGAAAATACTTGAAATGATACTTAAACATAAATTCAAAGACTTATAAAAACACAGAAAGTAAATTACGTTGACAAGCGTATTAAAAAGATAACCTTATAGTTGTATGTCTATATTTGGAATTTAGCACGAATATAAATCAATTCACATTGAAATTAGGGAATACGTAACGTGGCCAGTTGACTCACTCGTCATCGTTGACTACATCAATCTCTTCTACTTTGCTGTTGAACTATCAAGAATAAGGTGAGTTTTCGTAACTCCCTACTCAATGAGATTCGGGCTGGAAAGTGTACTTATATATATGTATTTATATATATACTTATATAGATAACTGCTTATGTGAGTGTTTATGGGAATTGATCCCAGTACCTTGATTTGGTTATTGTGTTTGTTGTAATTATTGATAATGATGTTGTTGATGATGTTGATATTGATGTGCGCACCCCGTTTTAGAGGGAACCTTGTGCGATATTTGATGATGTGCACACCCCGTTTTGGAGGGAACCTTGTGTGATATATGTTGATAATGATGGGTTGAATTGATATCATTAGTACTTGTTAGCATATTTGTTTAATTGTTGTATTTGAAGAAATGGTTGTTGTGTGAACATATGCCTAACACAAAGAGCTTACTGTAAGTATTGTTATTGCTCTATGATATTGTACAAATACTTGATATATCATCATAATTGATGTTATTAATTGATACCTACGAACTCACCAACCTTGTGTTGACACTTGCTAGTACACTTTTCAGGTAATCAGGGTAATTTCAGAAATTAGGAATAATTGGATGCTAGAGATAAGGCGACTTAGTATTCATGTGGTCTCTGACCCATATGCCCCCTTGTTTGGGGATGAACTTATGAAATTATGTAAAATATTGTTGTGTGATTTGCATGTAAACCTTATGAGGTTACCTTGGTTTGAACTATTGTATGTTTGATATGTTTGACAATAAACCATTTAGTGTTGCTCTATGTAATTTCCATACTCATATGTGCTATTTCTCGACATCCCATGATTCCACCATTGTTGGGGTGTTACATGAAGTACTTGGGATAACTACATAGCATAGAAGATGTTATTGAATCATGTACATAAAGTAGGGCGGAGAAGATTTGTGGTGTATAAGTCAAAGTACATGGAAGCACAAGCGAAGAGTATACTAAGCTTTAACTTGGAGAAAGAATTGAAGGTCTTCCCTATCTATGTTGATCAACCAAAAGGAAAAATTGAGCGGCCGACGAAAGGAAGGTCGTGTGACATGAAGGTCACCTTTGGATAAATATAAGACTTCCCTAGAACTTGGAGATCACTAGCAATGTTGGAAGACGAAAGTAATTAGAAGAAGAAAACCAAGGACAATAAGATAATTAGGATGTGTCGAGTAACCCTCAAGATGGAAGAGTAACAAAAAGGATTCTGAGCTATCCTTTTCTTTTTCAAAACACCAAAGCAAACGGATAATTGCTACATGAAGGAATCAGGAATTTGGCGAAATGAAGATCGTCAAGTATGGTGAGATAAAGTGAAAAGTAGGAAATCCCTTACATTTTTCTAGAGGAAAAATGTTAAGGGGGTAATCACAGCAAAGGTAGATGCCCGAACAAGGAGTATGAAGTGCAAGATTATACTTTATCTTCCAAGAAGAGTTATTCACTAGCATCATTGAAGATGATTTGGAGTAGAATATGAAGTGAAGAAACGTCATTCGACCCAAACAAATGAAGTGAAGGCATTGACACCATTTACCCGATGTAGTTCCGATAGCGTTCATCTTTACGGCACTCCACACGTTATCCTCCGAATATCAATTGGAAAACCTCTATCGAAAGACAAGCTAGTAGTAGAACATATCAACTGAGCCAAGAGAAAGCGATATACGCTCAACACCCGAGTTTAGAAGCACGGGGAGTCGTGAAAAGTATCCCCTCAAGGTCAACGGTCGTAGGGAGGTAAGCTAAAACAAGATGAATCTGAGTGAAAAACAATTTGCAACACATGGTTAATCGTCAAGGACCGTCGACCCAAGGAGTAGTGCGCCCAAGAAGAGTGAAGGAGAAAACAACATGGAATCGCTAAAGTTAACAGTGAAAGCAAATAAGGAATACGACGCTAGAAGTCAAAACCCATGCTACCACAACGATCAAGGAAGTTGGTCGTTGAACTACTTTTCAAGAAACTACAAACTCCGGGAGGAGCTAGTTATGGAATATTTGAACGGAAGGGTGATAAGGATAATTCGCATTTGTGATGAGTTAGGATCAAAGGACCCGTATCAACATGATGTGAAAAAGAATAGTGGAATTAACTTCAAGGACTAGCGACTGCGCGTGTGTCATCCAAGATGACAATTACTCTAGTAAGAGATGGACCGAGTGGCGAAATGGTAAGGAGTATGGTGATCCAGAAGAACACGAAAGAAAAATGGAGGAAACTAAATGGTTGAGAAAAGGACGAGGTGTGAAGTTTCACCTAAATTTTGTTACATTACAATTCCTAAGAACATTAGGCTAGGGTACTTGAAAAGAAGCTTAGCTTAGAAAACTAAAAAATAGGTATGAGGCTTTAAAAAGCAAGGTCATTGGTAGTTTCGTAGGAGTCTGAAGGGACCTAAGAAGGATTGAAGTCCTTGAGAAGGGATCCATACTAAAAAGGGCTTGAAGTGTTAGTCTTTCCAAGATGGTGGTGATATGATTATTTGTGAGTATAAGGATTTTGTAAATCCCATCGCGAGCAATGCGTAGGAAGAGAAGAGAAATGGAAAAGGTTATATGTGCAATGTTAAAAAGGAGTGTAGTCGGCAATATGTCATAGATGGTAGTACTTTCACATTAAAAAGGAAGAATTTAAGGTGCCATAAAACTATTTGCAAGACGATATCGACGAAAGCAAGAGAATTTGGTAACGATGTGACTTAGCGAATAACTAAAAAGGCGACCTGGGGAAAATAAGGACGAAGTTGAAAGACAAAGGTGAGTACGAGGAGTAAGATGGAACTATCATCAACCAATTCATAATCCCCTTGCACGCCATAAAATAACAAAGACAACACTAGAAGATGTACCTTCGCAATTTTAGTGCAACTTGGCATAATGGGCTAGTATCACTCTTGTTAAGGGGGTAATCCCTTAACAAGTGATTAATCACAAACGAAGTCAATAGATTCAAGTAGCGGCAAGCGTGTCCAACTTCAAACTGAAGAAAGTTAAAGATAGGCGAGAAGCCATTGGGACGTTTCTTTAATTGAGAAAGCAAACGATAAAGGAAAGTACACCAAGTGACCAATGGAAATGAGTAGTCACAAACAATCGATATTCCAACGTTTCTTACCGCCTTTATTATAACTAACGTTACGAGCCGTTTGTTCGTTTTACACCTCCGTATTGCCATTCTTATTATCATCCCATTATTTAGTATTGATCTAG
Source organism: Erigeron breviscapus (assembly GCA_034093135.1). Classification (NCBI taxonomy): domain Eukaryota; kingdom Viridiplantae; phylum Streptophyta; class Magnoliopsida; order Asterales; family Asteraceae; genus Erigeron; species Erigeron breviscapus. Next base: position 36,828,787 of record CM067173.1, on the reverse strand, counting down.
GCAAGATTGACAGCCCGTAACAATTACATGCGATTAATCTCCAGTCGTCTCAAGAAGTGAGCGACATTCGTAACCTTTCTCTTTTTCGAAGCTTCTAATCAAGAGGAATTTTTGGGAACCAAGGAATGGATGCCCCAACCCTAGAGTTAAAAGCTCGCAAGAAACCAAGAATCGTGATGAAATCTTGTTTGACTTTCACGCATTTTATGTCTCCGTGTAGACACCCATACTGTTGGTTTATCCATTTCTACTACCGTATGAATGATCGAACTTCGAGGACGAAGTTTCAGTTAAGGGGGTAATGATGTAACAACCCTCAATTTCCGACTAGGACAATTTACTTAGACTTATCTAGGTATCTATCCCTAGAGGTTTCTTAAGAGATTTAGCCTTCCAGATATTAAGGCATAGTGATACTTGCCATCTAGTTCAGTAGAATTTCCAAAGATAGCTAGTTGCCTTAGAAATGACATGAACAATAACTATAATCATTCAACACAATCTCAAGCTATAAACTAGTTCTAATTGAACTTGACGAAAGGTCAACAAACCAAAAACTTTATTTCGAGAAGTTAAGTTATAAAAATATTTGTACAAGACTCACAAGTTGTGACAACAATCAACAATCTTATAAATATCCAACAACTCAAACACCAAGCTAATTAAAGTACATTTGAACACAAAAAATATAATTACCATCTCAGAAACTTATTTATAAACCATGTCTTTAAAACACTACATAACTAGTAAATATTTATACAAGAACATATACATACACTTATATTCTTGCAAGAACTAATATATACACCCAATACAAAATACCTACATAGACATACATATATATGCATATTGACATGAGTGTAAGACTCTTATATAATTTTTCCTTACAAAATTTGTAATTTTTCTTGCCAAAAATTCGGCCAAACACCCCCTCCCCCATGTACACTCCACCAATCACCATTCAACTAGCCACATGATACCCTTAAACTCCCAAGGTTAACTTAACCTACCATCACACCCCACACTTCACACTTCCCCTTTCATTTTACACACACTTCTCTCTCTCACTCTCAAAACTCTTCTTCTTCCTCTTTTTCTTTAAGATTTTCGGCCCAAAGAAACAAGAAAAACAAAGACAAAAATCAAATCTAAACAAAGATAATAATAAAGGGTTGTTAAGGATTAATCAAGGGTTGATTCAAGTAAGATTTAAGGGTTATTTTAAGCTTGAAATAAGGGTTGTATGGAGCATATAGGCCACGAAAAATCTGCCATAAATCCATCATCAAAACCAAGTTCAAGAGGGTATAATCTTCATCCTTTTTACTAGATTAAATCTTGTTCTTGTTTATATTCAAAGGTTTTATCAAAAGTTTATGTTTTCTTCTTGATTTCTTTGTTATATACACTTGATGAAGGCAAAGTTGATAGGATCTTTCTCCTCATGCATATGCATGTCGAAATCTATGAGAAAGATCCAAGGATTCAACAAGTTTAAGACCCAAAAGTGTTGTTATAGATTAGTAACTTTTAAAGTGATTTTCCTTTTCATAGATCTATATGTTTTTGTATATTTTGAAGAATATATTCTGAGATTTTTCATTAAAAAGATGTTTTTATGTTGTTGAAAGTTAGATCTATAAAGATTGGTATTGAAAAGTGTTGATTTGAATGAATGCATGTTAGATCTAAGAAAGTTGAATCTTGTTGTTGGATTATGAGATGGATATGAACTTGTATTAAGTGAAAAATATGTTAAAAGAGGTATAATAATCTGGAAATTTGATGTTAAGAGGTATAAATATAAAGTATTAATCTTGTAAATGATGAACTCAAGTGTTAATAAAGCAAGAATGGTCATTGGTGAGTTGTTTGGACCCAAATACCTTCTAACAGAATCATTCTCCTGTCTTTGGACGGATAAACTGAACATGTGAGGGCCGTTTCAAGAAAAACTTTCAAAATAAAAGTTGTAAATAAAAGAGTTAAGTTTAACCTCCAACTGGAATCACTCAAAAATACTAAATCAAACCAAAGATATGATTTTTCTACCAAAAGTGGTCAAAACTGGATTTTTGTCTTAATGTTGAGTCAACTTTGACGATTTTTAATTTCTTAACTAATAGGTTTCAGAAGTTTAAACTTGGTGTGAACTGTGTTCAAAGTGTCCCTAACTTAAAATAAAATTGGGAGATTTTTCTTAAATGTTCATCATAGAAATCTTTTATAAAATATTTCGGGTTGCATAGCAGCAAGCATTCTGACCAACTTTGGTTTTGTAATTTTTAGAGGTAGTAAACAAAGTCTAAAAATTTAGCAAAAATTCACATAAATATAGGACACATATATGTCTCTGTATAAAAATCACCAATGTCCAAATAATTCAACTCAACAAAGAATGACTACTCAACATTTTATGAAAATAAGTGTTAAAACAGAAAATTCCAAGTAAAAGTTCTTCACAACAAAATAAGCTAAAAGTCACTAGATTGCAACTCTAACCAACTCCAACAATCTCGTAACAAAAAGTATTATAAACTACTGAGAATATGTCAAATAAAAGTGATAAAACTTAACTTGGTTATTAAATGGCAAAGACAAGCCTACAAATCACTAATTCGGTTCATATATAACCGAAAGCTTTAATTTGCACTTATCACACCACCACCACTATCCCGACTTAAGACACCAAAATATAATGAACATTCTGAAAATAATGAAATAAGGATGGAAATCCATATTGACGCATTTGAATTGCTTAGAAAATGAGGCTAAAATCACTATTTCGGTAAACGATTTATAAGCTTAGAATCCTCAAAATGAGCAAGACTCAAGAGAGGTTGAATTGATATGATTTTTCCCATGATAAAAGTTACCTAAAAGGCCTGAGGTTTTTAGCCAAAAAGTTATGTAGTGATTTCTAAGAGTTTCTATTAATTATTAAATTTAAATGATAATTAAAAAGGTAAATAAATAAATAAATAAATTATATAAATCATGAAATTGGTTAAATAATCACAACCAATGATGAAAGTGACTAAAACCCACTGGAGTAAAATCATTTCAAGTCAAAGAACAAATGTCATATAATTTAGAAATAATTCAGTAAGTGAAAATCACTAATTAATAACTATTTTTAAATTAATAGAAAAA
>CM067173.1:36781357-36824634 GCA_034093135.1 Erigeron breviscapus | reverse complement strand
TCTAATTTGCTTATATAATATAAGTAGAACTGATATTTTTAATTATTTATGTGATTTTAATTTAGCATTTATATATTAATCAGAACTAACTATTTTTTTGGATGCACATATGATGTTTGATAAATTATATTGTTACATGTATTTTTCTTACATTGTTTCCTTCACCAATTCATTTAATTAGACAAAACTATATAATATATCATAAAAACGCAAAACAAACTGAAGCAAAATCAAGATATCTTTTGAAATCACACGTATATCGAACGGGCCAGAATAATATGTCGTATATATATACATGTGTTTATATATGTGTATACATACATAGGGGTGGGTTATTTTAGGACCACTCTTTATTTTAGGACCAATTAGGATCACATCATCATCATCATCACCGACCACCACCACCCCACCACCACCACACCATGATCATCTCCGACCACCACCATGGTCCTCCGGCGACCGCCATCGCCGGAAAATTATGTTTAAGTTAACTTACACATGTGTAAGTTATATAACTTACACATGTGTAAGTTAACTTAAACATGATTTTCCGGTGGTCGCCGTCGCCGGAAAATCATGGTGGTGGTCGGAGATGATCATGGTGGTGGTCGGAGATGATGATGATGATGTGTAAGTTACAATTTACACATGTCCTAATTGGTCCTAAAATAAGGAGTGGTCCTAAAATAACTTGCACCTATATATATATATAATACATATATATGAATTTGTGTAATAATATATATATAGATAAAAAATAGACAGTAGGATTGTATTATGTAGTTAAAAGAATTGGACATTAATTTTCAACATATCGAACAAATAAAAGTTTATTCAAATAAAATAAATAAAACACTTTTTTTTTCTTGACTGAAACTGATATACATCATGAAAATCTATGTGTATCAGTTTTATCATGATCCATTAGTTTGATTTATCTTCTATATAGGGTTGTTATTGTAAAACAAGTATTAAAGTAAAACAAATAAGACAAAATCTTGACCATTAGATCATGATATCATTGATGCATGAAGATGCACGAAACACAAGTATATACATTGATGCACGAAATTTCATGATTGCACAACGATTTTCAGTAAAGAGAAATTGTTTTATTGTTCTTTAATACTTGTTTTATTTGAACCAAAACATATATATTTATATATTAACGAAAATTTGAATGTTGCACAACGATTTTCAGTAAAGAGAGAGATTGTTTTATTGTTTACTTTAATACTTGTTTTATTTGAACCAAAACATATATATTTATATATTAACTAAAAGAGTAGTTAGCAATGTATTTAAGGTCGCCGTTAAAAAAAAATATATTTAAATTTGTTTAAGATTACCGCGAACCTCACCAAACTTTACTTTCATCCAAACCACCACATTTAATTGAATTTTCATTAAATATAAAGCCTAAATATATTTTAGTTTTGATAAATATTTGTCATTTTTTTTAGATTCTTTTTAAAATAAATATAAAAAAATCTTAAAATATTTATCAATATATTCTCCAAACTATGTATTTTAAATACTTTTCAAAAAGTAAGTCTAAACAATAAAATAATTATTAATTCATGATAATTGAAAATAAAATAAAATTTAAAAATATTTATTTTAAACTTTTTTTTTTAAATAACTATTCACACCTCTTAAAAAATTTACTGGAAACAATTTCGACTAGATAATAATACGTTCAAAAACCAACGAAGTTTGTTATCCCTTTTGGTCTTAGCCATTTGCAACACACGTTTATTAACCAAGTTTGAGAACTTCAGCTTTAATTATTAGATTGTATGCCACATCACAAATTTTAACTACTGTAACTATTAACGTGGCAACGTTTCTTATCAATTAACCAACTTAATGTAAATAAAAATAAAAATAAAAATACCTCCACCAGTGAATTGGGAAACAAGATTAGTCAAATATGTAAGACAATTTTGATCTTTAGTTTGCATATATGCAAAAGCTGTTGCTGATGGAGAGAAGTATATGGATCCATTTCTGCATTGAAGTTTTAGAAGCTTTTCCCATTCCAAATCTTCTTTATCATTCCTTCCAAGCTAAAAAGGAGAGTTGTCGGGGTTGTATGCAATACGTCCATCGGTATCCTTTTTGTACGTACGTACGATTATATCATATATGTGTTAATTAGTTTGAGTACGTTGATCTAGTATGTTTAACAAAAAGAAAACACTTATAAACATTTGAAGTAAGTTGTACTGACTTTGCGAGCTTGAGGTCTCGTCTTGCATAGATCTCTTTCAAAACCAGATCGGATTCCACCTCTAGTTTGATTTCTAGTTTTTCTGCAAGTTCAAGGAGCGAAGGAAAAGCTATCTCAAAACCGATTGTCATGTGTTCATCCTTCTCGTCTGTAAGCTTGTTTATGTTTTCATTCACGAATTTCATTCCTGATCGGTTACATCACACTAATAGTTAAAAGGGTAAATGGGTGAGAATCTGTTCCATATTATTAAATTCAATATGCTAATTATACCTTTGTGCAAGTAATTATACCTTTGTGCAAGTAATTAAACTTAGAACCAATTTTAAGCTTTTTTTTTTTTTTTCCTTTTAATCTATCATCCATTTGTTCGAAACATCATTAATATTACTCGTATTATACAGGATCCGTGGTCTTGAAAGATCATTTTATGATAGAATTTAAAGTAACATTTAGAAATGTGAAATTTTACTTTAAACTTACCTATCTTATATTTTTATCAAATATAGGCCTACAACACCGTGTTTGATGTCTATACTTATATATTATATTATATAATTATAATTATAATTATAGAGTTGTGATCATTTAAAAACTAAAATTTTCATGAAAACTATAAAACTGGTCAAAACACATTGTGATCTGAATTTAACACAATGTGTTTTTAATTTTTTTAGAAACACATTGTGTTAAGTTCATATCACAGTGTGTTTGAACACAATGTTTTTAGATTACACAATAAAAACACACTGTGTTTTTAGAAAACACAATTAAAACACATTGTGTTAGATTCAGATCACAGTGTGTTTTGGCCAGTTTTCTAGTTTTCACAAAAATTTTAGTTTTCAAATGAACATTTCACTATAGTAATTATTTAACATTCTCTTATAAAATTTTTATGCACAAAATTACCATTCTACCCTTAATTTCAACACTCTCTCTCATAAAATTTTATACACAAAATTACCGTTCTATCCTTAGTGAGTTAATTTACACAATCAATCCATTATCTTTTAAATAATCTGTATTACCCTTTACATCAATTACTTATCATCCACTACCACCAACAGTCTGCCTCCACCACCAACGGTCGCCGCCACCACCGCCGGTCGCCGTCGCCAGCAAACCCTCTCCGCATGTTTTAGTCTAAAACAAATTACTATGTAGTCCAGATTTTGAGACTCGTTCGTATAACGTTGTAGATTATTTTTCGGGCTTCAATTCTATCCGTGTTTGGCATTTCACAAATATCTTATCATCATTGGTTTCATACCATGTCTATACATATTCAATATTGGAAAAAATTGTATTATTTATATCAAAAACTTGTCCTTGAATTTTATTATAAAAATACAACTATTTTAATTAGTAAATAAGTCAGACTATCACCTTAGAACATAAACTCATAATATAAATAATAACGATCTACCCATTCACTAGTAAATAAGTAAGAAAATCACCTTGAATATAAACTTACTAGTGTACCTTTTTCACACTTTTCAGGGTGCACCTTCCAGAGAGTTAATGCAATCACACAAGCCAATGTATTGAGGAGCCTATCAAAGGCCGAAAACACAAAGGTTCACCCCACGAGCCATCTGGAAGCTGATGGTTCACGATCCATTCTAGACTTGATGGGAAATGAGGACTACAGTTTGGTCCGTTGATATTTTCAATTAGTGCAACCCAAGCTGTGTCATAAGCCGATGAACTAATCTCTCCATCTCCCATTGATCGAAATATTAATTTAATTTCTTCAACATTTTCTTGAATATCTTTATTAGGGAGTAAAGGCTTCCAATTAAACAAAATGAAGTCGATCATCATAGGCAACTTAAATTGTTAAAAAAAAATGGTAATGGGGGGAACCCTAGCCCCGGTACCACAATTGGATACTCATCGTGTTAGAATATGCGAACATAAATCATATAAATATTCACATATAATCACGAGTATGCGCAACGGAAGAATCGAATATGCAATCACATTAATTAACAAAGAGAGAATCGAAACATTTACCTTATGCAAAGCTTCCAATAAAATCAATAATAATAAGATTATTATTGTTGTAGGGTTTAAAGTAAAACCTCTCTACGATCGCACACTAGACACCCCTTATACCGTATGCTAGTACTCCGATCACGATCAAACAACCCTTTGCTTGTACCCTCTAAAAGTCGAACCAAAGCAAAACCAAAAACCCCTTGACTTGCTACCTATGGCCGAACCAAATAAGAGAGGAAGAGAGGAGAGAATTTTATGTGAAAGAATGTGAAAACCCTTAGAATTTAGCCATCTATATATAGGGATATTTTTAGGGTTTTTAACCTTGGTGGGCAAGTAATCTCAAGGCTTTCCAAGCCTTGAAATTTTCGGCCCAACCCATTAGGAATTAGAGCCCAACTCTAATTTCCTAATTTCACATTTTAACCTCCTTTTAATTAATTAAATAAAATTAACCCTTTAATTTATTTAAATTAATCATTTCGTGATCAAATTAATCAATATATTACTTTAATATAATAATTAATAGTATAGAGTTACCGTGTCATTTCGTGTGACCCCGTAGGCTTAAATTACTTCCGGACATGCGTTTATTATAACGTGATCACATACCAACACATCGACCCATCCCGTATGAGCCATATGATGCCGGTAAAATACCTCCATCCTAATCCCCACATGATCTGGGCACCCCGAAGGATCGAACCCGCGTATTTAAACTTCACATATGGGTCTAGGCTTCATTGGTAACGGGTACCTTAAATGAATTATTTTTTGTCCCGAGCGGGGATCGAACCTGAGACCTTAAGGTCACCAAGTGTTTGCCTTACCACTAGGCTAATTCCTTGTTGGTAGGCAACTTAAATTCTTCTATTTCTAATTAAGTAAAGTAAATTAACATTTGTCATTCTTTGCTTCATTTGGGTGATTTTTGTGATCATAGGAAAGTACCTCCGAACTGATGGTAGAAGTAACATGACTTATGTTTGAGTTAGCCATTGCAAAGGCATGTTTCACAAATGGAAAACTGGCGAACTTAGTAGCACCTACAAATGCATATTAGATAATTGATGATTCACAATACACACACATATATACATACATTCTATAAAATAAGTATATGTTTCTATTTGTTCTAAAAACAAAAACATAATTATTATTTAATAAAACTGTTAATTTCAACTAGAAAATTTTTGAACCCCGCATTGCGGGGTTTCAATTGTTTTGTTGAAACGGTTACGTTATTTTAGTATATTTGTGTTGAACTTTCAACCGCTTATTTAAAAAGAATTTTGTCATGAATATGTTTGTTTAAAAGTATGCAAGAAACCAAAAAGTAACTCGTAGTAAAACCCGAATGGGGTGTGATATGGCAAAAACATCAATATATTAGTTCATAATTCAAGCGGATGCAATGTAGCAAAATGCAAGTACTGGTACGGGGTGTGCCACAAAAAGGTTGAATGACTCAACAGGAAAAAAGTATGAAAAAAAAAAAAGTAACCCGTAATAAAAAATAAAGGATGCGATGTGCAAAACCGAATAGTGGTATGGGGCGTGACGTGGACGAATAATAACTCGCTATGTTCTTTAATATATAATATAATATAAATAATATTATAATATAATATAATATAATATAATATAATATAATATAATATAATATAATATAATATAATATAATATAATATAATATAATATAATATAATATAATATAATATAATATAATATAATATAATATAATATAATATAATATAATATAATATAATATAATATAATATAATATAATATAATATAATATAATATAATATAATATAATATAATATAATATAATATAATATAATATAATATAATATAATATAATATAATATAATATAATATAATATAATATAATATAATATAATATAATATAATATAATATAATATAATATAATATAATATAATATAATATAATATAATATAATATAATATAATATAATATAATATAATATAATATAATATAATATAATATAATATAATATAATATGTGTAGAAATTTGCTGTTTCAAAAATATAAAATAATAGAGTTGATTACAGTGCTAAAAAGTCATAATCATTGCTAAAAAAAACGTCCGTTGATTATAAAAAAGACTCTCATTGCTAAAATGTACACACCATAAGAACCAATTTTGCAATTATCATTCATTTTTTTTTATAAATTTTTACGTAATTATTGTACACAAATAAAACTAATACTTTCAGGTAGTAGTAAAATTACACTTGATCAGTTGATCCTACTAATATTACATTTAAAAAAAAACAATTTTCTAAAAAACATAAGAGGGTGCCCAATGCCCTCGTTCGAGGGCTCGTTCGAGGGCCTCGGACGAGTCCACACCGTTGGGTGGGACTCGTCCCTGGCTCGTTCGGGGCTCTCGTCCGGCTGGCTCGTTCCTTCGGGGACGATGTTTCTCCATTTTTTTATTTTTTTTTTTTTGAATGCAACGGATAGTTTTGAAGGAAGAAGACAAAACTTTTGAACTTTCAAAAGTTGGCAAAACAGGTCCCTCTAACGGCCTGTTTGACCACCTGCAGTACAAAAAAGTTTACACTTTTAGTCCTTTAACGGCTAGTTTTTGAAAAAGCCTATATATACAACTTCATAAGCACTAGAACACACCACACTTTCATTATTCAGATACATTAACACATACAAATCCTTTTTAAGCACAAATCATGTCGAATTTCAACAACCAAAAAGCCGACGACTTCTGGAACAACGCCGTGAACGAATTTAATCAATCGTACACTAACAACCCATCACAAATACCGTTCATCCCACAACCAAATGACCCCCGATATCCTCAATTCATGGCAGCTTATTATGCTTCACTTGCCGCTACACAACCCCCTAGTTTCTACCATGGGGGGTCATCGTCAGCAGCATGTTTTCAACAACCTGATCAACACTCCGCTCCCACACCCGAATCTGTTCCCACCCCCAATCCATTCCTGAAACACAACCAAAGAAGGGCCGGGTCAAAAGCATGGCCAAACGCACCAAAAGCAAACAACCAAAAGAACCTGCTGCAAACTCGTCAAATTGGACCGAGCTTGAAATGAAAGTTCTCACTGAGTGTTTGATCGATGCTACAGAAGATCCAATAGTTGGCAAAGACCAATCGCTTGATTGTTTTTGGGGGAAAATCAGAGAGAAGTATAATGCAAGATTCCCCAACAACCCAAGAAATCACAATCAGATTAGTGGCAAGTGGAGAAAAATCAAAACAAATGTAAACAAGTTCAATGCAATCTGGAAAGGCTATGATGATCATCGATCTAGTGGTGAGAACGATGCCCAAGTCATGGAGGAAGCGCGTTCAGAGTACTTTAGTCAAACCAAAACTCAGTTTACCATGTACGAGTGTTGGTTGCTTGTGAAAGATAAGCCAAAGTTCTTCGCTCCATCCGGTCATGATGTTCTGGGGCGAAGCTGCATAAAAGGAAAAACATTCTTAATGTTGTTGACAGTGACGAGGAGGAGGAGGAGACCCAATTCGAGCCGGTGGATCTTGGTGATAATGACCTCTTCGGTGGGGATAAGTATACGCGCCCCCCTACTAGGTCAAAGGCATCACGAACATCTGCTTCTTCCGATGCGGGGTCTGCTCGTTCTTCAGCTTCCGACCTAGCCGCCCGACTCGACCGACTTGGGTGTAAAAAAGAGGCGGTGTTGGATGAACAACAACAATCTTTGGCTGCCATTCGTGAGGAAGAAAGGAAGCGCACCATGTATTCGGCTCTTTCGTTCATGGGCCAAACAGAGTGTGATGACGAGGAAAAGAGGTACATCAAGGAAGCCAAGAAGAAACTCATGGCGGAGTACAAAGACTTCCTATTCGGTCCCAATTAGTTTAAGTTTGGTTTAAAAAAATTAAAATGTCGTTGTGTGTTTTTTTTTCCCCATTTGTAGGTTGTGTGGTTTTTTTATTGTACTTTGTGTTTTATTTTTATGTTCTAATGTATTTGTATTTGTATTTTTAATGAACTTGTTTGTTTTATTAATAATTTGTGTTAATGGACTTAAAATGTATTTTATTTATAGTTTAGAGGGTTAAAAGTGTAAAATTTAGATAAAATATTAATTAAATAATTGGTGGATCCAAGACTAGTCTTTGAGGGATGAGTGCATTGGGTGTGTTTTTGGGGATTAGTCCTTGGAGTGTTTTTTGCTGATGTGGCGCTGACAAGGACTAGTCCTTCAGGGATGAGTCCCTGGCATTGGGTACCCTCTAATAATGTGAACATTTTAGTTTGGGTAGAAGAATTAGCTAGAAACTAATAATGTGACTTCTGAGATACAAATTTGGTTATAAGTCATAATTAAAGGGAGATGACATTTGTACCATTTATTTTAATTTATCTACCAAAGTTAGGCATAAGATATCTGTACTGTATGTTATAAAGCTTGTACAGGTTGGTAATTAAATTTATGAAAATGTTTGGTACGAATATCAATTCCCATAATTAAACAAATATGTAAATATGTGACGTAATTTAACATATACTTGGACAAAAACAAAAGCAAACCATATAAGAACAAATCGAAGAAAAGGTTAACAAGATATATGCCTATTGAAAAATGAAATTGTTTATTAGGATGCGACTGACGAAAATGAAAATTAGTACTGGTGCGAGGGGATAGATGGTGAAAAGTGGTGGTGAAGGAAGGTGTAAGACGATAGTATTCATTTTAATTAATTAGTTCAAATATATGGTGTTTCTTGTTTGCCAAATTCTTGCAAGTAAAGCCACATGCATGTACCCGATATTTATAGAATTATCAATTTCATGCTACGGCTGCTGGGTCCACGACTTTGTCCAATAACTTTAATAAGATACAAGTTAAGCCTGGCCAAAGGTGGGTAAAAGTAACAATCAAATCAAATTTTCAGAAGGAACTCTATCCATTTGGTAAAAAGTAAAGATCGAACATTTAATCTTTATTTTCAAAAATACAAAGTTTTCTACAATTCTACTTATTTTTTGCCATTAAAAGGAGGAATACCAAAGTACACACTATTACAAAAGCTGGTATTAGTCTGTGTTTATTTTACACGGTTAACAATAAAATTGTGTGCGGAACTGTTCAAAGATTTAGCCTTATAAAGATGTGGATTCGAAAATTTTGATACAGTTAATAAAAACTATGTAAGAAATTCTATAAATTTTATGTTTTTAACAACAAAACCGTGTAAAATAGAAAAAAAAAAGAATTTTTGACACTGTTTTTATTAAAAACCGTGTAAATAAGCTATTAAGTAATATATATCTTAAATTCATTCCAAATCTATATACTCTTCTACCTATATTCTTACTCCATCTACCTCTCTCTATCCCCCATTCTCATCTATTAATATTTTTTAAGTATTTGTTTCCATGAAATATGCTCTTACAATTTGTAGATCGGTAGTAATATTTTATAGATCTAATTTATTATTTTCACAAATAAAACTGTATCAAAGATATTTTCAGTTACATAACTCTTTCACATAAAATAAAAACTGTGTAAAAAAAAACCTTGTTTAACTTTGTACGTAAAACCTCTTTTTTTGAAGTAGTGACATTTAATTAGGTTGATTAATGTTGTGAGTCCCAAACTCTCTTAGATGGTTTAACCCAGAAGTGTAAAATACAACAAGTCTAATAAGCACTAGAATGGACTAGTATTATTTGAATATAAATGCAAGTATATAAACAAAGTAATACAAGACTAAAAGCAATAAAATAAAGGTGGACACAATGTAATATTTTCAAGTGTATTTTATTTATGATGTTAAATAAAATACAAGGTTGTGCGGAATCAAGATAATACAAATATGTAAGTATCCTAACAACCTATAAATTACAAATGATCTATATTTGCCAAATAAACTCTTTGGATCGAGATACTTAAAGTTGTGAAGTATCCCTGTTTAAGATCGAGAGTATTTAGACAAATTCACCTTTAATGCTAAAAGTAATTTTAACGAAGAAATGACTTTGTATTTATAGGCAAACAAATTCACCAGTGAATTTGTGCCGTACAAATATTGTTGCATGCATTTAATGAACCGACAAGATCATTAAATGCATTGGTTAAGGTACAAGGATAAAGTCACATCAATATGACTTTATTCTTTTAACCAACCACCTTCACACACGTAGGTACATTAGTAAAGAACAAGTGGAATGTTCTTTGGAAAGTGTGTAAAGGCAAAAGTCAATTCCTCGATATCAGTGTTCAGACTTGTAAGGTCTAGAACACTGACAATCCTCCAGTGTTCAGATCTGGTAAGACTTCCAGTGGACTCCGCCATTTGTCAGTCTTCTTTATTCTAACTTCAGTCTTTGACTTCAGTGAGAATGTCCAGTAAATATCATTTCTGGACAGATCTTCAGTAAGGCTCCAGTAGTCGAGTCTGGAGCGAGTCCAGTAAATCTGGACCTAACAAATTCTCCCTATTTGTTTAGAAATAATGCAAGGTTTTTCAAGCTTATATCTATACAACTTTGTATGCTTGAAAAACACTTGTTTTGACTTAGTCTAAAAAATTTAAGTTACTGGAAAACACTTTATAGATCATCAGTGTTTTCAGTTTCATCTTTTAGTTCTAACTTAGACTAAATCTGATCATTTACTTTATGAATCAAAATATGCAACTATATTTACAGCCATCAACAGAAAATAAGTTACAATTTTGGAAAATTAAATACAATTACAAGTAAATGATAAAAAGAATCAGGCCCTTCTTTTTGATGTCTGTCCTGGAGCGTCTTCAGTAGCCTTCCTCTTTGGAGAAGGAGAGGATGGTACAGACTCTGGCGGTTTCATGCCTATTGCAACTTCCATCTGTTGCTTTCTTCTCCATACCTTCTCAACCCTCTTCAAAAATGCTTTAACGTCAGTCGACAAATCTGTCTTCCCCTTGAACGTTAAGGCAATCTCCTTCAGTTCACTCCATCCAAACGCTTGGACTGAAGCACTCTTTCTTTCATCAGTAAAGTTACCTTCCCTGGTCAACTTTATTTCAAACCTGGACATACCTTCATGATTTTTGTAAGTCCTTACCGTTGAATGGATCGTAAATAAGACGTGATTCGTTATGTCAAGAGTGCGGAATCCTCTTGAGATAACTAGATTGCTACTGCCTTTCGTCGATTAACCAGTAATTAACCAACCTAAGGTCACACACGAAGTGCTAGTTCGTGTTGGAGGTCACACGAGCAACAATTCGACTTCTAAGTTCTTAATTCGTTGCGAAACGCTTAAAATTACATGTATTTATACTACTAGGGTTTGTGTTCGTGTGGGCTTGGGCTTCACACGAAGTGAATCGAGCCCGATCCATCAAAATGCTCCTGCCCTCGCGCTGACGTCAGCACGAAGACATTACAACGTGCTGATGACGTCAGCACGAGGTGCGTCCTCTTGGATCCTTTATTTTGCATTTACATAACGTTCAGCCATCGTTTAAGTATTCTATGACACTTATAAACCTTGGCTCTACATTCTTGTACCTGCAAAACAATTATATAACACACAAACATAACATGATCTTATATTAAAGTTCAAACGTAATCATTAAATACAAACGTAAGTCCTAATGACTTATTATTTAAACGATTACACAGAAATTCCTAAGAACAAAAACGTTAATCAAATCTACGTTGCTACTGTCACACAAATCTGCATCTACAGACTCCCCCTTGACATTAGCGACTAGATTTCTTTAACAAGTTCTTTAATCTTGAACTTCAAACTCGACCATCAAACAAAAGTCTTATGCTATTTGCATGAATCTTCTCGACCAAACAAAAACTAAGAATATTCTGATAGTGTCTAACTTCTGTTCTCCAAAATCTAACTGCTGAACAAGGTGTCTCAATCAGTCTTCTTTGATCACCTCTTGACAAATTGACAACTTGCATTGGATCATACATGCGTAGCAACATCTGTTTCTTTGAGTCATCAACAAACATCTGTGCTTCGCCTGACTTGATATCTATCTGCCAATATGTCATGTTTGTCAGCAAGTCTTGATCCCATTTGATAGCAGGAACTTCTTTAACACATTCAATCTTTCTTTGAACAAAATGAACTGTGCCATCTGGTTTTGTAATCTTCTTCATTGGCCTAGGTTTAATCATCCTATCTTCAGGATTCAAACCTCTTTCACTAAAATGCCAAATTCTTTCTCTTTGGAATCTCTGCCAATAATAATCAGCATTTCCAATCTTCTGAAGATTAACGAACCATCTCCTTCCTAAGTCTATCAAATCAGATTCACTAAGACTTTGGAAATGTCTTGCACTGATTGACATATACTGGCAACCTTCTTTTCTCTTGATAACAAATAGCTTAATTCTATGATCATAGAACCAACTCTGTATCACTGAGAAATACGTAGGTGCGTCCTTGTCTGAGATGAACTCCCAAAACATCGACGGTTTATTAAATCCACCCATTTGCATACCAGTACGTCCTCTATAAACTGGAACCCATCTATTTATACAAAACTGAGGGTCTTGCTCCGCCGGAGGTATAATAAAATTTCTAATATTAAACTCTCGCGTAACATTTATCTTCCAGCCTAGATCAACAATATATTCATGTTTTTCATGCACTATCTTTGCAAATACTTTGAATCTTAACTTTGCAGCATTTCTTGGATCATCTGGACTTTCTCTGATCGGATTAAGTCTGAAATGTTCCTCTTCAGCTATTGGTTCAACCAGAATGTCTCTATCTTCATTAAAGACACGATTGAAATCATAAGGTTCTTCCATCAACCTTTGTCTATCAGCTTCGGAAACAAATTCTCCTTCTTCCAAATCTTCATCAATGATACTATCAATGTCATCATCAATATCGTCCAATGCACCTATTTGAAGCTTATATGCAATTTAACATATTCAAACATACAAAGATAAAAGAACATAAAATATATAAGTCAAGACATAAAAATAAGTATAAATACATAAAACATGATAAAATAAATAATACTATATCATAAATATAATGTAACAATTACATCAATATTTATCTTATAATCTTTATCTATTTTAACCAACAAAGATTAATAACATTAAGGTTGATAATCTGAGTCTTCAGGATCATCAGAACTAGAACCAGAGACAAATGGTAAACGATTTAAAATCATTAATCATTTTCTCTCTTTCCTATGACGATCTGTATCTGACCATTGATCACTATCAAGATCAATATTGGCCTGATCAACTCAAAGTTATGACTTTCCCATACTTTAGCTTCTGCCTCAACTCGAATATGAGGATCATTTCCAAATTTCTCTGCAATCTCCCATTCTATTCTATCTTCTTCTGATCTCACACTCCGTGGATTGTGATAATCAGGACGTTTACTAGAATTAGAGTTACCTGAATTGGAATCTTCATCATCTGACGAGTTATCTGAATCTTCAGGATCTGCATCTGGAGCAGCAGCCATCACAGCTTTTCCTTTCTGAGTCCCAGATGTACTAGCACTAGATGTACTAGCAATCTCTGACTCTCTCTGTCTTGGCGACTCCCCCTGAACATCTGCAGTCTCTGAATTAATCACAGCATCAGCATCAGTATCTTGACCTTGACCTTGATTCTCTGTCTCACCATCTTTTGGTTGACTTCGATTTGGATCTTGAGCTGGATCTTGATCATCTTGATCATCATCTCTTTGCTTCTTAGCTAGCTCATCATCCTTACAACCATCTTTATCTCCCCCTTGAGACAAGAATCGGTCAATTTTATCACCAAAGAATGAACATAAGTGCTGTCATAATGTCCATCTCTTCCTGATGTTTTGCAGCTTGGAGGTTCAACTGTTTCTCCAACGCTGTGACTCGCATCTCTAATAACTTCTTCTCCGAAACAATACGACTCAGCTGAACTTGTACTGGCAAAGCTGAATCTGAAGTAGAAGCAATGTGCGATGTAGAAGCAGGCGGTGGCATCGTAGTCTCAAATGAAGGCATACGAATATGAAAAGTTCCTGATGGAGGCATCTGCGGTCTTTGCAATGGTAACAACAGACGATCCATAGCTGTAGCAACAGGAACTAACGCCTGAATAGGAGTAGAACGAGGCCTAGGAGCAGGAACTATCGGCTCTGGCTCCTGACTAACTGACGACTCTGGAGCTCTAGTAGTCGTAACAGTTGTAGCCTCAGTGACAACTCTAGCATGAGAACCATCTAAACGAATCGTGAACTTGGTTCTCGGCCTTTTCTCTCCAACAGATATACCAACTGAAGTAGTAGACACCGAAACTGGAACTTCAGTAACAGAAGCTCTTAAGGCAACAACTGATGGTGTATCAACTGATCCGGATGTATGAGACATCTCCATAGCAGAATGATACTCAGCAAACTCCCTATCAATTTCTGACTGAGGTCGCTGAAGGGCTTGAATCTTCTCAACAGCGTCAATCCCTTTCCCTTGTCTTCTTCTTCGCTTCAGTGGCCTATCTTCATTTTCATTTTCAGTTTCTGAACCATCATCAGCATTAACAACAACAATATGTGGTTCAGAAGGACCAACAACATCTACTGGAGCAGAGGTAGAATTAGAAACCCCAGTAGTCGGCATCACAAGATTTGCCGGATCATCAATATCCTCCTCTAGAGCTTCCATCTCCGAATCATCTTCCGGAACATCAGTAAACAAAGGAACATCATTCAATCCCTCAAACTGATCAACTTGCTCTTCTTGAGGATCATCTTGTCCGTGAGCATCATTAGCAGCAGCAGCAACGGGTTCATCATCTTCCCAACCTTCTCTTGGAGCTACATAATCAGGATTAATCAAGTGCCCGAACAGTGGTGGATTATCAACATCAGCCGGAACACCATTACCCCTTAAATGTTTCATCATATCATCAAACACTCGATGTGTAAGATGACCCAAATTAAATGTAGGACCATCAAAAGATAAATCAGCTGCTCTATGCCGAATGATTATCATAACAAACCTTGGAAATAAAAAGAATTTCTTTTCGTTTCCAAAAGCTCTCAACTGCCTAACAAAACTGTCATAAATGTACTGAGAAAAGCTGTAAGGCTTGTTCAATACAAGTGCAACCAACTGTGAAGCAGTCTGTATATTCATTTGATCATGACCTGCACTCCGATGACTTATGGATCTCAACAAGTAGTAGGCAAGCAATCTCCATTTGCCTCTAATGCGATTCTTAGGATATGGATGCTTGATCTCGTTCACATACCCCATACGTCTAATAGCACCATCAACAAAGCTTTCTTCAAACTCTGTAGGACCTTGCTCCATTTCGACGCTTCCTAAGTCCAAAATAGTCCTTAAGTCTCTAGCAGTAAACTCAATGTTACGTCCTTGAACCGTAGTGCGAATCAAAGTATGATCACCAACTTGCACTAATCTTGCAGAGTTCCAGAACTGAGTAAGAAGACTTATGACCAATGGAGGATTCTCGGTCAATGCAAAATGAATACGTGATCTTGTCAGATACTGTAAGACACCGTGAAATTCCGCTGTGCATCCTTGCTGAGTAATGCTAATATCAATAGCAGCATTATGCTCCTTAACAAAAACACGAGCAGCAGCACCTTGTCTCGCCATACCTGCACAAATCAAAAAGAAAACGAAAAGAAAACAAAAAGAAAATTAAAAAAATTTCTGACCTGCATTGTGATGACGTCAGCACGAGGAGATCCCTCTTCGTGTGACGTCAGCACGAGCTGATCAAAATCCAGAAAAAAACATCTCCATTCGATACAAAATTGATTAAAATCAATGTTATGTATCATCTTGGACTTGTCTTTTATGAATGTTATGCCCAGAAAAACAAATTAGATCAAAATCTTATGAACACGAAGAGGTTCATGAACTTCGTGTTCTTCATCGTCTTCGTGTGAATAGTGACCGTAACATTAAATCCTCAATTAATCTTGATTCAATACATGTAAATGTGAACTTTAGTTAGATTGAAGGTGTAATAACATCACTTAATCCAATTTTAAGTCCAATTTCAGTTTAAATCATCAGAAATTAAAGATTCAATATTCAATTCGTCCTTGTTACTGTTCACGCGAAGGGAAATTCAAAATTTGGGCATTATAACGACTTAAATCCAATGATTTTCAAAGTCAAAGTATCAATAAACTATCCTAGATCATAATATTACCAACAAATCTGGATGTTTATCACGAAAAAGGAGATAAAATCGATCGAAAAGGAACGGATGAACAGTTCGCGCGAAGAGAGAAGTTCGTGTGGTTAATTTTAGGGTTAATTTTCGATTAAAGTAAAAAAATTAAAGTTAAACCCATATTTATATCCACTTGAACTTGGGCTGGGCCGAATACCCTCTTCGTGAGCTTCATGCTGACGTCAACGCGAGCACTGATGACATCAGCACGCACGAGCTTAAATTTTAAACACGAACGAGCTGCACACTTCAAATTTCGTCAATTTTTCCAGAAAATTCAACAAGGAAAAATTACAAAATTTTCAGAAAACATAAACCTGTAGATACACGTTACCTGAAACTTGTATCTGCTCGAATATGTAATCTAACCAAACATCATCCGTACTAACTCATGTCATCAAAATAATGTATAAACTTAATCTTACATTATAATCTTGACATAAAATCGATCATTTCTTCATTGATGTTTAACTTTTAACAAAAGCAAACTTACATCGAAATACATTCAATGTATAATGCCTTACAAATTATGTATCATATCACCAACCTATCACAATAAGTCTTAGGTTGTGATCTTGATAATACAAATTTAAAATGATTTACATGAATACCAATGTTTCACGTAAATGTGTTTTCCCAGAAATTATATTACATGATGCATTCCGCACTTTAGTAATCAAAGAGATCACGATTTAATCGGTCCAAACCGCACTTTCGTAATGGAAATGAAATTTGATATCTGTAACCTGCACACTTAACAAACTTCATCAATGCATCAAAAACAACAATATAGTATAAGCATGCAAAAACAATCAAAAGAAGATCTAAGTCAAGTCACATCTTTGTCAAGCATACTTATCATCCAAAAACAATTGAAATACTATATATTTGAGATTTCAATTTTCAAAACAAAATCATTTTCTAATTTCAAACAACTCATGTCTATATTAGAAAATCCATCAAATAAACATATATACCATAAGCAACAAGACTCATATAATCCACAAAGGATCATATAACTTCTTATGGAATCGTCAAATGCTTATTAAATCTCTCGTGCAATAAGAACTAGTTTGACACTACAAACTGACACAAAACTAAAACGTTAGAACAAAAATAAAATAAAATAAAATAAAATTAAACACTTTAAATCTACACTACATTATTTATATACAAGAAATTCTAAGTTTCTGCTGATTAGATCAGATTAGCAATTACATAAGCCTGCGGGTGAGAAATAATTCTCTTATTATTAGTTATGAACAATGACTCAACCACGATTACCGGTATGTTTGTCCTCTTAAACACTCGGTACTTCCAGTTTCCTTTGGGTTGTGGCACTTTCGTATTACTTGAGCCAAGGACAGTCACCATGTAACCTAGTAAGTTACTCATGCCACAATTTTAGTTTGCGAACTTATGTGACCCATATTCAGATACACTCTCACAATCGACACATGCACTAAAATTTATACATTTGGTGAGTAAGGTAAGAAAGTCTTTAAGAATCAAGTCAGCGGTGACAGGTCGGTGATTCCTCACACGCAAAGCGACTTAACTTGACTCACGTACGGAAATATACTCAACATTGCATAATGCCAAGTACTTGCATATTTGTGACATTTATTTTAAGCACTTATGAAAACCCGTGACTTTCGATGAGACCCGTGTAGCGAACTTTCTGACAACCTATCCCAAGTTGGAAGCTTTAGGTAGGCTAGGTATACAAAGACACCCTGAGGACTTACTTGTTCGAATCTCAAAGGCCACATTAGCTTCATATTTTCAACAAATTTATAGTTTTATTAGATATTTGCATATCTTGTCACAAATATACATCCAAAAAAAAGCAATACATACACATATATGTACCCGAGACCTTCTTTTTAAAGACCAAATATACATAATAACAATGCAAGATCTTTCATAAGATTTAAAGGACTTGTCTCTTTTAAGAACAAGCATTCTCAGCCATATATCTGAATACGTTTCCCACAAGAACATTGTATACATTTAAGTTCAGATTGAAGGAAACCTTGGTACTTTGTGTCTACCGATACATCCTAAATTGTAATCACTGAACTAAGCAGTTATATTACGATTAAGCAGACTTAAAAGCTAAAGTATCCTCACTTCTAATCATCTAAATGCATCAACTTAAATCTCTATCTTATTTATTTATTTTGTTTTTCTCATTTTTTCAGCTTTTTATATTTTTATGACACTAATTATATACAAACTTAAACTAGACACTCTTTTTGTATTTTTATGACTCTAGCTATTTACAAACTTAACTAAGACACAATATAAAATATACAAAAAAATAGTTCTTTGAGAGATCTAATATGAATCAGCATTCTTCATACCATTGAGAAGAATCAGCTTTTCAAAGCGAGTCTTATCAAATGCTTTAGTATACAAATCAGCTAGATTATCATCAGTTATAACCTTTTCCAAATGAATTAATTTCTTTTGGGCACAGTCACGTAAGAAATGATGTCGAATATCAATATGCTTGGTGACTTTATGCATGACAGGGTTATTAGTAATGTCTATAGCTGACTTATTGTCTATTCTAATAGGAGTATCAAGAAAATCCATACCGTAGTCACGTAGTTGTTGCTGAATCCACAATACCTGGGAACAACAGCTACCAGCAGCCATATACTCTGCCTCACATGAAGACTGAGCAACTGATGTCTGCTTCTTACACTGCCACGATACAAGTCTCCCTCCTAAGAACTGACATCCTCCAGTTGTAGACTTCCTGTCATTGTTACAACCGCCAAAGTCCGAATCAGTATATGCAACAAACTCAAACGATCCTCCCATAGGATACCATAGACCAAGCCCTTGGTTTCCTTTCAAGTAACGTAGGATACGCTTTGCTGCAGCTAAATGTGACTCTTTCGGACTAGCTTGGAATCTAGCGCAAAGACAAACAGCGAACATAATATTCGGTCGCGAAGCTGTCAGATACATCAATGAGCCAATGATAGCACGATAATAAGTTGCATCAACAGGCATATCTTTAGGATCAAGAACCCCTAAACCATGATTTAGCTGAATAGGAGTACCATATGTCTTGGATTCTAACATTTGAAACCTCTCCAAGATGTCATCAACATACTTAGATTGGTGAATGAAAAATCCATCTTTCCTCTGATCTACCTGCAGTCCGAGGAAGAATTGTAGTTCCCCCATATCACTCATTTCAAACTGCTTTTTCATGCTCATTTCAAATTCTTTGCACATCTTTACATTAGATGAACCAAAAATGATATCATCAACATAAACTTGTACAATCAAATAATCTTGCTTCCGCCATTTGATAAACAATGTGCTGTCTATCGATCCTCTTGTAAAACCATTTGTCAACAAATGTGTCGACAACTTTTCATACCACACTCTGGGTGCTTGATGCAATCCATAAAGAGCCTTATCAAGTCGATATGCTCGTCTTGGATAATTAGGATCTTCAAACCCTGGTGGTTGAAAAACATACACTTCCTCTTTAACTTCACCATACAAGAAGGCACTCTTAACGTCTAACTGATACACCTTTATACCTTTAAAGCTTGCATAGGCTAAAAATAACCTTATAGCTTCAATCCGGGCAACTGGCGCAAAAGTTTCGTTATAATCATATCCTTCTCGTTGTGCAAACCCCTGAACAACTAAACGTGCCTTATTCCTTGTAACGATCCCTTTGTCATCTCGCTTGCATTTGAATACCCAACGAGTTCCAATCGGTTCTTTACCTCTAGGCACATCTACTAACTCCCATACTCCAAGTTTCTCAAATTGAGCTAATTCCTCTTGCATAGCTGCAACCCAAAAAGGATCTTGAAGTGCAGCCTTAACATTCTTAGGTTCTTCTTGTGAAATGAAACAGGAATACAAACACTCAGTTATTCGTCCTGAATCCTTTACTTCACAAAATAAACTAGTCATCTCCTTATTTAACTGATTTCTAGTTCGAACAGGCTCTGAAGCATCACCAAGAATATTTTCTACAGGATGAGCCTTATTTATTCGATATTGAGGAACCGAATCAACATTTAGACTTTCTCCTAAATTCGAACGAATTTGAAATTCTGGAGAACTAAAATCATCTTCCGATTCTTCAGAAATAGGATCATCATCTGGCAATGGAATCCTTAAAGGAGTAGTTGGAGTAGTGTTCTCAGGTTCATTAACATCAATGTCTGATGTCTCATCATTGTTCTTACTACTTTCGCCAACAACAGTAGTAGACTGAACTTTGGTTGGAGTAGTATCAACATTTTGAACAGGAGGAGATGTAGGAGTATAGTCCATATGATCTCTTAAAATGACCACTTCATCAACTTTGTCAGGACCTGAATAAGAAGCAGGACTGTGTAACAAACTAAACACACTATCATAATCGAAATTCTTGCCAGTTCCAGAATGAATAGCAGGTTTATGACTGACAATCTTGACATTAGTACCTAAGTCAACTTTGCCTGTCTGTTGATTGTAAACCCTTCAAATTGAAGTACCCGCTTTATAACCCATGAAAAATCCCTCTTCAACCTTTGGATCAAACTTTGACTGAGGAAGATATTTCAAGAAGGTACACGGAACACCAAATGGTTCAACATTTTGTAAATTTGGTTTCTTCTTATGTAGAAGCTCATAACAAGTCTTATTATGACGCTTAACTACCAAAACCCGATTTAAAATATGACATGCTGTATTCACTGCTTCTGTCCAAAACATAGTAGGAAGCCCTGAATCAGCAAGCATTGTTCTGGCTGTTTTGATTAGAGTCCTATTCTTTCTTTCAGCAACTCCATTTTGTTGTGGTTCATACGGTGCACTGAATTGATGTTGGATTCCCTTGGACATACAGAAGACTTCCAACGTTTTATTCTTGAATTCAGTTCCGTTATCACTCCTGATTCTCTTAACACGCACTCCATAAATATTTTCAGTTTTGACAAAGAAATTTATCAAAATCTGTGGAGTTTATCTTTCGATTGAAGAAAGAATACCCATGAGAATCTCGAGTAGTCATCAGTAACCACCAAACAATAATACATCCCACCTATACTTCTTACATTCACAGGACCAAACAAGTCCATGTGAAGTAATTCAAATGGGTTGGCAATAGAATTTTCAATCTTCGGTTTATGTGAAGACTTCTGCTGTTTACCTTTCAGACAAGGTACACATTTATCTTCCATCTCAAACCTTTTCAATGGAACACCTTCAACCAAATCATGTTTGACAATATCATTCATCTTTCGGAAATGAATATGTCCCATTCTTCTATGCCATAACAAAGATTCAGATTCATTTGCTTTTGTTAATAAGCAAATTGGCTCCTTCGAATCATCAACACCTAACATAAGGCCATAGATGTCTTTCTTCCTAGGAGCTTTCAATAAGATCCAGTCTTCAGGAATAACATACCCCGGTTTCAAAATAAGTGCTTCCTTCTCAGTAAAATGGACATGATTCCCTCTATCACAAATCTGAGAAACACTCATGAGATTATGAGATAGTTGTTCCACATAATTGACTTTCTCCAATGTAATTTTCCCATTGACAACATCACCTTGGCCTGAGATATTGCCGCCCTTGGGACCAGCGAAACTAACATAAGAACCATTAATATCTACATAGTTGGACAACAATTTCTTGTCCCCTGTTATGTGCCGAGAGCATCCACTGTCAACATACCAAAGACTGATAGGCTTCCTTGGTTCTCCCTGTACAATGAACACAAATTAATGTTAATTTCTGAGGGGTACCCAAACCTTTTGAGGTTTAGGTTTGCCGAATTCATCTCTCAAAATTAATTCGGTCCAATATCCATCGCTCTCAGTTGGAGCCTTGGATGTAGATGGTGTCATCGATTTTCTTTTCGATGGTGAAATGAAACGGGTCTTAGGAGGAGAAGTTTCTAATCGATCATAGAACTTGGAAGCATTTCCATTTCTACGAGGAGGTGACCGATTCTGTTGAACTTGCTTATTCCTAGGTGAATTGCTCCTATGAGGTGTATGAGATCGACTCGGACTTCCACCTTCATGAATACAATTTGTATCATTTTGTGAATGTCCCTGTCGTTTGGGGGTCTTAGATCGATCTTCTCTAGGTGAGATACTCCTAGATTGAGGTGATACAATCCTCAACTTTTGAGATGGTTTTCTATGTTCATTAACCTGACTAGAACTATTAGAACAACCATAAGATATGGATCTAAGAAGTTTGACATAGTTCTGTGCATTTATATCATTTGGATGCCGCTTAGCGTAATCCTCATAATATTTCCTTTTATATGCACTCATAGACTGGCTAGAGCTAACTTGATCAACTAATCTACCTTTCCCATTAATCTTATGAGATCCAAACGCATCCTTAGACTTGGCTGAAGATTCATTCTTAGGATCCTTGGACATCTTAAGTGGACACTTACTAGCTATATGACCCTTATCATGACAAGTATAACATAATTTATCCTGTTTTCTTTTAGGGTGATCATATGCTATTTCAGGGACTGGTATTCCATAAGCCTTCATTTCAGCAATTTCATCTAGTGTTTTAATTGCTTCTTTCATGGTCTTTACAGGCTTTCGTGGAGCAAAATGTCTATTCTTATATGGAATTTGTTCTTCTAACCATTCTTCTTTATTTTCTACACACCAAACTTTATCAATTTTAGATTTAGGTTGAATCCTAGTTATAGATACTTCTCTGTCAAAGAATACTGTATCACAATCTTTCAGAGTATAGTATACAACTTCATCAGGATCAAAATCTAATTCAGTCTCTATCTCTTTTTGGTGATCTTTTTGTAGAAATAAATCAGAATCTTTAGACAATTTACTTTCCTTCTTAAGAATATCATTTTGAGAGTTTAAGTTAGCTACAATTTCACTTAGATTAGACACCTCAAGTTTCATTTCAGACACCATTTTGCAAACATTTACAATTGAAAGCAAAGAACATGATACCTTCTGATCTGCAGCCTTGCAGTCTGCCATGTATGCAACAAAATCTTCAGTTGTCATACCTTCAGGTATCACAAATTCTTTCATCTGGTCTTCAAAGCTCTTCTCGACAACGTCATCAACTAGTTTCGATGACTCAGTATTTTCTTCAGTAGCTTTAACAGCTGTCATAGGTTCACTCTCAGATCTCACTATCTCAGCAACTTTCTTCATATTCTGCTTAACTATCTCAGATGCTCTCTCTTCACTAGTGTATACAACATAATCAATTGTTTCAGCAACTTCATTTGCAACATGCGCATAGTCATCATAAATTTCAACTAAAAATGCATGATTTGAAGTATCTTCAGATTGTGTATCCCACTGATAAGTACCATCTGGATTTTGAACAACAACAGCCTTGGACTCCAGAAGCTGAGGAGAACCTTGCTGTTAAGGAGTAGCAGGAAAAGTAATCATTGCTTGAGTTTTCTGGTAATTGGGTGGAGTAATACCGCCTTGATTGTAGTTTTGTCTACCAGCAACGGTATTATCAGTCCTCTTTGGACGTTGACACTCTCTTGCAAAATGACCAAATCCATCGCAATTATAACATTTCACCTTGGACTTGTCAAAGCCTTTTGTGCCATTACCCAAAAATCTTCCAGTTCTCTGAGAAACCTTCTGACTTTAATAGTTAACATTGCAAGCTGCCATTGTAGATCCATTTCTTCTAAATCATCAGGATCTATCTGATTGTAATCATCATCAATCAATGCAGGATCAGTAACCTTTCCACCAATATAAGCTTCATGAGCCGAACAAAAGGCTGAGTAGAGATTCATTCTTCCCTCTGCTGAGCTCATACTCATTGGCATGGAATGATATGACTGAGTGTTGCTCTTAACATTAGTTGTGGAATTGTCATAAGCAACATAACTTGCAATTCCATCTGCATCAACTATTGGTGTAGCTTCAACACCACTTAGAAATGCATTGGATCCTGAGCTAGTACTTGCCAAATGAACTGAAGAAGCATGATATAAAGATGGATCTTGAGTAAAATCCGCATGAGTATCCTTGATTCTTCTCTTCATTTGTCTATTCTTAAGTTTGGACACTACTGTTTCAAAATCCCATGAACTGTATTCCTTGTCATCTTGAAGGTGATGAACATATTCAGTCCATATTTTTGGTAGTGAGTCCAAAAACTTATCTACTAACTCAGTCTGAGGATAGACAACCTCAAAATATGATAACTCAGTTGTCAGATGACTGAATCGAGCAATTATCTCATCAAGAGATTCTCCTTTTAGTCCATTAAAGGCCTCATATTGATGTTTAAGAAGTTTAATACGATTTCTCTTCAAAGTAGCATCGCCCTCACAGTACTTTCCTAGAGCGTCCCATAAATCCTTTGAAGTAGTGTACTTTTTGAACAAATGTACACTTTCTTGTGGTAAGGCCATAGTAAGAGTTGAAAGAGCCTTTCCTTCCACGACGTATTTCTTCTTTTCGTCGTCTGGCATATCAGTATAAGTATATCTACCAATTACGCCATTTTTCTCATAAGTCGGCCAATCAAAACCTTGAGTTATCACCACCCACATATCAATATCATTTAGACGAACATAATCTTCAAATCGTCTTTTCCACATCCAATAATTCTCCATACGGAAAAGCTTTGGAGGTGTATTTCCACGACCAACCTCATGATCGTGCATGATAAGTTGATTCAATAAGTGTGGCATTAGGAGAGTTTCCGGCAGCAGGTACAGTAGACATTTTTAAGTTTCGTAAAACGAAAATTTAACAAAAAAAGTTACTGTAGCAATTCAATTCGTGCAGACGTGGCACGAAGTAAGTTGCACGAAGAAGCTGAGTTCGTGTATACGTGGCACGAAGTCACACGAGAAGCACGTGACACGAAGTAATCCACACAAAGGACACTTGTCACGTATCTGAGCACGAAGATCACCTCGTGCTGACGTAAGCACGAGGTCGCGCGAAGACGATAACGAATTCAATAAAAAACTTGAAATTCGAATTGATTTTTTAATCAATAGAAAATCAAACGATCTTACACCTTCTGGTAATCAACCTTAGGGCTCTGATACCACTTGTAAGTCCCTACCGTTGAATGGATCGTAAATAAGACGTGATTCGTTATGTCAAGAGTGCGGAATCCTCTTGAGATAACTAGATTGCTACTGCCTTTCGTCGATTAACCAGTAATTAACCAACCTAAGGTCACACACGAAGTGCTAGTTCGTGTTGGAGGTCACACGAGCAACAATTCGACTTCTAAGTTCTTAATTCGTTGCGAAACGCTTAAAATTACATGTATTTATACTACTAGGGTTTGTGTTCGTGTGGGCTTGGGCTTCACACGAAGTGAATCGAGCCCCATCCATCAAAATGCTCCTGCCCTCGCGCTGACGTTAGCACGAAGACATTACAACGTGCTGATGACGTCAGCACGAGGTGCGTCCTCTTGGATCCTTTATTTTGCATTTACATAACGTTCAGCCATCGTTTAAGTATTCTATGACACTTATAAACCTTGGCTCTACATTCTTGTACCTGCAAAACAATTATATAACACACAAACATAACATGATCTTATATTAAAGTTCAAACGTAATCATTAAATACAAACGTAAGTCCTAATGACTTATTATTTAAACGATTACACAGAAATTCCTAAGAACAAAAACGTTAATCAAATCTACGTTGCTACTGTCACACAAATCTGCATCTACAATTTTCAGCCAGTTTGATCTCTGCACCAATGATCCTTCTGGCATCAGCCCTGTAATTCAACATTTCTTCATATTTGGCTTTTTGCTTAGCCATCTGGATCATATATTCGGTTTCCTTGGATACTTTCTGCTGTACGATGGCAGACTGGAATGCTTCACGATTAATTCTCTGTGAAGTATCCAAAGGAATGAATGTGCTCAGATCAGCATCTTTGATTTCTTTGATCTGTTTGGCAGTCAGTTTGGGTAAGCCCTTTATTTTCTTCCTGTACTCTATCTCCAGAGCACCAGCATTCTTCCTTATCTTTTTCTGGAGGTTCACCAGCTCCTCCGTCCTTTGTCTTATCAGTTCAGTTACACTGACACCATAGGTTACAACATCATAAGTTTGTTCGTCTTCAGAGTACCTGGAGCGAATCCACACATCATCCAATGCATCCAGACATTGATGAACTCTGGGGTCTTCCTTCATTCTTTTATACACATCAATATGTATGCCTAACCTTCCAGCATTGTAAGAATCAAGGGTCCCCATAGTTGCCATCTCCCTTTTGTGGGCCAACAATTCATCCTTTTGATTTTTCTTGAATATTTCTATCAATATGCATTCTTGCTCCAGTCTCTTCGAGGTGTCTTCATCAGTAGTCTGAATTTCTGATGACCTTCCAGCAGTTTCACTTTCTTCTCCAGATACCATATGTTCCTTTCCTTTTACAGACTTCAGAGTTGTTGGGATATCTGGGAAAGATTCAAACTGGGGCTCACTGGCATCAGTACCAGCAGCCTCTTCAACCTGCACAATGGCTTCAGTGCCAAGTGCCTTCTGTGCTTCTTGTACACTGGCATCAGTACCAGTCACTTGTTCTTGTTGCACGATGCTTTCAGTAGCAAAGGCCTTTTCAATAGCACTGGCAACTACTTCTTTCTTTTTCCTTACCAAACCTTCTTGAACAGACTCAGTGGCAACAGACGACTTTTCCCCCTTGGAATGTCCACCAGTTGAGACTTGTGGGCACTCCATAACTGTTCAAGCATGTATCTGTCTGTAGCACCAAATGTCCTTCCTGCCACTGGAACTGTGATATTCACAGTCTTCCTTAATTGAGTCACTTCCTTCTTGATAAATTCAATTTCTGAAGACAAGTGCTTTGGCATTTCATTTTCAATCATATGAACCACTTGAGGCAACAAACTATCTTGAATGGTTCGAAGTACAGACCCAGAAATTTCTTCAGATATTTCTTTCAACATACCAAGTCTGAACTTCTTAGCACACTCATCACTGATAGTGCTAACAACGGCATTCTGATCAAGTGTTGGCCTACTCTCCAAACTACTTATCCTGGTCGTCAACTTCTGAACTTCATCTGTCAGACCTGCCAGTGGTTGAACAAGTTCAGCTTTCACTGCAGTCTGAACAGAGTTTACCAGCCTAGTCTCCAAGCCCTGGACTGCCACTTTGATATTTTCAGTGTTGTTATTTGTGGCCAGTACCAGTTCATCCAGCTTTTCAAATACCAACTTCTCATTTCCAGCAAACACATTCATTTCTGATGAAAGATTATTCGATAAAAGAGATTTGAAGTCAGAAACAACCTGTGATGAAGACTGGAGTGATCTCTCCAGGTCCGCCACCTTACTTAAAAGGTCTTGGACCTCGGCTGAAGAAGAAGAGGAGGGACCACTGGGAGGATCAAGAGTTGAAGTCATTTTGGTCACCATTTGTACTTGTGCCTTGACCTCTTCAGTTGAGTCCAGTACACGTTGTTCAGATAAATCGATGGGAGTTTCAAGTGGTGGTGGTTGAGTTTGTGAAATTTGAATTGTGGGAGGATTGAAATATGGAGTGGATTGAGGAATTGAAGGTGGTGGTGGTGGTGGCATAGTGGATTCTGGTGGTGGAACATTTGATTCTGGTGGAGGTGGTGGTGGATTCTGGTGGTGGTGGTCAGGTGGTGGTGGTGGTGGTGGTGGTGGTGGTGGTGGTGGTGGTGGTGGTGGTGGTGGTGGTGGTGGTGGTGGTGGTGGTGGTGGTGGTGGTGGTGGTGGTGGTGGTGGTGGTGGTGGTGGTGGTGGTGGTGGTGGTGGTGGTGGTGGTGGTGGTGGTGGTGGTGGTGGTGGTGGTGGTGGTGGTGGTGGTGGTGGTGGTGGTGGTGGTGGTGGTGGTGGTGGTGGTGGTGGTGGTGGTGGTGGTGGTGGTGGTGGTGGTGGTGGTGGTGGTGGTGGTGGTGGTGGTGGTGGTGGTGGTGGTGGTGGTGGTGGTGGTGGTGGTGGTGGTGGTGGTGGTGGTGGTGGTGGTGGTGGTGGTGGTGGTGGTGGTGGTGGTGGTGGTGGTGGTGGTGGTGGTGGTGGTGGTGGTGGTGGTGGTGGTGGTGGTGGTGGTGGTGGTGGTGGTGGTGGTGGTGGTGGTGGTGGTGGTGGTGGTGGTGGTGGTGGTGGTGGTGGTGGTGGTGGTGGTGGTGGTGGTGGTGGTGGTGGTGGTGGTGGTGGTGGTGGTGGTGGTGGTGGTGGTGGTGGTGGTGGTGGTGGTGGTGGTGGTGGTGGTGGTGGTGGTGGTGGTGGTGGTGGTGGTGGTGGTGGTGGTGGTGGTGGTGGTGGTGGTGGTGGTGGTGGTGGTGGTGGTGGTGGTGGTGGTGGTGGTGGTGGTGGTGGTGGTGGTGGTGGTGGTGGTGGTGGTGGTGGTGGTGGTGGTGGTGGTGGTGGTGGTGGTGGTGGTGGTGGTGGTGGTGGTGGTGGTGGTGGTGGTGGTGGTGGTGGTGGTGGTGGTGGTGGTGGTGGTGGTGGTGGTGGTGGTGGTGGTGGTGGTGGTGGTGGTGGTGGTGGTGGTGGTGGTGGTGGTGGTGGTGGTGGTGGTGGTGGTGGTGGTGGTGGTGGTGGTGGTGGTGGTGGTGGTGGTGGTGGTGGTGGTGGTGGTGGTGGTGGTGGTGGTGGTGGTGGTGGTGGTGGTGGTGGTGGTGGTGGTGGTGGTGGTGGTGGTGGTGGTGGTGGTGGTGGTGGTGGTGGTGGTGGTGGTGGTGGTGGTGGTGGTGGTGGTGGTGGTGGTGGTGGTGGTGGTGGTGGTGGTGGTGGTGGTGGTGGTGGTGGTGGTGGTGGTGGTGGTGGTGGTGGTGGTGGTGGTGGTGGTGGTGGTGGTGGTGGTGGTGGTGGTGGTGGTGGTGGTGGTGGTGGTGGTGGTGGTGGTGGTGGTGGTGGTGGTGGTGGTGGTGGTGGTGGTGGTGGTGGTGGTGGTGGTGGTGGTGGTGGTGGTGGTGGTGGTGGTGGTGGTGGTGGTGGTGGTGGTGGTGGTGGTGGTGGTGGTGGTGGTGGTGGTGGTGGTGGTGGTGGTGGTGGTGGTGGTGGTGGTGGTGGTGGTGGTGGTGGTGGTGGTGGTGGTGGTGGTGGTGGTGGTGGTGGTGGTGGTGGTGGTGGTGGTGGTGGTGGTGGTGGTGGTGGTGGTGGTGGTGGTGGTGGTGGTGGTGGTGGTGGTGGTGGTGGTGGTGGTGGTGGTGGTGGTGGTGGTGGTGGTGGTGGTGGTGGTGGTGGTGGTGGTGGTGGTGGTGGTGGTGGTGGTGGTGGTGGTGGTGGTGGTGGTGGTGGTGGTGGTGGTGGTGGTGGTGGTGGTGGTGGTGGTGGTGGTGGTGGTGGTGGTGGTGGTGGTGGTGGTGGTGGTCCAGTGCATCATTTCTAAAGTGGTTGAGCATATTTACTGGAATGTCAACCTCACCTGCTCTTGATTTTAAGGAACTTAATTCCCTCAGATATTCACACATAGAGAAATGATTTGTTTCATAATCATACTCAGCACCCAGAGCTCTTAGAAAAACCAGTGAAAGAAAACGAATATATGGAATGTGTGGTTTTCTACCTTTCACCTTTAGACGGTCAACCAGATCATCAAAGAAGATCTGAGCGAAATCAACCTTGTACCCAAACCAAAGACAGTAGGCAATCTGGAGTTGCATTTGGTTGATCTGGTCCAATCCTCCAGAACTGCCACCTAAACACTCAACAAGGTGAGTGAAAAAGTATCTCCATGAGTCAGTCAGCTTGCTCATGTAGATTGTGCCTTTCCTTGATAACTGGCCATGTTCATCCAGTATATCTGTGTGACCCATCAGTCTGCACACATCTCTAAAATTTAGACCAGTTGGAAGAGTAATTGCCATCTCATTTTCAGCCAGATAATTCAATTGAAGAATATCTCTGAGAGAATCGACAGTGAGAGTAAAGGCCCTGGTGCCTTGTTGCAATGTATAGTTGATGGATTGAGTGCTTTCAACATATACAGTAGTATACCAGAATTCACACAAATAATCATGATACATTTTACCCGGATTACGTGTGAGAGCACCATAGAGTGGACAACTGAGGAAAAAAGCATTCAGTCGTCCGATGAGAGAGGTGGGAGCATGAGTGGTGCTAGTGAGTCTAGCCATCCAATTGTTCATATTAATCCTTATGGCCTTTGCCTCTAAGGTGATATGGGGTGCCTTAACAACATTTGGAACAGGAGCATATTCGGCGGCGAGCAGATTTTTAGGTGAATTAGATTGTCTTGGTGCCATTGAATATGATGGATAGATGAAGATGAAATTGAAGATTTAGGGTTTATGAAGATTTGATGAAATAAATATGAGAGATAGATTTATGATTGGAAATTGAATGGGAGTAAATGAAGGAATTTGAAGAATTTGGGAGTAAATATGTTCGAAGTAAATGCTTATGAAAGTGAAAGTGGGTATTTATATAGGAGAGAGAATGTGGAACTCAAACGGTTAATTTGAATTATCAAATATAATTTTGATCGGGTTCTGAGATCCGCATTAACTACATCACATCACACATAAATGTGTGACGGTTTACAGCCCACAAACATTATCAAGTTGCACTTTTTGTCTTCCCAAGGTAAAAATACCATCATTTCTTTGAAAAATTTACATGCCACGTAGGATAATAAGATAAATATCAAGATAAATATCTTTTCAAAAGATTTTGCATACGTGGCACGCATAATGACCAAGTATAAAAAGTATTATGACTGACATATCAGTACATCTGGAGGTTGACTGGACACTCCAGTATCACTGGTGGATTAGTTCAGTGAAGCATGCACTGATGGTACACTGGAGGGACATTCCAGTAAAGTACCAGTGAAAACCATTTGAAAGAGACTGGTAACCTCAAACATGCACGTCAACTAATACAGACAAATGAGAGGGACACATTTACAAGGAGACAAAAGTCACCTCAAACATGCACTTCAACCTATCTAATTACCAGTGAGAGGGACACATTTACAAGGAGACAAAAGTCACCTCAAACATGCACGTCAACCTATCTAATTACCAGTGAGA
Source organism: Erigeron breviscapus (assembly GCA_034093135.1). NCBI lineage: Eukaryota > Viridiplantae > Streptophyta > Magnoliopsida > Asterales > Asteraceae > Erigeron > Erigeron breviscapus. The sequence goes on along the minus strand of CM067173.1, from coordinate 36,793,124 downwards.
GGGACACATTTACAAGGAGACAAAAGTCACCTCAAACATGCACTTCAACCTATCTAATTACCAGTGAGAGGGACACATTTACAAGGAGACAAAAGTCACCTCAAACATGCACTTCAACCTATCTAATTACCAGTGAGAGGGACACATTTACAAGGAGACAAAAGTCACCTCAAACATGCACTTCAACCTATCTAATTACCAGTGAGAGGGACACATTTACAAGGAGACAAAAGTCACCTCAAACATGCACTTCAACCTATCTAATTACCAGTGAGAGGGACACATTTACAAGGAGACAAAAGTCACCTCAAACATGCACTTCAACCTATCTAATTACCAGTGAGAGGGACACATTTACAAGGAGACAAAAGTCACCTCAAACATGCACTTCAACCTATCTAATTACCAGTGAGAGGGACACATTTACAAGGAGACAAAAGTCACCTCAAACATGCACTTCAACCTATCTAATTACCAGTGAGAGGGACACATTTACAAGGAGACAAAAGTCACCTCAAACATGCACTTCAACCTATCTAATTACCAGTGAGAGGGACACATTTACAAGGAGACAAAAGTCACCTCAAACATGCACTTCAACCTATCTAATTACCAGTGAGAGGGACACATTTACAAGGAGACAAAAGTCACCTCAAACATGCACTTCAACCTATCTAATTACCAGTGAGAGGGACACATTTACAAGGAGACAAAAGTCACCTCAAACATGCACTTCAACCTATCTAATTACCAGTGAGAGGGACACATTTACAAGGAGACAAAAGTCACCTCAAACATGCACTTCAACCTATCTAATTACCAGTGAGAGGGACACATTTACAAGGAGACAAAAGTCACCTCAAACATGCACTTCAACCTATCTAATTACCAGTGAGAGGGACACATTTACAAGGAGACAAAAGTCACCTCAAACATGCACTTCAACCTATCTAATTACCAGTGAGAGGGACACATTTACAAGGAGACAAAAGTCACCTCAAACATGCACTTCAACCTATCTAATTACCAGTGAGAGGGACACATTTACAAGGAGACAAAAGTCACCTCAAACATGCACTTCAACCTATCTAATTACCAGTGAGAGGGACACATTTACAAGGAGACAAAAGTCACCTCAAACATGCACTTCAACCTATCTAATTACCAGTGAGAGGGACACATTTACAAGGAGACAAAAGTCACCTCAAACATGCACTTCAACCTATCTAATTACCAGTGAGAGGGACACATTTACAAGGAGACAAAAGTCACCTCAAACATGCACTTCAACCTATCTAATTACCAGTGAGAGGGACACATTTACAAGGAGACAAAAGTCACCTCAAACATGCACTTCAACCTATCTAATTACCAGTGAGAGGGACACATTTACAAGGACAAAGTACCTCAAACATGCACGTCAACTAATACAGACAAATGAGAGGGACACATTTACAAGGAGACAAAAGTCACCTCAAACATGCACTTCAACCTATCTAATTACCAGTGAGAGGGACACATTTACAAGGAGACAAAAGTCACCTCAAACATGCACTTCAACCTATCTAATTACCAGTGAGAGGGACACATTTACAAGGAGACAAAAGTCACCTCAAACATGCACTTCAACCTATCTAATTACCAGTGAGAGGGACACATTTACAAGGGATACCAAAGACCCAAACTGGGGACACCTTTAAGGTACTTCAGTATGCGCTTTACAGCAAGCATATGAGAGTGAAAGTCCCAAGTTTGCAACGATTAAGTAATTAAACAACTAATGTAAATTACTCTAAGAACATAAGATAAGAAAGTAAAGATGTTTAATCATAAGTAACATTGATTAAACAGTGAATACATGGTCGGTTTTACAAAGAAATAGAAGAGAAAATATTGTTAAGTTTTTGACACACTAAAAACTTAACAATTATACAAAGAGAGAAAAACACACTAAAAACTTAACAATTATACAAAAAGAGAAAAACACACTAAGTGTAATATGGCACACACCAACTATTTTGTGGCTAGGTCAAGTGATGCTTTAATTTTTTTTTTTTTTTTTTTTTTTTTTTTTTTTTTTTTTTTTTTTTTTTTTTTTTTTTTTTTTTTTTTTTTTTTTTTTTTTTTTTTTTTTTTTTTTTTTTTTTTTTTTTTTTTTTTTTTTTTTTTTTTTTTTTTTTTTTTTTTTTTTTTTTTTTTTTTTTTTTTTTTTTTTTTTTTTTTTTTTTTTTTTTTTTTTTTTTTTTTTTTTTTTTTTTTTTTTTTTTTTTTTTTTTTTTTTTTTTTTTTTTTTTTTTTTTTTTTTTTTTTTTTTTTTTTTTTTTTTTTTTTTTTTTTTTTTTTTTTTTTTTTTTTTTTTTTTTTTTTTTTTTTTTTTTTTTTTTTTTTTTTTTTTTTTTTTTTTTTTTTTTTTTTTTTTTTTTTTTTTTTTTTTTTTTTTTTTTTTTTTTTTTGGATTAGACTGATATCTGGCACTTAAACATGTTGAAAACATAATATCTGGTCTACTGGCAGTTAAATACATCAGTGAACCAACCATGCCTCTATAGACAGTGGTGTTCACTGGTTTACCATCTGGATCTGAGTCCAGTGTTAATGGTGCAGAAATTGGAGTGGGTTTAGATGGTGAAGAGTTCATATCATATTTCTTTAAAAGATCTCTAACATATTTTTCCTGATTAATAAAAATACCATCCCTGGTCTGTTTAATCTGGAGTCCAAGAAAATACGTTAATTCACCCATCAAACTCATTTCATATTCAGTTGACATTATTTTCGAAAATTTCTTGCACATTTTATCATCAGTAGACCAAAAAATAATATCATCAACATAAATTTGTACCATCAACAGATTACCTTTTTCATGAAGAATAAATAAGGTATTGTCAATTGCACCTCTTTTGAAACCATTTTTCAATAAATGTTTAGTCAGAGTATCATACCAGGCACGTGGGGCTTGTCTGAGGCCATAAAGCGCTTTGTCCAGACGATATACCCAATGTTGATGCTTTTCGTCAACAAAACCTGGTGGTTGTCTGACATAAACTTATTCTTCAACTTTTCCATTCAAAAATGCACTTTTCACGTCCATCTGGTAGACCTTGAACTGATGATGAGCAGCGAATGCTAAGAAAATTCTGATCGCTTTAAGTCTAGCCACTGGAGCAAATGATTCATCAAAATCGACATCTGACTGGCAATAGCCTTGTGCTACCAGTCTGGCCTTGTTTCTGATTACGTGGCCATCTTCATCTACCTTGTTCCTGAAGACCCATCTGGTTCCAATTGGTTCTTTCTTTCCAACTGGGAAAGGAACCAGGTACCAAACTTGTTCCTTTCAAACTGGTGAAGCTCTTCTTGCATAGCTATCACCCAACTTGGATCTTCCATAGCCTCGTCAATCTTCTTTGGTTCTATCAATGATAAGAAACTGACATATAAGCATTGATTACTGGAGGCTCTTCTGGTCAGAACTCCTCGACTGGAGTCACCTATGATCTGATCGATAGGGTGAGCTTTTGTCCATCTGGAGTATTGACCAGGATTGTTACTGACAACAATATCAGTGCAAGAATTCAGTTGAGTCTTCTCTGGTGTTGCTTCTGGAGGAGGATCTTGCCAGACTACTTCAGCATCTTCATCTGAGTCATTTAAATCACGATTTGCATCATGAAATTCTTCCATTGAAGGCATTTCTTGAAGTACTGGTTTAGTTTCAACTGGGACTGATACTGGGGGCGTAGTACGCACATCTGATCCAATAATAATTTCAGAGGGTAGTTTGAAAATAATTGAAGGATAGAATGGAGTACCACTGGAGAGTTTCTTTTTCTGAACAGGTTCCAGATCAGTATGACTGGAAACTTCTTCTGGAGAATCTTCTTTATTGTAGTTGATAGGATCAGATTCACAGAAGACAATTGGAGTTACTGGGGGAGTATCAAGGGTTGGCTTTTTATTGATTGCAGCATTTGATTCATCAAATGTGACATGAATTGACTCATGGACCTTATCCAGTCTCTTGTTATAGACTCTGAAGGCCTTGCAAATGGCTGAATATCCTAAGAAATACCCTTCATCAGCTTTGGCATCAAATTTGCCTAACTGACTGGAGTCGTTCAGGATGTAAACAGGACATCCAAAAACGTGAAAATAACCAATATTTGGTTTTCTATTTCTTAAGACTTCATAGGCTGTCTTTTTGTGTCTTTTGATGTACACAGATCGGTTCTGGGTGTGGCAAGCAGTAGCAATTGCTTCTGCCCAGAAACTGGTAGACAGACCAGATTCAGCAAGCATACTCCTGGCAGCTTCTATCAGCGTTCGGTTTTTCCTTTCCACCACTCCATTCTATTCTGGAGAGCGGGCTGATGAGAAGTTCTGGGAGATGCCAGTGTCAGTACAGAATGACTCCAGAATTGCATTCTGGAATTCTGTTCCATTGTCACTTCTTAACTGACACACTTTTTGACTGTACTTGAGCTCAATTTGCTTGATAAGACTGATGATTTCAGCAGCAGCTTCACTTTTAGACCTGAGAAAGATCACCCAACAATATCTGGAGAATTCATCTACGATCACCAGGGTGTATCTTTTACCAGTACGAGTCTGAACATTCACTGGACCGAAAAGGTCCATATGAAGCATATGAAGAGGTTCAGATATGCTGAAATTCTGCTTGGTCTTGAAACTGGTACGTTTCTGCTTACCCATCTCACATCCTGGACATGACCTTTCCTTTTTGAAGGAAACTGAAGGTATCCCATCTGCCAGTTGTTTTCTAGACAACTTATTAATATTTTTGAAATTTAAATGGGATAACCTTTTGTGCCAAAACCAGTTTGTGTCTTCATCAGCTTGAGTATAGAAACACTGCTCTGAAGGAGAGCTTTCCATATCCATCACGTACACATTTCCTCTTCTGGGAGCAATCAATACTACCTTCCAGTCCTTGTTGAATACAATGCCCTGAGCAATATTGAATAGAACTTGATAGCCATCATCACACAGTTGACTTACACTAATCAGGTTATATTTCAAACCATTCACAAATGCAACTCGTCTGAATTTGACTTGTCCATTGTTCAGAACACCATATCCCTCAGTCTTTCCACAACCATCATTTCCAAAAGTAATGGAGGGTCCATCAGAAATGGTGAACTCCTCCAGCAGGGTCTTACATCCGGTCATCGTCCTACCAGCTGCACTGTCAAGATACCAGATATATTTCTTTCGATCGCCCTGCACATCCACCAGATATATCAATTAGATTTTGGAACCCATCGACTGATGGGTTCACTGGACCCTCCCTTATAGGTCCCTGGGGGTATCTGGTTGAGTTCACTTTCTTCAACAGTAGTCTTAGTTGAAAAGACCACTAGGGTTGATAGTTTTGAAACCTTCTTCTTTTTCTCAACTGGAGAAATATATTTATCTTTCTTGGAAAAAGGTTTGGTATTTTGTCTAGGGCCAGATGAAGTACCCTCAATAAAGTTTAATCTTGCATTAAAACTTTGAAATTGACGAGTCAGTAGTTGAAACTAGCTCTCTAACCTTGACAAAACATTTTCATCAGATGAAACCTGAGCCTTTCCAGTTGACTGGGCTCGAGGCTTAGGTAGGGGATTGGTCTGAGGCAAAGGTTTCTTTAGATTGACCTTTTTAACTAGAGCAGTCATCTGGAATGCTCCAGTCTTAACCTCTGGGGATTGAACTGGGAAAATATTGGCCTTGGGAGTTACAGGCTCATCATAAATGGTACTGGGCCTGAATCCCTCTGGTAACCGATCAATTACTGGAATTAATGATGCAACATGAGTATTTCCATCTAAATAAGCACGTTTTTGTGTGGGAAATTGATTCACTCCAGCATCATATGGCTTTCTGGTTTCAAGCCATGATTTAATCACCAGTTTTTCTTTCTCTAAAATGACTTCAAGATCTTGTTTTTCTTGAATCAATTGTTCAGTTACCAGAACCTGAGCTTGAAATGCCAGTTCAATGTCTTGAAGTTCCTTTAATTTTGATTTTAAAACATTAATTTCAGAAAAATCTGTTTCTAGACCATTTACACAATCAGATCTAACAGTTTCAACAAATATTAAATCAGAATTAAGAGCTTCAGCAATGTCCAGTTTTAATTCTTGGTCAGTTGTAGTATCATAATCACTAACCTTTTTGATAACAATGTCCACCCATCTTCCAGATGTGACATCTTCCTTCACCAGGTGCTCTTCATCTGCCAGAGCCATGTAACAGCAATCTCTTTCTTCTTCTTCATCAGCAGATGAGTCATCAGAAGGAACCCACTTTTCTTCATTTGTTGCAATCATGCATTTATTATTATTTTCCATTTGTTGTGCCATGAGAGCAATCTGAGCCTTAAGCTTTTTGTATTTAGATTTATAGCTATCATCAGGCTTATTATTTGAAGTAAATGGACCATGCTTAGATGAAAACTGACTGGATTTGCAATCTTTCATGAAATGACCTTTTCTGCCACACTTAAAGCATGTCAGATTGGTCTTATCAGTTGAAGAACTGGATGCAAATTGTCCAGATGGCCTATTTGCTCTTGCTTTAAAACGGTTAAACGTTTTAGCAATCATAGCAACCAGGTCATCATTATCAGATTCATCACAGTCTGGAGAGATTTGACTAGATTCTCCAGATTCCATGAGTTCAGACACCATCTTCTTCATAGAAAATACATTCTCAGAAGATATTAGTGCTGTACCTTGTGGTTCAGTATGACTAACCACAATAGGAGTACTGGAGGCATGGTTATAAGCATCTTGTTCTGCCACAACTCTCTGAGCTTGATAGTCTTCTCATCTAAAGTTAACTTACAATCAGCAATAATTTCCTTAGCCTTATACTCGTTTCCATTGGCATATTCAACATAATAAGTTTCATCAAGTTCACTAGGTTTCTTATCAATCAATTCTTTAAATTCGAAGGAAATAAAACTTCTTTCAGCTCCAGAGTCAAACAACATAGATGCATAAACATTATTTATTGGAAACGTACCTACGATGACATTAGGGTCATCACGTGCCTCATTCGCTCCCATGGCATACATCCTTCCTCGGGCTTGACCTCCTTGATTCCCACGATTTCCTTGGTTAACGTTGTTGCCTTGATTCCCAATATTGGTTCCAGAATTCCATCTCCAGTTTTTGTACCTCCTCTCGTGGACAATACTCACGCTTCAAGTCTTCCTTGAACTGCTCCCAAGTCAAAGCATTGACTGCTGCAGGACCTCTAGTAGTCGCTTGGAGATTCCACCAAGTAAGAGCTCTTCCCTGAAGCTTACTAGCAGCAAACTTAACACGGTCCGCTGGCGCACAATCAATGATGTTCAAGTTGGCTTCCATGCTTTGGAACCAAGTAAGCAATCCAACAGGACCTTCTGTCCCATGAAACTCCTTGGGATTGCAAGACGTGAAAGCCTTGTAGGCATTCCTGTCAATAGCATTTTCTCCTCCATCTTGTCTTCTAGCCGTGTTGAGTGTAGCGGTCACATTCTCCGCAATTTGGGTGGCAATGTTTGGCATAGCGGCATTGATCTGTTGGGAGATAAGCTCAGCTAACTCGGCTCTTCGCTGGGCCTCTTCACTTGTTTCTCTGCCGGTCCTTCGTGGTGCCATGTCTCTACAAAGGATAATATAGTTTAGTTATTCGTGTATTGAATCATATGACATAAGCTCGACTCACGACTTCTTGATCTCACACGAGTACATCTAAAGTTATTTAGTGCATAGAGGGCTCGTTTGCACACGTATGTATATGTATAACCCGATTCATATTCCTTTTTATAATCATGACTCACTTGTCATTATGAGTAAATAAATGGTTAGGTAAATTCTAAAATTTATCAACCATGCTTTCTAGGTTAGCCAGGAGGATTACAGAATCTGAGTACGAACTTGGAGCTCGTAAAAGTGGCTTAAGATGGACGATCTGGGAAAAACTCATAAAATATAAAACGTAGCCCTATGAGTTAAGTTTCACCTCCAATTGGAATCAGGTCAAAAGACGAAATAGAACTCCAGATATGGCCGTTCTACTAAAAGTGGTCAGAACTGATTTCCTGCTGTAACTACAACGTTTATAATAGAGATAACTATATCACAACAAGGATAGCACATCATGTAACCATAGAGAGGCATTAAGCTTACATATATATCATTCAATATGAGTTCACCAAAATTGCTACATGCCAAATACTATGTGATCATCGTCACACAAAAGCTAGAAAGTTCAAGAAAGTGAGACAAAGTACAAACGTTCATACATCGAATAAGTTCATAAATAAAGAAGCTCTTAGGTTTACTTCCTAAGCATGAGAGCTATTACGAGAGTGCAAACAGCCGTAAGCACACATCCCATAATGAATATCACCTCATTAACTCGTCGAACTTCTGATATCACCTCTTGAGTCCTTACCCTTACTCTAGCATCCCTTAATCCGTTTGCTATTCCCCACACCCTCTCCCTTTCTTCATGAGTCATACCAATGGGAGGTGGAGGGGGTACCCCATAGACTGGGCGGTGTGGCTCCTCTCCTTGACGCCTATGTCCGAGATGGTACCAGGGATGATCACGAGGAAGACGCGGCTGAAAGTATGGATCTTGGGCTGGAAATCGCCCATCACTTAGGTTCATGGGTGCATCTTGCCTCGGTGGAGTAGGTGCTCTAGGGGCTGGTGGTGATGGTGGTGGCGAGGGTGAGCGGCGTCCAGGTTGGCTAGAGGCAATACTTCTAGCATTATCGTCTTCCGATGGGTCTTCCATTGGATCGGTCTCTTCTTCTTCTTCTTCTTGGAGTGGTTGGGGAGGTTGCTCTTGCTCTAGGCGTCTCCTTTCTTCCTCTTCCATGTAGTCCACGAATCCATACAAGTTCCTTGGTCTAGGGGCTGATCCGGAAGCTCCACTTGCTTGTGACATGATGTTCCTACACAAGTTTCACAAAGGCGTGAGATGACGACTTGACTCGACGCTTAGACGACCATGTACGACCGACTTGACCATTGACGACCCATATGGCAACTTACGGACAGTAAGACGACTCGACGGACCATGAGACGACCTTAACCATTTGACAAGCAACCAACCAACTCGACCAACGACTCACAAGCTTAACAACCGAACAACGACATGACCATTCACAACCGACGACTAACTCGACTCGCACGACCGACATAACCATTTATAATTAAAGTAATGACTAGAATTCAACTTGTGCATAGCTCTCATGTATTACACCTAAATGGACAAAGTAATGCAAGCCAAGTGGGGGTATTAACTAAGGGTTCTAATAGGTAATGCAAACATTGGATTTGGTTATGTATCCTTTGCACCAAGAATCGTTTTTAAAGCTTATTTTCAAAAGACTCATTTTGAATATCCCTTAGACAATCATTTCGATCATTCCATATTAAATTTTTAGTTAGGCATAGTTAATCAGGCTATGCATAAGTAAAACGAGAATACTTTATGATCGACTCAATTGTTTAAGAAATATTCGACTCGTTTGAAAATACGTAGGTTATAGCAAAAATTCTCTATAACCTTGCATCTCTGATACCATTTTTCTGTAACACCCCGACTATAGCGGAAACACGAGATGCCACAGAACGACATGGTACAAAAGATTTAAGTATAGAACATCAACATAAAGTTTCAAATGCCATTCAAATTAAAAAGGTTACAAGTTCAAGTTGACGTTTAATAAACATTACATAATCAGAAGATCAAATGTTTGCGTTACTAGTCCCAACATGCAACAATTAAACACATCATCCATGAGGCGGTCCAATTGCTAACTTACTGCCCTAGACCTGAAAAGCATGAAGAAAAAGTGTCAACTACGAGAGTTGAGTGAGCTCATAGGTTTATGCTATCAACACATATAGATTTAATCCAATTCAAGAAAGAATATGTCATAAAATTTCCAAGAATTCCATCATACTGTCCATACCCAAACCGTATGTTCAAACCATAATAACCAACCATGAATAATAATGATTTCCATTCAGCCAAAGGCACAATTCGATGAGTATATGCTTGAGCCACTACTACGACCATTTTACATGTCCCAAACAACATAATATTTCATTTCAGAGCACAAGCTGTCAATCAAGTGCTTAATCACAATTGGGGTCGTGCCATGGAAACGACCAATAATATAAGAAGATTAGAGCACCGCTCGGGTCGGACTGGCAATGAAAGTGGCCACAAAGGCAACCAACATTCCACCGTTACCTATTTTAGTGGGTGAGTGGACGACTCCTAGTTGCGCAACCCTCTAACTACAGGCCTCCCCTTTCGGAGTTAATAGTAGTGTACCGAAGTGATACAATTTGACAGAACTCAAGCTCATCATATAACTTATAACACATTGAACATACAATATCCCATTTCATAAGCATTCTTTCAAGAATCATTTCATATATATAAAGCCATTTTATTTATCATGCTTTTCACCCCGAAGTAAAACATAAAAGAGTTTGAAAGGGGGCTATGACTCACTTGATTAGAGAGTGAAAGGGGCTGATCAAATGTGATTCCTTCGCTTAGATTTGTTGCGCCTCAAGCAAGCCTAAACCATAACGTATATATTCACGACGTAAGTTCGCGTGACATGAACTAGTGAGCTAGATCATGAGATGTATACTAGTAGACTTGCCCATCTTTGGTTGTTATTAGATTATGGAATTTAAGTGCATTATGATGTTTTCATTGTTTGGGTATAAGAGATTTGGTGGTAAGAGTCGTTTTCTCATTATACGTTTTTGTACGTTTATTGGAATTTCGGTGATTTGGCTTTGGTTTATATGATTTCCATTGTATACTTTGCTTAGTAATAATATTTGACATTAGTGGTCTTATAATATTAGTATTTTATGTATATTTTCTGATTTGTAATTATATATTTAATTTAATATTATTTAATTAATTATTTATTCATTTATTGATTTATTAATTAAATAATTCCTTAAAAATACCTTTAAGTGTCATAATTGTCTTTATAAATTATGAATGATTTTAGTTAGGTTATATTCTGATATATAAGCTTCTTAATTTATAATTTCATGATTTATACTTTTATTTATGTATTTTCCATTTATTTTAATGATAATTTTTAATTAATTATTTTTACTTAATTATTTATCTTTAATTATGTAACACATGTCTCTTGCCTTTTAACTATTTTTCTCCAGTAGGTTTTAGTTATTTTTATCCATGGTTAAGATGATTTAACTTCATTCTTGATTTACATAATTTATTTATGGATTTTTTATGTCTTTTAATTACCATTTAAATTCAATAATTCATGGAAATTCTTAGAAATCATCACTAAACATTTTGGTCAAAAATCTCAGGCCTTTTAGGCAAATTTTATCAATATAAAATCATATCAATTCAACCTCTCTTGTGTCTTGCTTATTTTGAGCATTTTATGATTAAAAATCGTTTACCGAAATAGTGATTTTAGCCTCATTTCTTAAGCAATTAAAGTGCTTCAAAATGGATTTTCATTCTTGTTTCATTATTTCCAGAAAGTCCATCATATTTTGGTGTCCAAAATCGTGATAGTGGTGGTGGTGTGATATGTGCAATTTGGTGCTTTCGGTTAGTGATTATTTGACCCGAAAAGGTGATTTTTGAGCTTATTGTTGTCATGAACCAATAGATCTGAGTTTTATACTTTTATTTCAACTTATTTCCAGTAGATTTATCATATTTTCTTGGTCATAAGATT
>CM067173.1:36570352-36780357 GCA_034093135.1 Erigeron breviscapus | reverse complement strand
CCATCAACTACACATTGCAACAAGGCACCAGGGCCTTTACTCTCACTGTCGATTCTCTCAGAGATATTCTTCAATTGAATTATCTGGCTGAAAATGAGATGGCAATTACTCTTCCAACTGGTCTAAATTTTAGAGATGTGTGCAGACTGATGGGTCACACAGATATACTGGATGAACATGGCCAGTTATCAAGGAAAGGCACAATCTACATGAGCAAGCTGACTGACTCATGGAGATACTTTTTCACTCACCTTGTTGAGTGTTTAGGTGGCAGTTCTGAAGGATTGGACCAGATCAACCAAATGCAACTCCAGATTGCCTACTGTCTTTGGTTTGGGTACAAGGTTGATTTCGCTCAGATCTTCTTTGATGATCTGGTTGACCGTCTAAAGGTGAAAGGTAGAAAACCACACATTCCTTATATTCGTTTTCTTTCACTGGTTTTTCTAAGAGCTCTGGGTGCTGAGTATGATTATGAAACAAATCATTTCTCTATGTGTGAATATCTGAGGGAATTAAGTTCCTTAAAATCAAGAGCAGGTGAGGTTGACATTCCAGTAAATATGCTCAACCACTTTAGAAATGATGCACTGGAAGATGAGCCAGAAGTGGCTCCAGGAGGGAACCAGGTTGGTGAGGGACCCTCTGGAGTCCAAAATATTGAAATTGTGCAACCAGTAACCCAGGTGGCTCCTGAGGTTCAACAGACTGAAAGTACTACTCGACCCAGAACGTCCAGACGCCTTAGAAGGGCTGGAGTTCAGGTAAATCCAGATAGAACTGAAATGAGCCATCCAGGTGATGTAATGAATGTAGATGGGTCTCCCATTTTTTAGCAAGAAGAGAATGTTGTACAGGATGTTGAGCAGGTAGAAAATGTACAAGTTGTTGACCAGGTGACTGATGAGCAAGATGCTCAGTTTGATTTGAATGTAGAAGTTGGTAATCAGACTGGTGATCAGACAGGTGATCAAACTGTTGATGAAACATTTGTTTGGAATGAGGCTGATTCACCCATGTCAGAAGGTAATATTTTTGATACTGACATGAGTTTTCTTAGAGATGATGTGGTAGAAATAGAACGATTACCAGAAATGCCACCACCTCCACCAGAATCAAATGTTACACCACCAGAATCCACTACTGCACCACCACCACCACCACCTTCAATTCCACAAACCACTCCATATTTCAATCCTCCCACAATTCAAATTTCACAAACTCAACCACCACCACTTGAAACTCCCATTGATTTATCTGAACAACGTGTACTGGACTCAACTGAAGAGGTCAAGGCACAAGTACAAATGGTGACCAAAATGACTTCAACTCTTGATCCTCCCAGTGGTCCCTCCTCTTCTTCTTCAGCCGAGGTCCAAGACCTTTTAAGTAAGGTGGCGGACCTAGAGAGATCACTCCAGTCTTCATCACAGGTTGTTTCTGACTTCAAATCTCTATTATCGAATAATCTTTCATCAGAAATGAATGTGTTTGCTGGAAATGAGAAGTTGGTATTTGAAAAGCTGGATGAACTGGTACTGGCCACAAATAACAACACTGAAAATATCAAAGTGGCAGTCCAGGGCTTGGAGACTAGGCTGGTAAACTCTGTTCAGACTGCAGTGAAAGCTGAACTTGTTCAACCACTGGCAGGTCTGACAGATGAAGTTCAGAGTTGACGACCAGGATAAGTAGTTTGGAGAGTAGGCCAACACTTGATCAGAATGCCATTGTTAGCACTATCAGTGATGAGTGTGCTAAGAAGTTCAGACTTGGTATGTTGAAAGAAATATCTGAAGAAATTTCTGGGTCTGTACTTCGAACCATTCAAGATAGTTTGTTGCCTCAAGTGGTTCATATGATTGAAAATGAAATGCCAAAGCACTTGTCTTCAGAAATTGAATTTATCAAGAAGGAAGTGACTCAATTAAGGAAGACTGTGAATATCACAGTTCCAGTGGCAGGAAGGACATTTGGTGCTACAGACAGATATATGCTTGAACAGTTATAGAGTGCCCACAAGTCTACAACTGGTGGACATTCCAAGGGGGAAAAGTCTGTTGCCACTGAGTCTGTTCAAGAAGATTTGGTAAGGAAAAAGAAAGAAGTAGTTGCCAGTGCTATTGAAAAGGCCTTTGCTACTGAAAGCATCGTGCAACAAGAACAAGTGACTGGTACTGATGCCAGTGCACAAGAAGCACAGAAAGCACTTGGCACTGAAGCCATTGTGCAGGTTGAAGAAGCTGCTAGTACTGATGCCAGTGAGCCCCGTTTGAAGTCTTCCCAGATATCCAACAACTCTGAAGTCTGTAAAAGGAAGAAACATATGGTATCTGGAGAAGAACTGAAACTGCTGAAGGTTCATCAGAACTTCCTCCTACTGATGAAGACACCTTGAAGAGACTGAGCAAGAATGCATATTGATAGAAATATTCAAGAAAAATCAAAAGGATGAACTGCTGGCCCACAAAAGGGAGATGGCAACTATGGGGACTCTGGACTCTTATAATGCTGGCAGGTTAGGCATAAACATTGATGTGTACAAAAAGATGAAGGAAGACCCCAGAGTTCATCAATGTCTGGATGCATTGGATGATGTGTGGATTCGCTCCAGGTACTCTGAAGACGAACAAACTTATGATGTTGTAACCTATGGTGTCAGTGTAACTGAACTGATAAGACAAAGGACGGAGGAGCTGGTGAACCTCCAAAAATAAGGAAGAATGCTGGTGCTCTGGAGATAGAGTACAGGAAGAAAATAAAGGGCTTACCCAAACTGACTGCCAAACAGATCAAACAAATCAAAGATGCTGATCTGAGTACATTCATTCTTTTGGATACTTCACAGAGAATTAATCGTGAAGCATTCCAGTCTGCCATCGTACAGCAGAAAGTATCCAAGGAAACCGAATATATGATCCAGATGGCTAAGCAAAAAGCCAAGTATGAAGAAATGTTGAATTCAGGGCTGATGCCAGAAAGATCAAGTGCGAGATCAAACTGGGAAAATTGTAGATGCAGATTTGTGTGACAATAGCAACGTAGATTTGATTAACGTTTTTGTTCTTAGGAATATCTGTGTAATCGTTTAAATAATAAGTCATTAGGACTTACGTTTGTATTTAATGATTACGTTTGAACTTTAATATAAGATCATGTTATGTTTGTGTGTTATATAATTGTTTTGCAGGTACAAGAATGTAGAGCCAAGGTTTATAAGTGTCATAGAATACTTAAACGATGGCTGAACGTTATGTAAATGCAAAATAAAGGATCCAAGAGGACGCACCTCGTGCTGACGTCATCAGCACGTTGTAATGTCTTCGTGCTAACGTCAGCGCGAGGGCAGGAGCATTTTGATGGATCGGGCTCGATTCACTTCGTGTGAAGCCCAAGCCCACACGAACACAAACCCTAGTAGTATAAATACATGTAATTTTAAGCGTTTCGCAACGAATTAAGAACTTAGAAGTCGAATTGTTGCTCGTGTGACCTCCAACACGAACTAGCACTTCGTGTGTGACCTTAGGTTGGTTAATTACTGATTAATCGACGAAAGGCAGTAGCAATCTAGTTATCTCAAGAGGATTCCGCACTCTTGACATAACGAATCACGTCTTATTTACGATCCATTCAACGGTAGGGACTTACAAGTGGTATCAGAGCCCTAAGGTTGATTACCAGAAGGTGTAAGATCGTTTGATTTGCTATTGATTAAAAAATCAATTCGAATTTCAAGTTTTTTATTGAATTCGTTATCGTCTTCGCGCGACCTCGTGCTTACGTCAGCACGAGGTGATCTTCGTGCTCAGATACGTGACAAGTGTCCTTTGTGTGGATTACTTCGTGTCACGTGCTTCTCGTGTGACTTCGTGCCACGTATACACGAACTCAGCTTCTTCGTGCAACTTACTTCGTGCCACGTCTGCACGAATTGAATTGCTACAGTAACTTTTTTTGTTAAATTTTCGTTTTACGAAACTTAAAAATGTCTACTGTACCTGCTGCCGGAAACTCTCCTAATGCCACACTTATCAATCAACTTATCATGCACGATCATGAGGTTGGTCGTGGAAATACACCTCCAAAGCTTTTCCGTATGGAGAATTATTGGATGTGGAAAAGACGATTTGAAGATTATGTTCGTCTAAATGATATTGATATGTGGGTGGTGATAACTCAAGGTTTTGATTGGCCGACTTATGAGAAAAATGGCGTAATTGGTAGATATACTTATACTGATATGCCAGACGACAAGAAGAAGAAATACGTCGTGGAAGGAAAGGCTCTTTCAACTCTTACTATGGCCTTACCACAAGAAAGTGTACATTTGTTAAAAAAGTACACTACTTCAAAGGACTTGTGGGACGCTCTAGGAAAGTACTGTGAGGGCAGCCACTATTCATCATCCTCTTCATCTTTCTTCTTTCTCACTCTAAAACACACACTTACGCCACCATTTTTCACACACAAAATTCATCCATTGATTTTGGATTGTTAAACCAAAATCGTTTGTACTTTTAGCATCCTTGTGATAATCAAAACACATTTCTGGAAACAAATTTCAGGTAACAACAACATCTAATGGGATTTTGATCCAATTTAAAAATGTACTTTCCAAGTTTATGTTCTTGATGATTTGGTCCAGTTCTTGAACAAAAATCGTTTGTACTTTTAGCATCCTTGTGATAATCAAAACACATTTCTGGAAACAAATTTCAGGTAACAACAACATCTAATGGGATTTTGATCCAATTTAAAAATGTACTTTCCAAGTTTATGTTCTTGATGATTTGGTCCAGTTCTTGAACAAAAATCGTGTTTATGAGTAATGGGTTTGTGTCTAAATGTGTTTAACAACGTTTATATGAACAAAATTTAGTCATAACATGCTTAAATCTCAAAACCCATTTTTGAAAATAAAAGCAACCTGTTCTTCACTGCTTCATCTTGTTTATGTTATAAAAGGGCTCGAAATCGTTAAAGACGTTATAGGCTAGTGTTAGTACGTAAATATGTATTAGTTTTAGGTTCTAACAAGCCGGAAATCGATTTACAAATTCGTGTGTCAAGCGATTTGAACCTTCAGCCGTCTTTGTGATGAAACAGTCTCCTTGGGACGATCTTGGTTCAAGATCGTCCTAGGCAACTTACTTTGTTCTTGGTTCTCGTTCGTTCGATCTTATGTGGTGTTGTGTGGTTATGGTGCGTTTAATGGGTAACTAATCCTTTGGATTGGTTTTGCTCAAACACTTGTTCTCGAACTAGAAATGAAACGATCCTGACCAAGACGACCTCGGCCAGGACCGTCCCACCTTGGAGACCAAAATTTTTACTAAGTATTTGGTGCTAAGACGATCCTGGGAGGATCGTCCCAGACTCTTGAAAACCTAAAACGACCTTGTACCTAGAAACATATGAGACGATCTTGAGTTCCTGGTTCATTAGAACGATCTTAAGTCTTGTGAATCCGAAACGATCTTATGAAACGATCTTGAAGATGTCTAAAATGAAACGGTCTAAGTCGAGTAAACCCTGAAACGATCTACAATTGCTAAGTCTTGAGACGATCTCTTTGGTTGAAAAATAAAACGAATTTGAGCTGAAAGACGATCTTAGTCTGATAAGACGATCTTGAGTTCCTGGTTCATTAGAACGATCTTAAGTCTTGTGAATCCGAAACGATCTTATGAAACGATCTTGAAGATGTCTAAAATGAAACGGTCTAAGTCGAGTAAACCCTGAAACGATCTACAATTGCTAAGTCTTGAGACGATCTCTTTGGTTGAAAAATAAAACGAATTTGAGCTTTGGAAATACGATCTTGAGCCTTAACACTTAAAACGATTTTAGTCTGATAAGACGATCTTGAGCCTTAACACTTAAAACGATTTATCTGATAAGACGATCTTGAGCCTTAACACTTAAAACGATTTTAGTCTGATAAGACGATCTTGAGTTCCTGGTTCATTAGAACGATCTTAAGTCTTGTGAATCCGAAACGATCTTATGAAACGATCTTGAAGATGTCTAAAATGAAACGGTCTAAGTCGAGTAAACCCTGAAACGATCTACAATTGCTAAGTCTTGAGACGATCTCTTTGGTTGAAAAATAAAACGAATTTGAGCTTTGGAAATGGGACGATCTGAGATCGTCCTAGGCAACTTACTTTGTTCTTGGTTCTCGTTCGTTCGATCTTATGTGGTGTTGTGTGGTTATGGTGCGTTTAATGGGTAACTAATCCTTTGGATTGGTTTTGCTCAAACACTTGTTCTCGAACTAGAAATGAAACGATCCTGACCAAGACGACCTCGGCCAGGACCGTCCCACCTTGGAGACCAAAATTTTTACTAAGTATTTGGTGCTAAGACGATCTTGAGTTCCTGGTTCATTAGAACGATCTTAAGTCTTGTGAATCCGAAACGATCTTATGAAACGATCTTGAAGATGTCTAAAATGAAACGGTCTAAGTCGAGTAAACCCTGAAACGATCTACAATTGCTAAGTCTTGAGACGATCTCTTTGGTTGAAAAATAAAACGAATTTGAGCTTTGGAAATGGGACGATCTAAATTGAAACGATCCTGACCAAGACGACCTCGGCCAGGACCGTCCCACCTTGGAGACCAAAATTTTTACTAAGTATTTGGTGCTAAGACGATCCTGGGAGGATCGTCCCAGACTCTTGAAAACCTAAAACGACCTTGTACCTAGAAACATATGAGACGATCTTGAGCCTTAACACTTAAAACGATTTTAGTCTGATAAGACGATCTTGAGTTCCTGGTTCATTAGAACGATCTTAAGTCTTGTGAATCCGAAACGATCTTATGAAACGATCTTGAAGATGTCTAAAATGAAACGGTCTAAGTCGAGTAAACCCTGAAACGATCTACAATTGCTAAGTCTTGAGACGATCTCTTTGGTTGAAAAATAAAACGAATTTGAGCTTTGGAAATGGGACGATCTAAATTGAAACGATCTTGAAGATGTCTAAAATGAAACGGTCTAAGTCGAGTAAACCCTGAAACGATCTACAATTGCTAAGTCTTGAGACGATCTCTTTGGTTGAAAAATAAAACGAATTTGAGCTTTGGAAATGGGACGATCTAAATTGAAACGATCTAAACCTAAAACGAGCTAAACCTAAGACGATCTTGAAACCCTAAAACCCTAGGACGACTTGGTTCCATCAGAAAACAATACAAACTTGGCCTCCAACACCACACTTAATCATTTAAACACATTCCAAGTCAAAACGTTCAAGGATTGCCAAAGGACCAAATCATCAGTTCATCAAGGATCTTTCAATGATTAATTTATCACAAGATCTAATACATGTGTACATTTACGATCAATGTTTTGTGAATTAGGGTTACATCAAGACGTACTTGGATTCAATTAGATATAACCTACTTATATCTGTGCCTGTTCTCTGTGCTCGTAAATTTCTCTGTACCGGATCACGGTGAGTTTTCGTAGCCCCTTTTCTACTATTTACATTTTGGGGTGAAAGGAATACTACATACGCTTTTATATATATATATATATGCCGTAACTGCTTTTCACATCTGCATGGCTATCTGACTACTTATATACTTATTTGCCGGTCCTGTTGAGGATTGTGTGTGCTCGCTTATACTTATTAGCCGGTCCTGTTGAGGATTGTGTGTGCTCGCTTATACTTATTAGCCGGTCCTGTTGAGGATTGTGTGTGCTCGCTTATACATACTTGCCAGGTACCATAAGTGCACGAATATATACCCTCCCATAACCATGTATCGTAAGTATGTCTATAGCCAAACGAATGCTACATTATTTTGTGTACTCATACCTAACGGCATATAACTCACTGATCGGAAATGAACAAATGCTTCTTATGGATATTCAAGTAAACTACTCTTGATTCTAAACCTACGAACTCACCAACCTTTGTGTTGACACTTTAAGTATTCCTTTCAGGTAACCAAGCAAATCGTGGCTAGGGATGGTAGCATGGGCCTTGTAGCAGACTTCAGGCTTAGGATTTGGAGTTTTGCATGCTTTCGTTGTGTTTGCTGGCATTAGGCCTAACCGTTTCCCCTGCGTGGGAACTTATCTTAATTATTCGTTCAAATGTTTTGATGTTATGTGATGCACTATGTATTTGACGGTTTATGTTCAATTTATGCACTCATTTAGCTTTCCTATGTAACATCCATGTGCGCGTGTGCTTTATCTTACATCCCGAGTTTTCCGCCGTAGTCGGGGTGTTACAGATTGGTATCAGAGACGTGGTTATAGTGAATTAGGTGGATTTACCTAGACTATAACTTAGGAACCGCACGTAGCATGCATGATAGGAATTATGTGTGCATTCAATCTCTGTGAAACATACTTGTCTGTGCTATCCATGCTATTGTACCCATGTTATTGTATTCATTCATGCGCAGACCCTAGAACCATGCTACCTTGCCACGTACACATATGCAAACGATATTCGAGTGTTGGATTATAAGTAAGATAAACTAATTATATTAAGCGAAATGAAGTGTTGTTGACAAAGAAGTGTGGCAAATATATCATCACAGAAAAACTTGATCAACTTTTCGCGTGTGGTATAGGTGCCTACGGAAGTGTTGCAACATAGATCATGCCTTGATGGACGGGTGTGGTAGCTAAACCGGTATACTTAATGAGCTTTGGTCGGGTGGAGGGTTAGCCGCTGGTACACCCTGTATACATACCTTGGCCCTTGCTCAGAGAGTGTATCGGGACTGGGAATCGGACTAGCATCAGACGTACTAGGGGAGTGGAGGGTTAGCCGCTGGTACACCCTGTATACATACCTTGGCCCTTGCTCAGAGAGTGTATCGGGACTGGGAATCGGACTAGCATCAGACGTACTAGGGGAGTGGAGGGTTAGCCGCTGGTACACCCTGTATACATACCTTGGCCCTTGCTCAGAGAGTGTATCGGGACTGGGAATCGGACTAGCATCAGACGTACTAGGGGAGTGGAGGGTTAGCCGCTGGTACACCCTGTATACATACCTTGGCCCTTGCTCAGAGAGTGTATCGGGACTGGGAATCGGACTAGCATCAGACGTACTAGGGGAGTGGAGGGTTAGCCGCTGGTACACCCTGTATACATACCTTGGCCCTTGCTCAGAGAGTGTATCGGGACTGGGAATCGGACTAGCATCAGACGTACTAGGGGAGTGGAGGGTTAGCCGCTGGTACACCCTGTATACATACCTTGGCCCTTGCTCAGAGAGTGTATCGGGACTGGGAATCGGACTAGCATCAGACGTACTAGGGGAGTGGAGGGTTAGCCGCTGGTACACCCTGTATACATACCTTGGCCCTTGCTCAGAGAGTGTATCGGGACTGGGAATCGGACTAGCATCAGACGTACTAGGGGAGTGGAGGGTTAGCCGCTGGTACACCCTGTATACATACCTTGGCCCTTGCTCAGAGAGTGTATCGGGACTGGGAATCGGACTAGCATCAGACGTACTAGGGGAGTGGAGGGTTAGCCGCTGGTACACCCTGTATACATACCTTGGCCCTTGCTCAGAGAGTGTATCGGGACTGGGAATCGGACTAGCATCAGACGTACTAGGGGAGTGGAGGGTTAGCCGCTGGTACACCCTGTATACATACCTTGGCCCTTGCTCAGAGAGTGTATCGGGACTGGGAATCGGACTAGCATCAGACGTACTAGGGGAGTGGAGGGTTAGCCGCTGGTACACCCTGTATACATACCTTGGCCCTTGCTCAGAGAGTGTATCGGGACTGGGAATCGGACTAGCATCAGACGTACTAGGGGAGTGGAGGGTTAGCCGCTGGTACACCCTGTATACATACCTTGGCCCTTGCTCAGAGAGTGTATCGGGACTGGGAATCGGACTAGCATCAGACGTACTAGGGGAGTGGAGGGTTAGCCGCTGGTACACCCTGTATACATACAAACCTAGTGCGACGGGTGCAGGTCTGAGACTCGGACCACATTTGGCTGTCAAAGTTAAAAATCGGATTAAAAGTTAAGTCATGATGTGATGGTTATGGAAATTCGCGCTGTGAGACAATAATATGTATGAACTAAATGCATTATTGTGATGAATACTCTTGCTACTTGTCTGTAGTTACTGGAAAATGCGTAATCTTTAGATATGATACTTGAACCTCTTGAAATGCATGCGATATTGAAAGTGTCAATGTGTGGGATTTTAGAAAGCTAACACGAGTGGGTTGAGAGTGCGTAATTGACGACACGAACGATTATACCTCCATTCTAACGCCGATCACGTCTTTTCCTAATATAGGAAAATGGTGCGAACGAGAGCAAATCCGAATGTTGAGGCTCAAGCTGCTGGAGCTGGTCGTGGCAACCCAAGAGGTGGTCGTGGAGGCCAACAAGGAAGGGGCCGTGGTAGAGGCCGGGGTGGCCGAGGTGGTGGCATGGATCATGTTGGAAACCCTGATTGGGCCGCTATCATCGCTGAACAATTGGCGGCTTCAATGCCAACTATTATTGAACGAGTGACTGCTGCAATGGGTACTATTCCAAATCAGAACCGAAGGGCACCTGAAGTTGGAGTTGGACAAGAGCAAGAGAATCAAGAGCAAGGGAATCAAGAACAAGAAGGCTTCAATCCTGAAATGGAGTTTGTAGGAGACGGTGTGTATGTGGGCCCTGAACCCAGAAGAGTCCCTAGAAATGATGAGTATGCTGGAGGAAGAAGAGGTTGCAGCTATACAGATTTCAAGAAGTGTGGTCCCCCGGAGTACAACGGCAAAGGAGGAGCTAGTGTATTCTTGAAGTGGTTGGAGAGGATGGAGGCAGTGATGGACATTAGTGAGTGTCCGGACCATCAGAGAGTCAGATTTACGGGAGGCTCGTTCACCGATGATGCACTATCATGGTGGAACACTTTGTTGGGAGCCAGGGGAAGGACTACTACCTTTGAGACCCCTTGGGAGCAGTTTACTCAGATGATGAAAAATCGTTTTTGCCCGTTGAATGAGATGCAGAAGGTAGAGCAGGAATTTTGGCACCTTACCATGGTGGGATCTGCATGTGCTGAGTATACCAGCAAATTCCAAGAGTTGGCTCGCTTGGTGCCCCACCTGGTGACCTCAGAGGCTAAGTTGATTGAGAGATACGTCTATGGTCTCATTCCTCAGATTCGTAACACTATGACTGGTATTCCTCCTTACTCGATTGAAGAAGCTATACGAAGGGCCAGTGCTATGACAGATGACTTGGTCAGGGCTGGCACTTTGACTAAGTCTGTTGAAAAGAAGAGGGACTTTGGTGAGCCCAGTAAGAGAAGGGATTTCAGAGCGGACAAGAGAGTCAGATTTACGGGAGGCTCGTTCACCGATGATGCACTATCATGGTGGAACACTTTGTTGGGAGCCAGGGGAAGGACTACTACCTTTGAGACCCCTTGGGAGCAGTTTACTCAGATGATGAAAAATCGTTTTTGCCCGTTGAATGAGATGCAGAAGGTAGAGCAGGAATTTTGGCACCTTACCATGGTGGGATCTGCATGTGCTGAGTATACCAGCAAATTCCAAGAGTTGGCTCGCTTGGTGCCCCACCTGGTGACCTCAGAGGCTAAGTTGATTGAGAGATACGTCTATGGTCTCATTCCTCAGATTCGTAACACTATGACTGGTATTCCTCCTTACTCGATTGAAGAAGCTATACGAAGGGCCAGTGCTATGACAGATGACTTGGTCAGGGCTGGCACTTTGACTAAGTCTGTTGAAAAGAAGAGGGACTTTGGTGAGCCCAGTAAGAGAAGGGATTTCAGAGCGGACAAGAGAGTCAGAGTTGGGAAAGTGTTTGCAACAGTCGAGACAGGGCAGAGAGCGTATAATGGCCAATCTCCTCTTTGTGCTACATGTGGCTATCATCATCCAGCAGTGGTACCGTGCCGCTTGTGTCAGAATTGTCAGAAGTTTGGGCATCTGGCCAAGGATTGTAGAGTGGCCAGAGTTGCAGTAGCACCACCCCGTGTAGCCCCGTTGAACATTAGAAACCCACCAGTCAACCGTGGAGGATGCTATGAGTGCGGTAGCACTAATCATTACCGAAATGTCTGCCCAAGACTTGCAAGGCGACCCAACCCAGCTGCAGCAAATCAGCAACCATTACAGATTGCAGCACCGAATCCTCCCAGAGCCAATCAAGCCCAACAGGCCAGAGGCCGAGTCTTTGCACTAAATGCGGTAGAAGCTGCTAACGATCCAAATGTCGTCACGGGTACATTTCTTCTAAATAATCATCTAGCTACTGTGTTATTCGATTCGGGTGCCGACTACAGCTTTATCTCTACTAACTTCGTGTGCACTATTAACGTAAAACCTATTCGTACGCATGCTTATTATGAAATAGAAGTAGCTAGCGGTGGAGTCTCTAAACTTGATCAATACGTGCCTAAATGTGTGTTAACCTTAGATACTCACTCATACTATATAGATCTGATCCCATTTGAAATGGGTAGCTTTGACGTGATAGTGGGGATGGACTGGTTGTCCCTGGTAGATGCAACCATTTTGTGCCGTGCGAAAATCCTTAGAATTCCCCTAAGTGGGGGAGACGTATTAGAAATCCAAGGTGAGAGACCCGAGGCACCTAAACAAGCCCTAATGCTCACGACAACTAAAGAAATCAAACTAGCCGATATCCCTATAGTCCGTGAGTTTCCCGATGTGTTTCCTGACGATGTTCAGGGATTGCCACCGATACGACAAGTAGAATTCCGAATTGATCTCATACCTAGTGCAACCCCAGTAGCAAAGACACCGTACCGTCTAGCACCTTCTGAAATGCAAGAACTCGCCTCGCAGTTACAGGAATTACAAGACAAGGGTTTCATTCGACCAAGTTCTTCACCGTGGGGTGCACCGGTATTATTCGTTAAGAAGAAAGACGGGTCTTTTCGCATGTGCATCGATTATCGCGAGCTAAACAAGTTAACCGTCAAAAATCGATATCCCTTACCGCGCATCGATGATTTATTCGATCAGTTGCAGGGCGCAAAGTATTTCTCTAAGATCGATCTTCGATCAGGTTACCATCAGTTAAGAGTTCGCGAAGAAGACATACCAAAAACAGCGTTTAGCACGAGATATGGGCATTTCGAATTTCTAGTGATGCCATTTGGAATGACGAATGCGCCTGCTGTTTTCATGGATCTGATGAATCGCGTGTGCAAGCCCTATCTAGATCGTTCCATCATCGTCTTCATTGACGACATCCTTATCTACTCAAGAACTAAGAAAGAGCATGAAGTGCATCTGAGAGAAGCCTTGGAACTTCTGAGAGCAGAGAAGCTGTACGGAAAGTTTTCCAAATGCGAATTTTGGTTAGAAGAAGTGAAGTTTTTGGGCCATGTAGTTGACAAGGATGGAATAAAGGTTGACCCCAGCAAGATTGCAGCCGTAGAGAATTGGAGAAGACCAGAGACGCCGACAGAAATCAGACAGTTTCTTGGCTTGGCAGGCTACTACCGACGGTTTATCGAGAACTTCTCAAGGATCGCACAACCTCTTACCTTGTTGACGCACAAAGATAGAAGTTTTGAATGGGGAGAGAAACAAGAAGAAGCTTTCAGAATCCTGAAAGAGAAGTTATGTAACGCTCCGGTCTTAAGTCTTCCAGACGGAACTGAAGATTTCATCGTTTATTGCGACGCGTCGGGACAAGGCCTAGGATGTGTGCTTATGCAACGAGGCAAGGTTATTGCATATGCCTCTCGACAATTGAAGATTCACGAGAAGAATTACACGACACATGATCTGGAGTTGGGAGCTATCGTATTTGCACTCAAATGCTGGAGACACTACCTATACGGGACTAAGAGTGTGATATACACAGATCATAAGAGCCTTCAGCATATCTTCACCCAGAAGGATCTTAATATGCGGCAAAGGCGATGGTTAGAGTTGTTTAGCGATTACGATTGTGAGATTCGATACCACCCGGGCAAGGCAAACGTAGTGGCAGATGCTCTGAGTAGAAAAGAGAGAGTTAGACCAAGACGAATTAAGGCCATGAGCATTACCGTGCACAACAGTCTGAAGGATAGAGTGGTTGAGGCCCAGGTGGAAGCAAACAAGAAGGAAAATATCAATGAAGAAGGATTGGGGGGCATGATAGAACAGTTTACTCAAAGAGATGATGGGGGACTGTATTTCTGTGATCGATTGTGGATACCCATGTACGGAGGATTAAGGAAGCTGATAATGGATGAAGCACATCAAGCAAGATATTCTGTTCACCCAGGAATAGATAAAATGTATCAAGACTTGCGAGATCTATTTTGGTGGCCAGGAATGAAGAGCGACGTGGCGATCTACGTGAGCAAATGCTTAACGTGCTCAAGGGTTAAGGCAGAACATAAGAAGCCAGGAGGACTATTAACTCAACCAGAGCTTCCCAGTTGGAAGTGGGAAAAGATCACTATGGATTTTGTCACGAAGCTACCAAGAACGGGTAGTGGCATGGATGCAATTTGGGTGGTGGTAGATCAATTGACCAAATCAGCGCATTTCATACCCATACGCGAGAGTTACTCAATGGAGCAGTATGCACGTCTGTATCTTAAGGAAATTGTAGCTAAACACGGTGTCCCAGTATCAATCATTAGTGATAGGGATAGCAGGTTTACCTCGGGATTTTGGAATTCGCTGCAACGAGCCTTGGGGACACGTATCGATATGAGCACAGCCTACCATCCACAAACAGACGGACAGAGTGAAAGGACGATTCAGACACTGGAGGACATGCTAAGGGCATGCGTCATAGACTTCGGAGGTAGTTGGGATACTCACCTCCCACTAGTCGAATTCTCATACAACAATAGTTATCATGCCAGCATTGGCTGTCCGCCTTTTGAGGTTTTGTATGGAAGAAAATGTCGATCTCCGCTTGCATGGCACGAAGTTGGGGACATGCAATTAATCGGCCCAGAAGTCATTCTCGAAACTACCGAAAGAGTTGCTCAGATCAAGGAAAACCTCCTGAAAGCGAGAGACAGACAAAAGAAATACGCAGACAAACGACGGAAGCCTTTGGAGTTTCAGGTTGGCGATCGAGTGATGCTCAAAGTCTCACCTTGGAAGGGTGTGGTTAGATTTATAAAGAGGGGAAAACTGGCTCCAAGATACGTTGGACCGTTTGAGATTGTAGAACGTATTGGTGCAGTAGCTTACCGCTTGAAACTTCCCCAAGAGTTGAGTAACGTACACGATGTTTTCCACGTGTCGAACCTTAAGAAGTGTCTAGCAGTCGAAACAACATACGTCCCTCTCAACGAGATACGAATAGATAGTAATTTAAGCTTCAAAGAAGAACCCGTTGAAATTATGGAACGAGAAGTCAGAAAGCTCAAGAAACATAAGTATACCATTGTGAAAGTCCGTTGGAACTCCCGGAGAGGCCCAGAGTTTACTTGGGAACGAGAAGATCAGATGAAACTTAAGTATCCGCACTTATTTACTTAACTCGATACCTTAAAACTAGTTAGTGAACTCAAGAAACTCAGTGCCTAACTTGACATTTTCTATGCAATATGATGCTTGAAAACTCAATGTGAAACATGCTACTTGCTACTTAATGTGTGTTTCTCATACTTGAAAACTTAACATGCAACTTGATACACGGAACTTGGTATACAATCGAAACTTGGAGCATGATATGTAATTCGAATTTCGGGACGAAATTCCTTTAAGTAGGGGAGAATGTAACAACCGCCTTAGAAAAATTATAAATAAGTTTCTAGAATTGTACTGTCGCCTTGAAAATAATTAGACAGCTCAATTTAAGTTAAGATCTTGGCTCGATTATGCATTTACTTGAAAGTCACTTTGATCTTAAATACTTGATTTAAATGACGAGGTTACAGTTTAATACGATAATATAATAGAATGCAAGTCGTAAACGTTCATGTCCATAAAAGTTCTAGTTAAAAATGTTCACATTTAGCCCCCGCTTTTATGGTAATCATTTAAAATGGGATAAGTATAAATAGAAAGTAAGGAAAACCTTGTGAGGGCAGCCACTATTCATCATCCTCTTCATCTTTCTTCTTTCTCACTCTAAAACACACACTTACGCCACCATTTTTCACACACAAAATTCATCCATTGATTTTGGATTGTTAAACCAAAATCGTTTGTACTTTTAGCATCCTTGTGATAATCAAAACACATTTCTGGAAACAAATTTCAGGTAACAACAACATCTAATGGGATTTTGATCCAATTTAAAAATGTACTTTCCAAGTTTATGTTCTTGATGATTTGGTCCAGTTCTTGAACAAAAATCGTGTTTATGAGTAATGGGTTTGTGTCTAAATGTGTTTAACAACGTTTATATGAACAAAATTTAGTCATAACATGCTTAAATCTCAAAACCCATTTTTGAAAATAAAAGCAACCTGTTCTTCACTGCTTCATCTTGTTTATGTTATAAAAGGGCTCGAAATCGTTAAAGACGTTATAGGCTAGTGTTAGTACGTAAATATGTATTAGTTTTAGGTTCTAACAAGCCGGAAATCGATTTACAAATTCGTGTGTCAAGCGATTTGAACCTTCAGCCGTCTTTGTGATGAAACAGTCTCCTTGGGACGATCTTGGTTCAAGATCGTCCTAGGCAACTTACTTTGTTCTTGGTTCTCGTTCGTTCGATCTTATGTGGTGTTGTGTGGTTATGGTGCGTTTAATGGGTAACTAATCCTTTGGATTGGTTTTGCTCAAACACTTGTTCTCGAACTAGAAATGAAACGATCCTGACCAAGACGACCTCGGCCAGGACCGTCCCACCTTGGAGACCAAAATTTTTACTAAGTATTTGGTGCTAAGACGATCCTGGGAGGATCGTCCCAGACTCTTGAAAACCTAAAACGACCTTGTACCTAGAAACATATGAGACGATCTTGAGCCTTAACACTTAAAACGATTTTTAGTCTGATAAGACGATCTTGAGTTCCTGGTTCATTAGAACGATCTTAAGTCTTGTGAATCCGAAACGATCTTATGAAACGATCTTGAAGATGTCTAAAATGAAACGGTCTAAGTCGAGTAAACCCTGAAACGATCTACAATTGCTAAGTCTTGAGACGATCTCTTTGGTTGAAAAATAAAACGAATTTGAGCTTTGGAAATGGGACGATCTAAATTGAAACGATCTTGCCTGGAGGACTTAAAACGGTCTTGAGCATATTAAAACCTAAGACGATCTAAACCTAAAACGAGCTAAACCTAAGACGATCTTGAAACCCTAAAACCCTAGGACGACTTGGTTCCATCAGAAAACAATACAAACTTGGCCTCCAACACCACACTTAATCATTTAAACACATTCCAAGTCAAAACGTTCAAGGATTGCCAAAGGACCAAATCATCAGTTCATCAAGGATCTTTCAATGATTAATTTATCACAAGATCTAATACATGTGTACATTTACGATCAATGTTTTGTGAATTAGGGTTACATCAAGACGTACTTGGATTCAATTAGATATAACCTACTTATATCTGTGCCTGTTCTCTGTGCTCGTAAATTTCTCTGTACCGGATCACGGTGAGTTTTCGTAGCCCCTTTTCTACTATTTACATTTTGGGGTGAAAGGAATACTACATACGCTTTTATATATATATATATATGCCGTAACTGCTTTTCACATCTGCATGGCTATCTGACTACTTATATACTTATTTGCCGGTCCTGTTGAGGATTGTGTGTGCTCGCTTATACTTATTAGCCGGTCCTGTTGAGGATTGTGTGTGCTCGCTTATACTTATTAGCCGGTCCTGTTGAGGATTGTGTGTGCTCGCTTATACATACTTGCCAGGTACCATAAGTGCACGAATATATACCCTCCCATAACCATGTATCGTAAGTATGTCTATAGCCAAACGAATGCTACATTATTTTGTGTACTCATACCTAACGGCATATAACTCACTGATCGGAAATGAACAAATGCTTCTTATGGATATTCAAGTAAACTACTCTTGATTCTAAACCTACGAACTCACCAACCTTTGTGTTGACACTTTAAGTATTCCTTTCAGGTAACCAAGCAAATCGTGGCTAGGGATGGTAGCATGGGCCTTGTAGCAGACTTCAGGCTTAGGATTTGGAGTTTTGCATGCTTTCGTTGTGTTTGCTGGCATTAGGCCTAACCGTTTCCCCTGCGTGGGAACTTATCTTAATTATTCGTTCAAATGTTTTGATGTTATGTGATGCACTATGTATTTGACGGTTTATGTTCAATTTATGCACTCATTTAGCTTTCCTATGTAACATCCATGTGCGCGTGTGCTTTATCTTACATCCCGAGTTTTCCGCCGTAGTCGGGGTGTTACAAGTGGTGTTGAAGCTACACCAATAGTTGATGCAGATGGAATTGCAGGTTATGTTGCTTATGACAATTCCACAACTAATGTTAAGAGCAACACTCAGTCATATCATTCCATGCCAATGAGTATGAGCTCAGCAGAGGGAAGAATGAATCTCTACTCAGCCTTTTGTTCGGCTCATGAAGCTTATATTGGTGGAAAGGTTACTGATCCTGCATTGATTGATGATGATTACAATCAGATAGATCCTGATGATTTAGAAGAAATGGATCTACAATGGCAGCTTGCAATGTTAACTATTAAAGTCAGAAGGTTTTCTCAGAGAACTGGAAGATTTTTGGGTAATGGCACAAAAGGCTTTGACAAGTCCAAGGTGAAATGTTATAATTGCGATGGATTTGGTCATTTTGCAAGAGAGTGTCAACGTCCAAAGAGGACTGATAATACCGTTGCTGGTAGACAAAACTATAATCAAGGCGGTATTACTCCACCCAATTACCAGAAAACTCAAGCAATGATTACTTTTCCTGCTACTCCTCAACAGCAAGGTTCTCCTCAGCTTCTGGAGTCCAAGGTTGTTGTTGTTCAAAATCCAGATGGTACTTATCAGTGGGATACACAATCTGAAGATACTTCAAATCATGCATTTTTAGTTGAAATTTATGATGACTATGCGCATGTTGCAAATGAAGTTGCTGAAACAATTGATTATGCTGTATACACTAGTGAAGAGAGAGAGCATCTGAGATAGTTAAGCAGAATATGAAGAAGGTTGCTGAGATAGTGAGATCTGAGAGTGAACCTATGACAGCTGTTAAAGCTACTGAAGAAAATACTGAGTCATCGAAACTAGTTGATGACGTTGTCGAGAAGAGCATTGAAGACCAGATGAAAGAATTTGTGATACCTGAAGGTATGACAACTGAAGATTTTGTTGCATACATGGCAGACTGCAAGGCTGCAGATCAGAAGGTATCATGTTCTTTGCTTTCAATTGTAAATGTTTGCAAAATGGTGTCTGAAAATGAAACTTGAGGTGTCTAATCTAAGTGAAATTGTAGCTAACTTAAACACTCAAAATGATATTCTTAAGAAGGAAAGTAAATTGTCTAAAGATTCTGATTTATTTCTACAAAAAGATCACCAAAAAGAGATAGAGACTGAATTAGATTTTGATCCTGATGAAGTTGTATACTATACTCTGAAAGATTGTGATACAGTATTCTTTGACAGAGAAGTATCTATAACTAGGATTCAACCTAAATCTAAAATTGATAAAGTTTGGTGTGTAGAAAATAAAGAATGGTTAGAAGAACAAATTCCATATAAGAATAGACATTTTGCTCCACGAAAGCCTGTAAAGACCATGAAAGAAGCAATTAAAACACTAGATGAAATTGCTGAAATGAAGGCTTATGGAATACCAGTCCCTGAAATAGCATATGATCACCCTAAAAGAAAACAGGATAAATTATGTTATACTTGTCATGATAAGGGTCATATAGCTAGTAAGTGTCCACTTAAGATGTCCAAGGATCCTAAGAATGAATCTTCAGCCAAGTCTAAGGATACGTTTGGATCTCATAAGATTAATGGGAAAGGTAGATTAGTTGATCAAGTTAGCTCTAGCCAGTCTATGAGTGCATATAAAAGGAAATATTATGAGGATTACGCTAAGCGGCATCCAAATGATATAAATGCACAGAACTATGTCAAACTTCTTAGATCCATATCTTATGGTTGTTCTAATAGTTCTAGTCAGGTTAATGAACATAGAAAACCATCTCAAAAGTTGAGGATTGTATCACCTCAATCTAGGAGTATCTCACCTAGAGAAGATCGATCTAAGACCCCCAAACGACAGGGACATTCACAAAATGATACAAATTGTATTCATGAAGGTGGAAGTCCGAGTCGATCTCATACACCTCATAGGAGCAATTCACCTAGGAATAAGCAAGTTCAACAGAATCGGTCACCTCCTCGTAGAAATGGAAATGCTTCCAAGTTCTATGATGATTAGAATTCTCCTCCTAAGACCCGTTTCATTTCACCATCGAAAAGAAAATCGATGACACCATCTACATCCAAGGCTCCAACTGAGAGCGATGGATATTGGACCGAATTAATTTTGAGAGATGAATTCGGCAAACCTAAACCTCAAAAGGTTTGGGTACCCCTCAGAAATTAACATTAATTTGTGTTCATTGTACAGGGAGAACCAAGGAAGCCTATCAGTCTTTGGTATGTTGACAGTGGATGCTCTCGGCATATGACAGGGGACAAGAAATTGTTGTCCAACTATGTAGATATTAATGGTTCTTATGTTAGTTTCGCTGGTCCCAAGGGCGGCAATATCTCAAGCCAAGGTGATGTTGTCAATGGGAAAATTACATTGGAGAAAGTCAATTATGTGGAACAACTATCTCATAATCTCATGAGTGTTTCTCAGATTTGTGAGAGGGAATCATGTCCATTTTACTGAGAAGGAAGCACTTATTTTGAAACCGGGGTATGTTATTCCTGGAGACTGGATCTTATTGAAAGCTCCTAGGAAGAAAGACATCTATGGCCTTATGTTAGGTGTTGATGATTCGAAGGAGCCAATTTGCTTATTAACAAAAGCAAATGAATCTGAATCTTTGTTATGGCATAGAAGAATAGGACATATTCATTTCCGAAAGATGAATGATATTGTCAAACATGGTTTGGTTGAAGGTGTTCCATTGAAAAGGTTTGAGATGGAAGATAAATGTGTACCTTGTCTGAAAGGTAAACAGCAGAAGTCTTCACATAAACCGAAGATTGAAAATTCTATTGCCAACCCATTTGAATTACTTCACATGGACTTGTTTGGTCCTGTGAATGTAAGAAGTATAGGTGGGATGTATTATTGTTTGGTGGTTACTAATGACTACTCGAGATTCTCATGGGTATTCTTTCTTCAATCGAAAGATGAAACTCCACAGATTTTGATAAATTTCTTTGTCAAAACTGAAAATATTTATGGAGTGCGTGTTAAGAGAATCAGGAGTGATAACGAACTGAATTCAAGAATAAAACGTTGGAAGTCTTCTGTATGTCCAAGGGAATCCAACATCAATTCAGTGCACCGTATGAACCACAACAAAATGGAGTTGCTGAAAGAAAGAATAGGACTCTAATCAAAACAGCCAGAACAATGCTTGCTGATTCAGGGCTTCCTACTATGTTTTGGACAGAAGCAGTGAATACAGCATGTCATATTTTAAATCGGGTTTTGGTAGTTAAGCGTCATAATAAGACTTGTTATGAGCTTCTACATAAGAAGAAACCAAATTTACAGAATGTTGAACCATTTGGTGTTTCGTGTACCTTCTTGAAATATCTTCCTCAGTCAAAGTTTGATCCAAAGGTTGAAGAGGGATTTTTCATGGGTTATAAAGCGGGTACTTCAATTTGAAGGGTTTACAATCAACAGACAGGCAAAGTTGACTTAGGTACTAATGTCAAGATTGTCAGTCATAAACCTGCTATTCATTCTGGAACTGGCAAGAATTTCGATTATGATAGTGTGTTTAGTTTGTTACACAGTCCTGCTTCTTATTCAGGTCCTAACAAAGTTGATGAAGTGGTCATTTTAAGAGATCATATGGACTATACTCCTACATCTCCTCCTGTTCAAAATGTTGATACTACTCCAACCAAAGTTCAGTCTACTACTGTTGTTGGCGAAAGTAGTAAGAACAATGATGAGACATCAGACATTGATGTTAATGAACCTGAGAACACTACTCCAACTACTCCTTTAAGGATTCCATTGCCAGATGATGATCCTATTTCTGAAGAATCGGAAGATGATTTTAGTTCTCCAGAATTTCAAATTCGTTCGAATTTAGGAGAAAGTCTAAATGTTGATTCGGTTCCTCAATATCGAATAAATAAGGCTCATCCTGTAGAAAATATTCTTGGTGATGCTTCAGAGCCTGTTCGAACTAGAAATCAGTTAAATAAGGAGATGACTAGTTTATTTTGTGAAGTAAAGGATTCAGGACGAATAACTGAGTGTTTGTATTCCTGTTTCATTTCACAAGAAGAACCTAAAAATGTTAAGGCTGCACTTCAAGATCCTTTTTGGGTTGCAGCTATGCAAGAAGAATTAGCTCAATTCGAGAAACTTGGAGTATGGGAGTTAGTAGATGTGCCTAGAGGTAAAGAACCGATTGGAACTCGTTGGGTATTCAAATGCAAGCGAGATGACAAAGGGATCGTTACAAGGAATAAGGCACGTTTAGTTGTTCAGGGGTTTGCACAACGAGAAGGATATGATTATAACGAAACTTTTGCGCCAGTTGCCCGGATTGAAGCTATAAGGTTATTTTTAGCCTATGCAAGCTTTAAAGGTATAAAGGTGTATCAGTTAGACGTTAAGAGTGCCTTCTTGTATGGTGAAGTTAAAGAGGAAGTGTATGTTTTTCAACCACCAGGGTTTGAAGATCCTAATTATCCAAGACGAGCATATCGACTTGATAAGGCTCTTTATGGATTGCATCAAGCACCCAGAGTGTGGTATGAAAAGTTGTCGACACATTTGTTGACAAATGGTTTTACAAGAGGATCGATAGACAGCACATTGTTTATCAAATGGCGGAAGCAAGATTATTTGATTGTACAAGTTTATGTTGATGATATCATTTTTGGTTCATCTAATGTAAAGATGTGCAAAGAATTTGAAATGAGCATGAAAAAGCAGTTTGAAATGAGTGATATGGGGGAACTACAATTCTTCCTCGGACTGCAGGTAGATCAGAGGAAAGATGGATTTTTCATTCACCAATCTAAGTATGTTGATGACATCTTGGAGAGGTTTCAAATGTTAGAATCCAAGACATATGGTACTCCTATTCAGCTAAATCATGGTTTAGGGGTTCTTGATCCTAAAGATATGCCTGTTGATGCAACTTATTATCGTGCTATCATTGGCTCATTGATGTATCTGACAGCTTCGCGACCGAATATTATGTTCAATGTTTGTCTTTGCGCTAGATTCCAAGCTAGTCCGAAAGAGTCACATTTAGCTGCAGCAAAGCGTATCCTACGTTACTTGAAAAGAAACCAAGGGCTTGGTCTATGGTATCCTATGGGAGGATCGTTTGAGTTTGTTGCATATACTGATTCGGACTTTGGCGGTTGTAACAACGACAGGAAGTCTACAACTGGAGGATGTCAGTTCTTAGGAGGGAGACTTGTATCGTGGCAGTGTAAGAAGCAGACATCAGTTGCTCAGTCTTCATGTGAGGCAGAGTATATGGCTGCTGGTAGCTGTTGTTCCCAGGTATTGTGGATTCAGCAACAACTACGTGACTACGGTATGGATTTTCTTGATACTCCTATTAGAATAGACAATAAGTCAGCTATAGACATTACTAATAACCCTGTCATGCATAAAGTCACCAAGCATATTGATATTCGACATCATTTCTTACGTGACTGTGCCCAAAAGAAATTAATTCATTTGGAAAAGGTTATAACTGATGATAATCTAGCTGATTTGTATACTAAAGCATTTGATAAGACTCGCTTTGAAAAGCTGATTCTTCTCAATGGTATGAAGAATGCTGATTCATATTAGATCTCTCAAAGAACTATTTTTTGTATATTTTATATTGTGTCTTAGTTAAGTTTGTAAATAGCTAGAGTCATAAAAATACAAAAAGAGTGTCTAGTTTAAGTTTGTATATAATTAGTGTCATAAAAATATAAAAAGCTGAAAAATGAGAAAAACAAAATAAATAAATAAGATAGAGATTTAAGTTGATGCATTTAGATGATTAGAAGTGAGGATACTTTAGCTTTTAAGTCTGCTTAATCGTAATATAAACTGCTTAGTTCAGTGATTACAATTTAGGATGTATCGGTAGACACAAAGTACCAAGGTTTCCTTCAATCTGAACTTAAATGTATACAATGTTCTTGTGGGAAACGTATTCAGATATATGGCTGAGAATGCTTGTTCTTAAAAGAGACAAGTCCTTTAAATCTTATGAAAGATCTTGCATTGTTATTATGTATATTTGGTCTTTAAAAAGAAGGTCTCGGGTACATATATGTGTATGTATTGCTTTTTTTTGGATGTATATTTGTGACAAGATATGCAAATATCTAATAAAACTATAAATTTGTTGAAAATATGAAGCTAATGTGGCCTTTGAGATTCGAACAAGTAAGTCCTCGGGGTGTCTTTGTATACCTAGCCTACCTAAAGCTTCCAACTTGGGATAGGTTGTCAGAAAGTTCGCTACACGGGTCTCATCGAAAGTCACGGGTTTTCATAAGTGCTTAAAATAAATGTCACAAATATGCAAGTACTTGGCATTATGCAATGTTGAGTATATTTCCGTATGTGAGTCAAGTTAAGTCGCTTTGCGTGTGAGGAATCACCGACCTGTCACCGCTGACTTGATTCTTAAAGACTTTCTTACCTTACTCACCAAATGTCTAAATTTTAGTGCATGTGTCGATTGTGAGAGTGTATCTGAATATGGGTCACATAAGTTCGCAAACTAAAATTGTGGCATGAGTAACTTACTAGGTTACATGGTGACTGTCCTTGGCTCAAGTAATACGAAAGTGCCACAACCCAAAGGAAACTGGAAGTACCGAGTGTTTAAGAGGACAAACATACCGGTAATCGTGGTTGAGTCATTGTTCATAACTAATAATAAGAGAATTATTTCTCACCCGCAGGCTTATGTAATTGCTAATCTGATCTAATCAGCAGAAACTTAGAATTTCTTGTATATAAATAATGTAGTGTAGATTTAAAGTGTTTAATTTTATTTTATTTTATTTTATTTTATTTTTGTTCTAACGTTTTAGTTTTGTGTCAGTTTGTAGTGTCAAACTAGTTCTTATTGCACGAGAGATTTAATAAGCATTTGACGATTCCATAAGAAGTTATATGATCCTTTGTGGATTATATGAGTCTTGTTGCTTATGGTATATATGTTTATTTGATGGATTTTCTAATATAGACATGAGTTGTTTGAAATTAGAAAATGATTTTGTTTTGAAAATTGAAATCTCAAATATATAGTATTTCAATTGTTTTTGGATGATAAGTATGCTTGACAAAGATGTGACTTGACTTAGATCTTCTTTTGATTGCTAGGTTAAGATTTTGATTGTTTTTGCATGCTTATACTATATTGTTGTTTTTGATGCATTGATGAAGTTTGTTAAGTGTGCAGGTTACAGATATCAAATTTCATTTCCATTACGAAAGTGCGGTTTGGACCGATTAAATCGTGATCTCTTTGATTACTAAAGTGCGGAATGCATCATGTAATATAATTTCTGGGAAAACACATTTACGTGAAACATTGGTATTCATGTAAATCATTTTAAATTTGTATTATCAAGATCACAACCTAAGACTTATTGTGATAGGTTGGTGATATGATACATAATTTGTAAGGCATTATACATTGAATGTATTTCGATGTAAGTTTGCTTTTGTTAAAAGTTAAACATCAATGAAGAAATGATTGATTTTATGTCAAGATTATAATGTAAGATTAAGTTTATACATTATTTTGATGACATGAGTTAGTACGGATGATGTTTGGTTAGATTACATATTCGAGCAGATACAAGTTTCAGGTAACGAGTATCTACAGGTTTATGTTTTCTGGAAATTTTGTAATTTTCCTTGTTGAATTTTCTGGAAAAATTGACGAAATTTGAAGTGTGCAGCTCGTTCGTGTTTAAAATTTAAGCTCGTGCGTGCTGATGTCATCAGTGCTCGCGTTGACGTCAGCATGAAGCTCACGAAGAGGGTATTCGGCCCAGCCCAAGTTCAAGTGGATATAAATATGGGTTTAACTTTAATTTTTTTACTTTAATCGAAAATTAACCCTAAAATTAACCACACGAACTTCTCTCTTCGCGCGAACTGTTCATCCGTTCCTTTTCGATCGATTTTATCTCCTTTTTCGTGATAAACATCCAGATTTGTTGGTAATATTATGATCTAGGATAGTTTATTGATACTTTGACTTTGAAAATCATTGGATTTAAGTCGTTATAATGCCCAAATTTTGAATTTCCCTTCGCGTGAACAGTAACAAGGACGAATTGAATATTGAATCTTTAATTTCTGATGATTTAAACTGAAATTGGACTTAAAATTGGATTAAGTGATGTTATTACACCTTCAATCTAACTAAAGTTCACATTTACATGTATTGAATCAAGATTAATTGAGGATTTAATGTTACGGTCACTATTCACACGAAGACGATGAAGAACACGAAGTTCATGAACCTCTTCGTGTTCATAAGATTTTGATCTAATTTGTTTTTCTGGGCATAACATTCATAAAAGACAAGTCCAAGATGATACATAACATTGATTTTAATCAATTTTGTATCGAATGGAGATGTTTTTTTCTGGATTTTTGATCAGCTCGTGCTGACGTCACACGAAGAGGAATCTCCTCGTGCTGACGTCACCACAATGCAGGTCAGAAATTTTTTTAATTTTCTTTTTGTTTTCTTTTCGTTTTCTTTTTGATTTGTGCAGGTATGGCGAGACAAGGTGCTGCTGCTCGTGTTTTTGTTAAGGAGCATAATGCTGCTATTGATATTAGCATTACTCAGCAAGGATGCACAGCGGAATTTCACGGTGTCTTACAGTATCTGACAAGATCACGTATTCATTTTGCATTGACCGAGAATCCTCCATTGGTCATAAGTCTTCTTACTCAGTTCTGGAACTCTGCAAGATTAGTGCAAGTTGGTGATCATACTTTGATTCGCACTACGGTTCAAGGACGTAACATTGAGTTTACTGCTAGAGACTTAAGGACTATTTTGGACTTAGGAAGCGTCGAAATGGAGCAAGGTCCTACAGAGTTTGGAGAAAGCTTTGTTGATGGTGCTATTAGACGTATGGGGTATGTGAACGAGATCAAGCATCCATATCCTAAGAATCGCATTAGAGGCAAATGGAGATTGCTTGCCTACTACTTGTTGAGATCCATAAGTCATCGGAGTGCAGGTCATGATCAAATGAATATACAGACTGCTTCACAGTTGGTTGCACTTGTATTGAACAAGCCTTACAGCTTTTCTCAGTACATTTATGACAGTTTTGTTAGGCAGTTGAGAGCTTTTGGAAACGAAAAGAAATTCTTTTTATTTCCAAGGTTTGTTATGATA
Organism: Erigeron breviscapus; assembly: GCA_034093135.1. Classification (NCBI taxonomy): domain Eukaryota; kingdom Viridiplantae; phylum Streptophyta; class Magnoliopsida; order Asterales; family Asteraceae; genus Erigeron; species Erigeron breviscapus. The sequence goes on along the minus strand of CM067173.1, from coordinate 36,752,795 downwards.
ATCATTCGGCATAGAGCAGCTGATTTATCTTTTGATGGTCCTACATTTAATTTGGGTCATCTTACACATCGAGTGTTTGATGATATGATGAAACATTTAAGGGGTAATGGTGTTCCGGCTGATGTTGATAATCCACCACTGTTCAGGCACTTGATTAATCCTGATTATGTAGCTCCAAGAGAAGGTTGGGAAGATGATGAACCCGTTGCTGCTGCTGCTAATGATGCTCACGGACAAGATGATCCTCAAGAAGAGCAAGTTGATCAGTTTGAGGGATTGAATGATGTTCCTTTGTTTACTGATGTTCCGGAAGATGATTCGGAGATGGAAGCTCTAGAGGAGGATATTGATGATCCGGCAAATCTTGTGATGCCGACTACTGGGGTTTCTAATTCTACCTCTGCTCCAGTAGATGTTGTTGGTCCTTCTGAACCACATATTGTTGTTGTTAATGCTGATGATGGTTCAGAAACTGAAAATGAAAATGAAGATAGGCCACTGAAGCGAAGAAGAAGACAAGGGAAAGGGATTGACGCTGTTGAGAAGATTCAAGCCCTTCAGCGACCTCAGTCAGAAATTGATAGGGAGTTTGCTGAGTATCATTCTGCTATGGAGATGTCTCATACATCCGGATCAGTTGATACACCATCAGTTGCTGCCTTAAGAGCTTCTGTTACTGAAGTTCCAGTTTCGGTGTCTACTACTTCAGTTGGTATATCTGTTGGAGAGAAAAGGCCGAGAACCAAGTTCACGATTCGTTTAGATGGTTCTCATGCTAGAGTTGTCACTGAGGCTACAACTGTTACGACTACTAGAGCTCCAGAGTCGTCAGTTAGTCAGGAGCCAGAGCCGATAGTTCCTGCTCCTAGGCCTCGTTCTACTCCTATTCAGGCGTTAGTTCCTGTTGCTACAGCTATGGATCGTCTGTTGTTACCATTGCAAAGACCGCAGATGCCTCCATCAGGAACTTTTCATATTCGTATGCCTTCATTTGAGACTACGATGCCACCGCCTGCTTCTACATCGCACATTGCTTCTACTTCAGATTCAGCTTTGCCAGTACAAGTTCAGCTGAGTCGTATTGTTTCGGAGAAGAAGTTGTTAGAGATGCGAGTCACAGCGTTGGAGAAACAGTTGAACCTCCAAGCGCAAAACATCAGGAAGAGATGGACATTATGACCTCACTTGTTCATTCTCTTGGTGATAAAATTGACCGATTCTTGTCTCAAGGGGGAGATAAAGATGGTTGTAAGGATGATGAGCTAGCTAAGAAGCAAAGAGATGATGATCAAGATGATCAAGATCCAGCTCAAGATCCAAATCGAAGTCAACCAAAAGATGGTGAGACAGAGAATCAAGGTCAAGGTCAAGATACTGATGCTGATGCTGTGATTAATTCAGAGACTGCAGATGTTCAGGGGGAGTCGCCAAGACAGAGAGAGTCAGAGATTGCTAGTACATCTAGTGCTAGTACATCTGGGACTCAGAAAGGAAAAGCTGTGATGGCTGCTGCTCCAGATGCAGATCCTGAAGATTCAGATAACTCGTCAGATGATGAAGATTCCAATTCAGGTAACTCTAATTCTAGTAAACGTCCTGATTATCATAATCCACGGAGTGTGAGATCAGAAGAAGATAGAATAGAATGGGAGATTGCAGAGAAATTTGGAAATGATCCTCATATTCGAGTTGAGGCAGAAGCTAAAGTATGGGAAAGTCATAACTTTGAGGTTGATCAGGCCAATATTGATCTTGATAGTGATCAATGGTCAGATACAGATCGTCATAGGAAAGAGAGAAAATGATTAATGATTTTAAATCGTTTACCATTTGTCTCTGGTTCTAGTTCTGATGATCCTGAAGACTCAGATTATCAACCTTAATGTTATTATTCTTTGTTGGTTAAAATAGATAAAGATTATAAGATAAATATTGATGTAATTACATTATATTTATGATATAGTATTATTTATTTTATCATGTTTTATGTATTTATACTTATTTTTATGTCTTGACTTATATATTTTATGTTCTTTTATCTTTGTATGTTTGAATATGTTAAATTGCAGATAAGCTTCAAATAGGTGCATTGGACGATATTGATGATGACATTGATAGTATCATTGATGAAGATCTGGAAGAAGGAGAATTTGTTTCTGAAGCTGATAGACAAAGGTTGATGGAAGAACCTTATGATTTCAATCGTGTCTTTAATGAAGATAGAGACATTCTGGTTGAACCAATAGCTGAAGAGAAACATTTCAGACTTAATCCGATCAGAGAAAGTCCAGATGATCCAAGAAATGCTGCAAAGTTAAGATTCAAAGTGTTTGCAAAGATAGTGCATGAAAAACATGAATATATTGTTGATCTAGGCTGGAAGATAAATGTTACGCGAGAGTTTAATATTAGAAATTTTATTATACCTCCGGCGGAGCAAGACCTCAGTTTTGTATAAATAGATGGGTTCCAGTTTATAGAGGACGTACTGGTATGCCAATGGGTGGATTTAATAAACCGTCGATGTTTTGGGAGTTCATCTCAGACAAGGACACACCTACGTATTTCTCAGTGATACAGAGTTGGTTCTATGATCATAGAATTAAGCTATTTGTTATCAAGAGAAAAGAAGGTTGCCAGTATATGTCAATCAGTGCAAGACATTTCCAAAGTCTTAGTGAATCTGATTTGATAGACTTAGGAAGGAGATGGTTCGTTAATCTTCAGAAGATTGGAAATGCTGATTATTATTGGCAGAGATTCCAAAGAGAAAGAATTTGGCATTTTAGTGAAAGAGGTTTGAATCCTGAAGATAGGATGATTAAACCTAGGCCAATGAAGAAGATTACAAAACCAGATGGCACAGTTCATTTTGTTCAAAGAAAGATTGAATGTGTTAAAGAAGTTCCTGCTATCAAATGGGATCAAGACTTGCTGACAAACATGACTTATTGGCAGATAGATATCAAGTCAGGCGAAGCACAGATGTTTGTTGATGACTCAAAGAAACAGATGTTGCTACGCATGTATGATCCAATGCAAGTTGTCAATTTGTCAAGAGGTGATCAAAGAAGACTGATTGAGACACCTTGTTCAGCAGTTAGATTTTGGAGAACAGAAGTTAGACACTATCAGAATATTCTTAGTTTTTGTTTGGTCGAGAAGATTCATGCAAATAGCATAAGACTTTTGTTTGATGGTCGAGTTTGAAGTTCAAGATTAAAGAACTTGTTAAAGAAATCTAGTCGCTAATGTCAAGGGGGAGTCTGTAGATGCAGATTTGTGTGACAGTAGCAACGTAGATTTGATTAACGTTTTTGTTCTTAGGAATATCTGTGTAATCGTTTAAATAATAAGTCATTAGGACTTACGTTTGTATTTAATGATTACGTTTGAACTTTAATATAAGATCATGTTATGTTTGTGTGTTATATAATTGTTTTGCAGGTACAAGAATGTAGAGCCAAGGTTTATAAGTGTCATAGAATACTTAAACGATGGCTGAACGTTATGTAAATGCAAAATAAAGGATCCAAGAGGACGCACCTCGTGCTGACGTCATCAGCACGTTGTAATGTCTTCGTGCTGACGTCAGCGCGAGGGCAGGAGCATTTTGATGGATCGGGCTCGATTCACTTCGTGTGAAGCCCAAGCCCACACGAACACAAACCCTAGTAGTATAAATACATGTAATTTTAAGCGTTTCGCAACGAATTAAGAACTTAGAAGTCGAATTGTTGCTCGTGTGACCTCCAACACGAACTAGCACTTCGTGTGTGACCTTAGGTTGGTTAATTACTGGTTAATCGACGAAAGGCAGTAGCAATCTAGTTATCTCAAGAGGATTCCGCACTCTTGACATAACGAATCACGTCTTATTTACGATCCATTCAACGGTAGACTTACAAAAATCATGAAGGTATGTCCAGGTTTGAAATAAAGTTGACCAGGGAAGGTAACTTTACTGATGAAAGAAAGAGTGCTTCAGTCCAAGCGTTTGGATGGAGTGAACTGAAGGAGATTGCCTTAACGTTCAAGGGGAAGACAGATTTGTCGACTGACGTTAAAGCATTTCTGAAGAGGGTTGAGAAGGTATGGAGAAGAAAGCAACAGATGGAAGTTGCAATAGGCATGAAACCCAGAGTCTGTACCATCCTCTCCATCTCCAAAGAGGAAGGCTACTGAAGACGCTCCAGGACAGACATCAAAAAGAAGGGCCTGATTCTTTTTATCATTTACTTGTAATTGTATTTAATTTTCTCAAAATTGTAACTTATTTTCTGTTGATGGCTGTAAATATAGTTGCATATTTTGATTCATAAAGTAAATGATCAGATTTAGTCTAAGTTAGAACTAAAAGATGAAACTGAAAACACTGATGATCTATAAAGTGTTTTCCAGTAACTTAAATTTTTAGACTAAGTCAAAACAAGTGTTTTTCAAGCATACAAAATTGTATAGATATAAGCTTGAAAAACCTTGCATTATTTCTAAACAAATAGGGAGAATTTGTTAGGTCCAGATTTACTGGACTCGCTCCAGACTTGACTACTGGAGCCTTACTGAAGATCTGTCCAGAAATGATTTTACTGGACCTACTCCAGACTTGGAACTGGAGTCCCTCTGAAGATTTGTTCAGAAATAATGGAAGACCAGTGAGCAAAATACTTGTATAGGAAATCTGGAATCCTCCAGATTAGCTCACTGGACTTCACCCCAGTCCAGATCTATTCTACTGAAGACATTCTCACTGAAGTCAAAGACTGAAGTTAGAATAAAGAAGACTGACAAATGGCGGAGTCCACTGGAAGTCTTACCAGATCTGTACACTGGAGGATTGTCGGTGTTCTAGACCTTACAAGTCTGAACACTGATATCGAGTAATTGACTTTTGCCTTTACACACTTTCCAAAGAACATTCCACTTGTTCTTACAAGTATACGTGTGTAAAGGTGGTTGGTTAAAAGAATAAAGTCATATTGATGTGACTTTATCCTTTTACCTTAACCAATGCATTTAATGTTCTTGTCGGTTCATTAAATGCATGCAACCATATTTGTACGGCACAAATTCACTGGTGAATTTGTTTGCCTATAAATACAAAGTCATTCTTCGTTAAAATTACTTTTAGCATTAAAGGTGAATTTGTCTAAATACTCTCGATCTTAAACAGGGATACTTCACAACTTTAAGTATCTCGATCCAAAGAGTTTATTTGGCAAATATAGATCATTTGTAATTCATAGGTTGTTAGGATACTTAAATATTTGTATTATCTTGATTCCGCACAACCTTGTATTTTATTTAACATCATAAATAAAATACACTTGAAAAATTACATTGTGTTCCACCTTTATTTTATTGCTTTTAGTCTTGTATTACTTTGTTTATATACTTGCATTTATATTCAAATAATACTAGTCCATTCTAGTGCTTATTAGACTTGTTGTATTTTACATTCTGGGTTAACCATCAAGAGAGTTTGGGACTCACAATATATCAACCAATTAAATGTCACTACTTCAAAAAAAGAGGTTTTACGTACAAAGTTAAACAAGGTTTTTTTTTACACAGTTTTTATTTTATGTGAAAGAGTTATGTAACTGAAAATATCTTTGATACAGTTTTATTTGTGAAAATAATAAATTAGATCTATAAAATATTACTACCGATCTACAAATTGTAAGAGCATATTTCATGGAAACAAATACTTAAAAAATATTAATAGATGAGAATGGGGGATAGAGAGAGGTAGATGGAGTAAGAATATAGGTAGAAGAGTATATAGATTTGGAATGAATTTAAGATATATATTACTTAATAGCTTATTTACACGGTTTTTAATAAAAACAGTGTCAAAAATTCTTTTTTTTTTCTATTTTACACGGTTTTGTTGTTAAAAACATAAAATTTATAGAATTTCTTACATAGTTTTTATTAACTGTATCAAAATTTTCGAATCCACATCTTTATAAGGCTAAATCTTTGAACAGTTCCGCACACAATTTTATTGTTAACCGTGTAAAATAAACACAGACTAATACCAGCTTTTGTAATAGTGTGTACTTTGGTATTCCTCCTTTTAATGGCAAAAAATAAGTAGAATTGTAGAAAACTTTGTATTTTTGAAAATAAAGATTAAATGTTCGATCTTTACTTTTTACCAAATGGATAGAGTTCCTTCTGAAAATTTGATTTGATTGTTACTTTTACCCACCTTTGGCCAGGCTTAACTTGTATCTTATTAAAGTTATTGGACAAAGTCGTGGACCCAGCAGCCGTAGCATGAAATTGATAATTCTATAAATATCGGGTACATGCATGTGGCTTTACTTGCAAGAATTTGGCAAACAAGAAACACCATATATTTGAACTAATTAATTAAAATGAATACTATCGTCTTACAACCTTCTTTCACCACCACTTTTCACCATCTATCCCCTCGCACCAGTACTAATTTTCATTTTCGTCAGTCGCATCCTAATAAACAATTTCATTTTTCAATAGGCATATATCTTGTTAACCTTTTCTTCGATTTGTTCTTATATGGTTTGCTTTTGTTTTTGTCCAAGTATATGTTAAATTACGTCACATATTTACATATTTGTTTAATTATGGGAATTGATATTCGTACCAAACATTTTCATAAATTTAATTACCAACCTGTACAAGCTTTATAACATACAGTACAGATATCTTATGCCTAACTTTGGTAGATAAATTAAAATAAATGGTACAAATGTCATCTCCCTTTAATTATGACTTATAACCAAATTTGTATCTCAGAAGTCACATTATTAGTTTCTAGCTAATTCTTCTACCCAAACTAAAATGTTCACATTATTAGAGGGTACCCAATGCCAGGGACTCATCCCTGAAGGACTAGTCCTTGTCAGCGCCACATCAGCAAAAAACACTCCAAGGACTAATCCCCCAAAAACACACCCAATGCACTCATCCCTCAAGGACTAGTCTTGGACCCACCAGTTATTTTTATATAAATTTTACACTTTTAACCCTCTAAACTATAAATAAAATACATTTTAAGTCCATTAACACAAATTATTAATAAAACACACAAGTTCATTAAAAATACAAATACAAATACATTAGAACATAAAAATAAAACACAAAGTACAATAAAAAAAACCACACAACCTACAAATGGGGAAAAAAAAACACACAACGACATTTTAATTTTTTTAAACTAAACTTAAACTAATTGGGACCGAATAGGAAGTCTTTGTACTCCGCCATGAGTTTCTTCTTGGCTTCCTTGATGTACCTCTTCTCCTCGTCATCACACTCTGTTTGGCCCATGAACGAAAGAGCCGAATACATGGTGCGCTTCCTTTCTTCCTCACGAATGGCAGCCAAAGATTGTTGTTGTTCATCCAACACCGCCTCTTTTTTACACCCAAGTCGGTCGAGTCGGGCGGCTAGGTCGGAAGCTGAAGAACGAGCAGACCCCGCATCGGAAGAAGTAGATGTTCGTGATGCCTTTGACCTAGTAGGGGGCGCGTATACTTATCCCCACCGAAGAGGTCATAATGTAGAAAAAGTGGCTCGAATTGGGTCTCCTCCTCCTCCTCCTCGTCACTGTCAACAACATTAAGAATGTTTTTCCTTTTATGCATGCTTCGCCCCAGAACATCATGACCGGATGGAGCGAAGAACTTTGGCTTATCTTTCACAAGCAACCAACACTCGTACATGGTAAACTGAGTTTTGGTTTGACTAAAGTACTCTGAACGCGCTTCCTCCATGACTTGGGCATCGTTCTCACCACTAGATCGATGATCATCATAGCCTTTCCAGATTGCATTGAACTTGTTTACATTTGTTTTGATTTTTCTCCACTTGCCACTAATCTGATTGTGATTTCTTGGGTTGTTGGGGAATCTTGCATTATACTTCTCTCTGATTTTCCCCCAAAAACAATCAAGCGATTGGTCTTTGCCAACTATTGGATCTTCTGTAGCATCGATCCAACACTCAGTGAGAACTTTCATTTCAAGCTCGCTCCAATTTGACGAGTTTGCAGCAGGTTCTTTTGGTTGTTTGATTTTCTTGGTGCGTTTGGCCATGGTTTTGACCCGGCCCTTCTTTGGTTGTGTTTCAGGAATGGATTGGGGGGTGGGAACAGATTCGGGTGTGGGAGCGGAGTGTTGATCAGGTTGTTGAAAACATGCTGCTGACGATGACCCCCCATGGTAGAAACTAGGGGGTTGTGTAGCGGCAAGTGAAGCATAATAAGCTGCCATGAATTGAGGATAACGGGGGTCATTTGGTTGTGGGATGAACGGTATTTGTGATGGTTGGTTAGTGTACGATTGATTAAATTCGTTCACGGCGTTGTTCCAGAAGTCGTCGGCTTTTTGGTTGTTGAAATTCGACATGATTTGTGCTTAAAATGGATTTGTATGTGTTAATGTATCTGAATAATGAAAGTGTGGTGTGTTCTAGTGCTTATGAAGTTGTATATATAGGCTTTTTCAAAAACTAGCCGTTAAAGGACTAAAAGTGTAAACTTTTTTGTACTGCAGGTGGTCAAACAGGCCGTTAGAGGGACCTGTTTTGCCAACTTTTGAAAGTTCAAAAGTTTTGTCTTCTTCCTTCAAAACTATCCGTTACATTCAAAAAAAAAAAAAAATAAAAAAAATTTGGAGAAACACTCGTCCCCGAAGGAACGAGCAAGCCGGACGAGAGCCCCGAACGAGCCAGGGACGAGTCCCACCCAACGGTGTGGACTCGTCCGAGGCCCTCGAACGAGCCCTCGAACGAGGGCATTGGGCACCCTCTTATGTTGGTTTGTCTAGAAAATAAGTGTTTTTTTTTAAATGTAATATTAGTAGGATCAACTGATCAAGTGTAATTTTACTACTACCTGAAAGTATTAGTTTTATTTGTGTACAATAATTACGTAAAAATTTATAAAAAAAAATGAATGATAATTGCAAAATTGGTTCTTATGGTGTGTACATTTTAGCAATGAGAGTCTTTTTTATAATCAACGGACGTTTTTTTTAGCAATGATTATGACTTTTTAGCACTGTAATCAACTCTATTATTTTATATTTTTGAAACAGCCAAAATTTCACAAAACATATTATATTATATTATATTATATTATATTATATTATATATTAAAAAGCATTGTTATGAATAGTAACTCGCCACAAGCATTGTTATGAATAGTAACTCGCCTGCGTGGCGAGTTACTATTCGTCCACGTCATGACCCGTACAACTATTCGGATTTCGCCACATTACATCCCTTTCGGATTTTTTATTACGGGTTACTTTTTGGGTTTTTTCATGTTGAGTCATTCAACCTTTTTGTGACATCCCGTACCAGTACTTGCATTTTGCTACATTGCATCCGCTTATATGAACTAATATATTGATGTTTTTGCTATATCACATTCGGTTTGGTTTCTACTACGAGTTACTTTTTGGTTTCTTGCACACTTTTAAACAAACATATTTATGACAAAATTATTTTCAATTATATTGTATATTAAAGAACATAGCGAGTTATTATTCGTCCACGTCACGCCCCATACCACTATTCAGGTTTTGACACATCGCATCCGTTCATATTTTTTATTACGGGTTACTTTTCGTTTTTTTTTCATATTTTTTTCCTGTTGAGTCATTCAACCTTTTTGTGGCACCCCCCATACCAGTATTTGCATTTTGCTACATTGCATCCGCTTGAATTCTGAACTAATATATTGATGTTTTTGCTATATCACATTCGGATCGGGTTTCTACTACGAGTTATTTTTTGGTTTCTTGCACACTTTTAAACAAATATATTCATGACAAAATTCTTTTTAATTAAGCGGTTGAAGGTTCAACACAAATATACTAAAATAACGTAACCGTTTCAACAAAACAATTGAAACCCCGCAATGCGGGGTTCAAAAATTTTCTAGTTAACCTAAATCTATTACTCCATATTTTCAGTTTTAAAGTAGAATATATGCTTAATTTTTTTTTTGAACAGTTTAGATAATATATACTTATTTTATAGAATGTATGTATATATGTGTGTGTATTGTGAATCATCAATTATCTAATATGCATTTGTAGGTGCTACTAAGTTCGCCAGTTTTCCATTTGTGAAACATGCTTTGCAATGGCTAACTCAAACAGAAGTCATGTTACTTCTACCATCAGTTCGGAGGTACCTTCCTATGATCACAAAAATCACCCAAATGAAGCAAAGAATGACAAATGTTAATTTACTTTACTTAATTCAGAAATAGAAGTTATTCGTACCAACAAGGAATTAGCCTAGTGGTAAGGCAAACACTTGGTGACCTTAAGGTCTCAGGTTCGATCCCCGCTGGGGACAAAAAATAATTCCTTTAAGGTACCCGTTACCAATGAAGCCTAGACCCATATGTGAAGTTTAAATACGCGGGTTCGATCCTTCGGGATGCCCAGATCATGTGGGGATTAGGATGGAGGTATTTTACCGGCATCATATGGCTCATACGGGGTCGAGCTGTTGGTATGTGATCACGTTATAATAAACGCATGTCCGGAAGTAATTTAAGCCTACGGGGTCACACGAAATGACACGGTAACTCTATACTATTAATTATTATATTAAAGTAATATATTGATTAATTTGATCACGAAATGATTAATTTAAATAAATTAAAGGGTTAATTTTATTTAATTAATTAAAAGGAGGTTAAAATGTAAAATTAGGAAATTAGAGTTGGGCTCTAATTCCTAATGGGTTGGGCCGAAAATTTCAAGGCTTGGAAAGCCTTGATGAGATTACTTGCCCACCAAGGTTAAAAACCCTAAAATATCCCTATATATAGAGGGCTAAATTCTAAGGATTTTCACATTCTTTCACATAAAATTCTCTCCTCTCTTCCTCTCTTATTTGGTTCGGCCATAGGTAGCAAGTCAAGGGGTTTTTGGTTTTGCTTTGGTTCGACTTTTAGAGGGTACAAGCAAAGGGTTGTTTGATCGTGATCGGGGTACTAGCATACGGTATAAGGGGTGTCTAGTGTGCGATCGTAGAGAGGTTTTACTTTAAACCCTACAACAATAATAATCTTATTATTATTGATTTTATTGGAAGCTTTGCATAAGGTAAATGTTTCGATTCTCTCTTTGTTAATTAATGTGATTGCATATTCGATTCTTCCGTTGCGCATACTCGTGATTATATGTGAATATTTATATGATTTATGTTCGCATATTCTAACACGATGAGTATCCAATTGTGGTACCGGGGCTAGGGTTCCCCCCATTACCATTTTTTTTTAACAATTTAAGTTGCCTATGATGATCGACTTCATTTTGTTTAATTGGAAGCCTTTACTCCCTAATAAAGATATTCAAGAAAATGTTGAAGAAATTAAATTAATATTTCGATCAATGGGAGATGGAGAGATTAGTTCATCGGCTTATGACACAGCTTGGGTTGCACTAATTGAAAATATCAACGAACCAAGCTGTAGTCCTCATTTCCCATCAAGTCTAGAATGGATCGTGAACCATCAGCTTCCAGATGGCTCGTGGGGTGAACCTTTGATGTTTTCGGCCTTGATAGGCTCCTCAATATTGGCTTGTGTGATTGCATTAACTCTCTGGAAGGTGCACCCTGAAAAGTGTGAAAAAGGTACACTAGTAAGTTTATATTCAAGGTGATTTTCTTACTTATTTACTAGTGAATGGGTAGATCGTTATTATTTATATTATGAGTTTATGTTCTAAGGTGATAGTCTGACTTATTTACTAATTAAAATAGTTGTATTTTTATAATAAAATTCAAGGACAAGTTTTTGATATAAATAATACAATAATTTCCAATATTTAAAAAGTAGACACGGTATGAATCCAATGATGATAAGATATTTGTAGAATGCTAAACACAGATATGATTGAAGCCCGTAAACTAATCTAGAACGTTATAGGAACGAGTCTCAAAATCTGGACTACATAGTAATTTGTTTTAGACTAAAACATGCGGAGAGGGTTTGCTGGCGACGGCGACCGGCGGTGGTGGCGGCGACCGTTGGTGGTGGAGGCAGACTGTTGGTGGTAGTGGATGATAAGTAATTGATGTAAAGGGTAATACAGATTATTTAAAAGATAATGGATTGATTGTGTAAATTAACTCACTAAGGATAGAACGGTAATTTTGTGTATAAAATTTTATGAGAGAGAGTGTTGAAATTAAGGGTAGAATGGTAATTTTGTGCATAAAAATTTTATAAGAGAAATGTTAAAATTACTTATAGTGAAATGTTCATTTGAAAACTAAAATTTTTGTGAAAACTAGAAAACTGGCCAAAACACACTGTGATCTGAATCTAACACAATGTGTTTTAATTGTGTTTTTTAAAAACACAATGTGTTTTTATTGTGTAATTTAAAAACACATTGTGTTAAGTTAACACACTGTGATATGAACTTAACACAATGTGTTTCTAAATAAAATTAAAAACACATTGTGTTAAATTCAGATCACAATGTGTTTTGGCCAGTTTTATAGTTTTCACGAAAATTTTAGTTTTTAAATGATCACAACTCTATAATTATAATTATAATTATATAATATAATATATAAGTATAGACATCAAACACGGTGTTGTAGGCCTATATTTGATAAAAATATAAGATAGGTAAGTTTAAAGTAAAATTTCACATTTCTAAATGTTACTTTAAATTCTATCATAAAATGATCTTTCAAGACCACGGATCCTGTATAATACGAGTAATATTAATGATGTTTCGAACAAATGGATGATAGATTAAAAGGAAAAAAAAAAAAAAAAGCTTAAAATTGGTTCTAAGTTTAATTACTTGCACAAAGGTATAATTACTTGCACAAAGGTATAATTAGCATATTGAATTTAATAATATGGAACAGATTCTCACCCATTTACCCTTTTAACTATTAGTGTGATGTAACTGATCAGGAATGAAATTCGTGAATGAAAACATAAACAAGCTTACAGACGAGAAGGATGAACACATGACAATCGGTTTTGAGATAGCTTTTCCTTCGCTCCTTGAACTTGCAGAAAAACTAGAAATCAAACTAGAGGTGGAATCCGATCTGGTTTTGAAAGAGATCTATGCAAGACGAGACCTCAAGCTCGCAAAGTCAGTACAACTTACTTCAAATGTTTATAAGTGTTTTCTTTTAGTTAAACTCCAATACTAGATCAACGTACTCAAACTAATTAACACATATATGATATAATCGTACGTACGTACAAAAAGGATACCGATGGACGTATTGCATACAACCCCGACAACTCTCCTTTTTAGCTTGGAAGGATGAATAAAGAAGATTTGGAATGGGAAAAGCTTCTAAAACTTCTAAAACTTCAATGCAGAAATGGATCCATATACTTCTCTCCATCAGCAACAGCTTTTGCATATATGCAAACTAAAGATCAAAATTGTCTTACATATTTGACTAATCTTGTTTCCCAATTCACTGGTGGAGGTATTTTTATTTTTATTTTTATTTACATTAAGTTGGTTAATTGATAAGAAACGTTGCCACGTTAATAGTTACAGTAGTTAAAATTTGTGATGTGGCATGAAAAGTTGGTAATAATTAAAGCTGAAGTTCTCAAACTTGGTTAATAAACGTGTGTTGCAAATGGCTAAGACCAAAAGGGATAACAAACTTCGTTGGTTTTTGAACGTATTATTATCTAGTCGAAATTGTTTCCAGTAAATTTTTTAAGAGGTGTGAATAGTTATTTAAAAAAAAAAGTTTAAAATAAATATTTTTAAATTTTATTTTATTTTCAATTATCATGAATTAATAATTATTTTATTGTTTAGACTTACTTTTTGAAAAGTATTTAAAATACATAGTTTGGAGAATATATTGATAAATATTTTAAGATTTTTTTATATTTATTTTAAAAAGAATCTAAAAAAAATGACAAATATTTATCAAAACTAAAATATATTTAGGCTTTATATTTAATAAAATTCAATTAAATGTGGTGGTTTGGATGAAAAATTAGGTTTTGGTGAGGTTCGAGATAAGTTTCGAAAAAACAAATTTAAATATATTTTTTTTTAACGGCGACCTTAAATACATTTGCTAACTACTCTTTTAGTTAATATATAAATATATATGTTTTGGTTCAAATAAAACATATATTATATTAGAACAATAAAACAATCTCTCTCTTTACTGAAAATCGTTTGTGCAACATTCAAATTTTCGTTAATATATAAATATATATGTTTTGGTTCAAATAAAACAAGTATTAAAGTAAACAATAAAACAATTTCTCTTTACTGAAAATCGTTGTGCAATCATGAAAATTTCGTGATCATGTATATACTTGTGTTTCGTGCATCTTCGTGCATCAATGATATCATGATCTAATGGTCAAGATTTTGTCTTATTTGTTTTACTTTAATACTTGTTTTACAATAACCAACTTATATACGCGAAGATAAATCAAACTAATGGATCATGATAAAACTGATACACATAGATTTTCATGATGTATATCAGTTTCAGTCAAGAAAAAAAAAGTGTTTTATTTATTTTATTTGAATAAACTTTTATTTGTTCGATATGTTGAAAATTAATGTCCAATTCTTTTAACTACATAATAACCAGAACTATGTACTATTATTTAAACTATATATATATATATTATATATATGTATTATATATATATATAGGTGCAAGTTATTTTAGGACCACTCCTTATTTTAGGACCAATTAGGACATGTGTAAATTGTAACTTACACATCATCATCATCATCATCATCTCCGACCACCACCATGATCATCTCCGACCACCACCATGATTTTCCGGCGACGGCGACCACCGGAAAATCATGTTTAAGTTAACTTACACATGTGTAAGTTATATAACTTACACATGTGTAAGTTAACTTAAACATGATTTTCCGGCGAGCGGTTCGCCGGAGGACCATGGTGGTGGTCGGAGATGATCATTAGTGGTGGTAGTAGTGGTGGTGGTGGTGGTGGTGGTGGTGGTCGGTGATGATGATGATGATGTGATGTCCTAATTGGTCCTAAAATAAAGAGTGGTCCTAAAATAACCCACCCCTATGTATGTATACACATATATAAACACATGTATATATATACACACTATTATTCTGGCCCGTTCGATATACGTGTGATTTCAAAAGATATCTTGATTTTGCTTCAGTTTGTTTTGCGTTTTTATGATATATTATATAGTTTTGTCTAATTAAATGAATTGGTGAAGGAAACAATGTAAGAAAAATACATGTAACAATATAATTTATCAAACATCATATGTGCATCCAAAAAAATAGTTAGTTCTGATTAATATATAAATGCTAAATTAAAATCACATAAATAATTAAAAATATCATTGTTTAATTACATAAACAAATCAGATTGATCAAAATAAATTATCATATTGAAAAAGAACCTTATACAATTCTACATAAATACAGTTACTATTAAAAATATATAATACAATGATTATTAGAAAAAAGATCAAAATATAATTAAAAAAAACCTTACTTAAATTTAAACAATATATTATAGAGCCAATTTCAAATTTTCATTATTTATAGCTTTTTTCTAAAAAAAATGATTTAAAACATATTTAAAATAGTTAGATATCAAATAATTATCAAAAACTAAAAACAATCCATCTCTTAAAATAATAAAAGAGATTAAATTCATTTTAGTATATATAAAAAAATAATGTTATAGTTTTATTATAAAAAAATAATATTCATAATGATATAAAAAAATATTCATAATATAAAATAATATAAGAAAAACAATATTCATAATGATAGAAATTAAATAGTTTTATTGTTATAAATAGTTATAGATTTAGTAATAAATTTAATATACATTTTTATCAATGTTTATTAAAAAAAATGGAAAAAAAGTAAGATTGTAAGTCCCAACTCAATAGATGATACTAACTGAACACACCTCTATGTCGATGGTGAGTGTACTTTGCAATATATACACTGATCTGGAGACGACCAGTTGCAGTGTATATATACCAGGTTATTTGGTTAGATTACTTATTAAGGTGACAATATTAATAAGTAAAGACAATGCAATAATAAAGTACTTGTAAAGTAAATCTGGTGAGACGATATGTAATTTTCAAGTGTAATTTATTTATTAACTTTAAATAAATTACAAGGTTGTTGCGGAACCAAGATAATACAATAATGTAAATATCCTAACAACCTATGAAATACAATCGATCTATACTTGGAAATTCTCTTAACAATCGAAACACTTAAAGTTGTGAAATGTTCCTTTTTGCGATTGAGAGAATACTGCACAAGTTCACCAAGAGTATGCAAATGTCGAATATGCAAAGTTGTTTCTTGGTTGTGCAAAGACCTCTATTTATAGGCAAAGTTGACATTGGGATGTCAACTTTAGCCGTACAAATATGGTTGAGAGCATTTAAGGAAGTGTATTTAATTCCTTAGAAATGCTTGATAAAGTATGACATAAAGTCACTTTATCCAACCTACTTTATGCACTTTTGTACTTTAAACATAGACAATGTGTATTGTCGGTTAATAGTACATAAAGTAAAAAGGTCTTCCTCGTAATCAGTGTAAAGCTTTGTAAATGCTTTATACTGATGATCTCCAGTTTCGATCTGGGCAGAATGTTCACTGGGCTTCGCTGCCATGGTCATTCTCTGTTGAGTCCCAATGTTAATTGTAAATTTAATGATGACAAATCTGACCTATAAACACTTAGTAATCTTTTGGTTCTTGTAATCTGATCTGGGTCAGACTAAGCTGACACAGCTTGCGATCTGTAACTGACCCAGATCATGCTTCATACTTTGTAATTATAAAATCTTATGGAAGCAAGTGTTATTCAAGCTGCATCAACAATGTGTTAGCATTCAGTCCAAGTCGAAGAGGAGGATTGAAGATAGAAGACCAAGCTGTTAGTGGAAGACAGCTTGGGATTAGCAGTCAGCTTGGAAACACTTAGGCAGATTGGTGCTTTGACAAACGGCCCAATCTGTGTCTGACAATCAAGTGAAGATAACAACCTGGGTTGAAGATAAAGACAAATGACGTGACTAGGAAGAATCCTAGGATCCAGGTTGGTGGTTGGTTTTACATATGCGTGTCCATACTCTTATTGGTGGATGAAGAATGTGCGTCAGTACGTGGGGGACCACAAGTACTATGAAAGGCACAATTGATTATTCCTTTATCATCCACTGAATGAAGAATACGTGGCTGCAACGGACACCAAGTGAAGGAGCGCTTTCGCCTATAAAAGCCTCATTCATGGATTGCATATGGGTGGCATTTCCTGAGAATCATTCTTCACACAAGTTTCTCTGCTCTTATACACAGCTTAGTCTGTACGAGATCAGCTTGGGCTGATTCTCTTGAGCTAGAACTTATTGATTGTAGTTTGTCATTTCAGAGGTTGTTTAGATATCTATAGGCTATCTTTATTCCGCAACAACCTTGTAATTCTTTGTATAGATTATTTCTTAATAAAGGATTACTTTGAAAACCACAATCTGTGTTCAAGAATGTCTTTGTTTCTTTACTGCTTTACTGTTTTAATGATTCCTGCTCTTTACTTACTTGCTTAATATATATAAACTGAATCTTAAAACGTTTTTATTTAAAAGTTTGTAAAGATTAAGGAAAGTTGTATTCACCCCCCCTCTACAACTGTTCTGTGTATAATATACTTTGGTATATTGATACACCTTGGGACGTATCAATTGGTATCAGAGCAGGGGTTAAGAATTAACTTGACTTAATCCTTGCATATTTCCCTTAATAGTAAAGCATTATGTCATCCTATATTGATAATGGTTCTTCAACCCGACCACCCATGTTTGATAAAGATGATTTCAGTGGGTGGAAAGGTCGAATGTCTTTGTTCCTTGAATCCATCGATAACAATATGCCTGACATCCTTGCGGATGGTCCTTATGTTCCTACACAAACCATTGTGGTAGAAGCTGTGGTCAGGGAAGGTCAACCAACCATTCCTGCCACAGTCAAATCTATTGTTAAGGACAAGGCAGATTGGGGGGATGAGGATAGGAGGTTGGCAAACTTGGATGTGAAGGCTAGAAATTTCATTGTCCAAGCTGTGCCCAAAGACCTTTACCATTCTATTAAAATGTGTTCTACAGCTAAGAAAATGTGGGGTACATTGACTGTCATGTTTGAGGGTTGCTCTACTTCCATGGAATCCACAATTACTACATTGACCAGGAGGTATGAGAGATTTTTCTCTTTGAGAAATGAATCTGTTAGAAATATAATTGTAGTAGTTGATTTGTATTTCATCTATGTAATTTGTACCTATATTGTAAATGTCTAAGTATGGAAGGGGGCATAGTGTAAAATATGTATAGGTATATAAACCCCCTCCATAATGCATTTTGTAACCTTTGAACCCTTAATGCAATCTAATCTTTCCCTGCAACACCTACTTTCTCTCTCTACTCTCTCTCACTACCAACCGCCATTAACACACACTAAACACACACTAAAGCTCAAATTCTCAACTTTACATTTGGTATCAGAGCACAATCAGCATATCTGAACGATCCACAAGCTTATTTGAAGCTTAATTTGTGCTTATTTTCTGGAATTTTGAGTTTTTCTGAATATCTCATTTGCCGAGATCACTGTTCTAGTGATTTCTGCAAAATTAGTGTGTTTTTCTTCAAACTTTGTTCACCGATCACTTTGTTATTAGTATATCATCCTTCGTTATCAATTTCAGAGCTTAATTTCATCATTTGATTCGATTTTCAATAAGCTCGGCAAATCGCATGTTCGAGTGGGTTTGATTTCTGGTTAAAATTAGCAGTTAATTTGTTTAAGGATTTGTGCGCATTGAGTTTCTGAGCATTTTGATATAAATTTCAAGTTTTAATTCGCAAAAATGAAGGAGAAATCAATGATTTTCAGTAAGCTCGGCGTTTGGGTGTTTGGCTGAACGAAGAAGAAGACCTGTAACCGACTATTTTGTCGTTTAGTGGATACTCGTGTTTGCAGAGGTTGTTGGCTAGTTTTGATCTTACTTGTTCTATTTGCAGAGATTTTGCTCGGCAAATAGTTGTTTCAAGAAAATTTGGTCAAGTGTGGTGCTACTTGTTCTATTTGCAGAGATTATTGCTCGGCAAATAGTTGTTTCAAGAAAATTTGGTCAAGTGTGGTGCTACTTGTTCTGGATATAAGCTCGGCAAACAAGTGTTTTTGGTTGATTCGACTAAGTACAAATCTTATTTGTGCTGTTTGCAGAGATTTAAGCTCGGCAAATAGTTGATTTGGTTTTCTTCGACCAAGTAACAATCTCATTTGTGCTGTTTGCAGAGATTTAAGCTCGGCAAATAGTTGATTTGTATTTCATCTATGTAATTTGTACCTATATTGTAAATGTCTAAGTATGGAAGGGGGCATAGTGTAAAATATGTATAGGTATATAAACCCCCTCCATAATGCATTTTGTAACCTTTGAACCCTTAATGCAATCTAATCTTTCCCTGCAACACCTACTTTCTCTCTCTACTCTCTCTCACTACCAACCGCCATTAACACACACTAAACACACACTTAAGCTCAAATTCTCAACTTTACATTTGGTATCAGAGCACAATCAGCATATCTGAACGATCCACAAGCTTATTTGAAGCTTAATTTGTGCTTATTTTCTGGAATTTTGAGTTTTTCTGAATATCTCATTTGCCGAGATCACTGTTCTAGTGATTTCTGCAAAATTAGTGTGTTTTTCTTCAAACTTTGTTCACCGATCACTTTGTTATTAGTATATCATCCTTCGTTATCAATTCCAGAGCTTAATTTCATCATTTGATTCGATTTTCAATAAGCTCGGCAAATCGCATGTTCGAGTGGGTTTGATTTCTGGTTAAAATTAGCAGTTAATTTGTTTAAGGATTTGTACGCATTGAGTTTCTGAGCATTTTGATATAAATTTCAAGTTTTAATTCGTAAAAATGAAGGAGAAATCAATGATTTTCAGTAAGCTCGGCGTTTGGGTGTTTGGCTGAACGAAGAAGAAGACCTGTAACCGACTATTTTGTCGTTTAGTGGATACTCGTGTTTGCAGAGGTTGTTGGCTAGTTTTGATCTTACTTGTTCTATTTGCAGAGATTTTGCTCGGCAAATAGTTGTTTCAAGAAAATTTGGTCAAGTGTGGTGCTACTTGTTCTATTTGTAGAGATTATTGCTCGGCAAATAGTTGTTTCAAGAAAATTTGGTCAAGTGTGGTGCTACTTGTTCTGGATATAAGCTCGGCAAACAAGTGTTTTTGGTTGATTCGACTAAGTACAAATCTTATTTGTGCTGTTTGCAGAGATTTAAGCTCGGCAAATAGTTGATTTGGTTTTCTTCGACCAAGTAACAATCTCATTTGTGCTGTTTGCAGAGATTTAAGCTCGGCAAATAGTTGATTTGGTTTTCTTCGACCAAGTAACAATCTCATTTGTGCTGTTTGCAGAGATTTAAGCTCGGCAAATACTTGTGTTGGCTGAATTTGGTTAAGTGTTGATTCTATTTACACTGTTTGCAGAGATATTATCTCGGCAAATAGTTATTTCAACAAAATTCGACCAAGTGTTTTGTGATCCATTTCTATTTGTACCATTTGCCGAAGAAATTGCTCGGCAAACAGTTGAAGTTGGTTGTTGATCAGTGTGCTCGTGTTGTGACTTGGCTGATTATACCATTTGCCGAAAAAAGCTCGGCACTTAGTTGAATTAGATTTGTCAAAATTTTCAATTTCAAGGAAATTGATTCAAAATCATTTTTGATCAATATTCTTCAAGTGGGCAGAAAATAAAAATTTTCAAAATTTTTGGTCCATTTGCCGAGATTTTAGCTCGGCATTCAATACAAATAGAAAATCAAATTTTTTTTAAGTCTTTTATTGTTTAATATTGATGGCTTCAAGGGAAGCTTTGGCTCTTGGTTCTGAAGGGAGACCTCCTGTGTTGTTTAGAGGTTCCTATCCACAATGGAAGAAAAGGTTCTTGAATTGGATAGACAGACAAAAGAATGGGAAACTTTTAAGGATGGTCCTGAAATTCCTAAGAATCCAGTGAATGATGAACCTTTGCCAGAAGAAAGTTGGAATACTGATCAGAGAAATCGTGTTGAGGCTGATCAAATGTCCATTGCTTATCTTTACCAAGCACTTCCAGATGACATCTATTGCAATGTTGACTCATATGAAACCGGAAAAGATATATGGGATGAAGTGGAAAAGCAAATGGAAGGGTCTGATGTTTCAAACACCATAAGATTGTCAACTGTTCTGAATATGTATGAAACATTCAAGCAACAGAAGGGTGAACCATTGAATGAAGTATACATCAGATTCTGCAATGTTATCAATGAGCTGAGAAAGAATGATGTTAAAAGAACCAATATGGAATTGAACATCAAGTTTATCAAAAATCTTGAGGAGGAATGGCAAGTTTATGGCACTCAACTCAATCAGCAATCAGATTTTGGGAAACTCACAATTCATACTTTGTATGAAAAGCTGAAGTTGAATGTTGATGATGTTCTGAGGATTCAAAAGAAGAAAGAAGAAAGTGTTCATTCTGATCCACTGGCCTTGGTAGCTGAAAAGAAGTCTTCAAGAGTTTCAAGACAAAACTTTGTTGAAATTGAAACTGATTCTGACTCAAGTGAAATGAGTGATTCTGATTTGGATGAAAAGCAACAAGAAATGTACAAGGAACTTGCTTATTTCACAAAGGCTTTCAAGAAGAAATTCTTCAAGAAGAAACCAACAAACAATCAACTTAGGACCTCATCAGTTTCTTCATATGCAAAGAATGCAAATGCTCCTAAGTTTGAAACCAAGAAAGAATTTGTTGGTGGTGAAAAGAAATATGACAATCAGAAGAAGTTTGAGAAGAAGGTCATGGATAAGAGGAATGAGGACAAGAAATGTTACAATTGTGGTCTTCCAGGACATTTTGCCATCAATTGCACTAAACCTCGTCAGAAGAACTCGGAGTACTACAAGTACAAACTTTTGCTTGCAAGACAAGAGGAAAGTGGAATTGCTCTTCTAGCTGAAGATGACAAATGGCTACATCTTTCTGATGAAGAGACCGATGAACTTGCAGCAAATGTGTGCTTCATGACAAAGATCAAGAAGTCAAAGGAGTTAGATGATGGTGATGAAGGTTCTTCTGAGGATGATCAGGTAATCACTATTCCCAAGAAAGTGTTACATTACTATATGGATATGAGTGATGCAGCTGTGGAACATGGTAAAGGGTTGAGTAAAAAGATTTCAAAATTAACAAAAGGTTTGGAAGACAAAGAAAAAGAATTACAAAATTCTAAAGATAAATTTGATTTACTTCAAAAGGATTTTGATAATTTGAAATCTGAAAAAGCTGCAGTCACTTTTACTCCAAACTCCAAATTGCATCTTGAAAAACAAGAACTTGAAACCAAAGTTCTTGAGTTGAGCAAGAGTGAGACAATTACAAGTTGAGAAGACCAATGAGATGTTTAGAGCAAATGCTTTGGCTGAGGACATTGAGTCATTAAATGTGAAACTGAAAGAATCTACCCCTGATTTGAAGGAATATGAAAACAAAATTTCTGACCTAAAATACGATTGTTGTATAAAAGATTCTCTTAAACAAAAACTTGATAAAGAAAATGATGAACTTAAAGCTGAAATCAAGTCTTATCAAGAAAAGTTGTATAAGATTAATCGATCATATCAACAAATCTTTTTGAATAGGCCAAGAAATTCGAAAACTGCATTCAATTCAGGGTTGGGTTATGTCAATCCAAAACTTTTGCTCCAAGCACAAGAAGAAGTCCCATCGATATATAAGGAATCTTATTTGAGATGTGGGATGACTGACCAGTTTGTGAGACCGAGTGATGGTGATTTTGAGGCTGATGATTTTCTAAAGAAGGGTGCAAATGTCTATTTTAACTATGAGTTAATGGATGAGACATATGATTTTTTCAGTCACCCTGGGCATAAAAGTGAAAAAGATGATCATGAGGTTGAAATACCTGAAATTCTTGAGTGTTTTACTGAAAAACCTTTAGAAGAACCTATTCAAATTCCAAAACCGGAAAATTTGAGACCTTATGTTCCACAAAAAGTTTTGGAAAAGGTAATAGAAGATTTGAAAAAGTCTCTTGATGAAAACAATCTTTAATAGATAATTTGAAGACTCAAAATCACTGTGACCCACCCACTAACCATGACAATGATTGTGATCACCCTAATTGTCCTGTCTGTGAAGTAACGACTAATGCAACTCCACCAAACTATTCTGTGTGTCAAGATGAGAAAACTTCACAAACTGCATGTTCTATTTGTGAAATTGTGAATGCATCTGTGCAAACTGAGTGTGAAGTTGTGCATGTTTCTGTTCAAACTGATTGTGAACTAGATGATGTTTTTGATGTCAATGATGTTGATGATTATTTCTTTCCGACTGCTTATGAGACTGAGTCCTTTACCAAGTTTTCCGAGGGAACTCAAACTTACTTGAATGAAATTGATGCTTTCAAACAAAAGTTTGAAAAAGAACAAAAGTTTGAAAAAGAAAAAGAACAAAAGTTGAATGTGCTTAAAGAACTTAATAAACTTAAAATGGAATTTGAATTTCAGAAAATTGCACTTCAATCTTTAACTGAAAAAGACAAAGCATCAAATTCACTCAAGGGAAGTCCTTGTCCGTTTAAGATAAGTGAAGCAAGTGTGAAGTTGGAAACTGATGACATGTCAACATTTTTGGAAGGAACTTATGATTTTGCTCCTGAATTTGAAAAACATTTTAATAAAAAGGAGGAAAAACATGATTTTTATCTAAAGAAGATTCCAAAGTCACACTCTTCACAACCTTCCCCATTTGATAAGTTCAAAAGACCAAAGACCACCAAACAACCAAAGACCAATCAATCACCCAAGACGGATTCAAGACCAAAATCAAACAAAGCTTCCGCAGATTCTCAGAAATCAAAGACTCCAAGACAACCACAGATGACTAAGGTTAAAACTGAACCTAAGTCCCAAAAAGAAGTCAAAACAAATAGTGGTCCAAAGACTGTCAAGAATGAATCTTTCTCATTAGGTAACAAACAACCTCAGCAGGTTAGGTATTCTAGTTTTCCTAGGTATTCTAAGAAGACTTCTAAGTGCACTTTACAAGTGGTTAGAGATACAGTTTCAGGAATAACTAAATACAAAGATCAGTATGGTTGGTTGTCACCTAATAACATCAAGAAAGTAAACAAGACCACAGAAACCATCAAGAAGAAACCTGTTAAGAACGGAAATAACAAATTGTTCTCTAATTCAAAGAATGTTCATGTGTTAGAAATATAAATGTAGTAGTTGATTTGTTTACCTTTATGTATATTTGTACTTAGAATGTAAATGTCTAAGTATGGAAGGGGCTTAGTGTAAATTAGGCATATGTATATAAACCCCCACCATAAGTGAAAATGTAACCTTTCACCCCATTTATGCTATCTAATCTTTCCTGCCAAACACACTTTCTCTCTCTAAACTCTCTCTCATCAAACCGCCATTAACACACACACTAACACACACATAAGCTCGAATTGGTGGATTTG
Source organism: Erigeron breviscapus (assembly GCA_034093135.1). NCBI lineage: Eukaryota > Viridiplantae > Streptophyta > Magnoliopsida > Asterales > Asteraceae > Erigeron > Erigeron breviscapus. The sequence continues at coordinate 36,728,136 of CM067173.1, read as the reverse complement.
GTGAAACAACGGATGGTATCGGTGTAGATGGTGAAGATTGCGAAAATTGAACGGTAGGTGAAGATTGTGTTGATTGATTGGTTGGTGTAGATTGTGATTGAATATTCGGTGAAGATTGTGAAGTAGGTGAAGTAATCGGTTCAGGTGTTACAACATCTTGGTCAAACACAACTCTTTTTGACTTTCTTTTCCTTGGCTCAGAAGTCCCTTCATCACTAACCCCTCTTTTTCTTTTTGTAATCCTAGGACCCTCACTTGGTGACCTATGCACAGATTGGGTAGAATCTGTCGGCTTTCAGATCCCATCGCTGTGTTTAACCACTCTCTATAAGTCCTAAGGTGGGGACTCTGAGCATTAGCCAAATTCAACAAAAATGGTGGAATTGGAAAAGGTTTGACAAGATCACTTCCTGTGCCTCTCATGTTGGCTTTATACATAGCAATTACACACTTGAAGCTGTCTTCCAACTTTGGAATTTCTTCTGCATTATCAAGAACATCTTCGATAATCAGTGTGAAGAATCTGATAAAGGGAATATATTTTCTTTCTTGTGCATCCTTTCCCTTGACAACTTGTATCATCTTATCCCATATGATCTTCGCAAAGTCACACTGCACATTGTGAGTGACTGCATAGTAGATTGATAATGAATGCTTTGTCATAAGATCGATTCCTTTCTGTGATGGCATCAAACAAGTGCTCAAAACATTGTACATCGTATGCCAGAGAGTTGCTACATTCATCCTTTTGAAATCTCTCATCGTTGCCAACTCTCCTTCATAACCCAACGAATGAACCCCAGCTAACATTTCTTCAACCGATGGGAGTTCTTCGTATTCTTCATGTTCAGGAAATCCAATAATAGATCTGAACTCATCCAAAGTAAATTTGCAATTGAATATTTCATCTTCTGACTGTAGTGAAAATTTGAAGTAGTCTGATGTCTTATGCCTTTTACATATTCAATTGATTCCCACAACTCAAATACATACTTTTCGGGAACAATTGCACCTCCAGTCAAAGCATTATTCAACGAATGATGGCTCAGAATCTCCGTTATTATTGGGAATTTGCAAGCAAATGGGATATGTAGTGCTTGATTGGCTTGCATTTTCATTGAATCTCCTTCTTTGAACATTGCCATCTTGGGAATTTATTATTTTTCTGTTAAGACAAACTGACCAAAATTTTGACCAGAAAAATACATTTTAAACACAGAAAAATAACAACACAAACCAACATTTAAGAAACACATTTATTACACAAAGACAATGTTTCGCATATATATTAAAAATGAGAAAACAAAGTAGTACACAAAGGCGTTCGATACCTTGCATCTCACCCAAATATATATACGAAACAAGACAATATATAGAATCACATAAGTATTAAAAGATAAGAAAACAAGGTAGTACACAAAGGCGTTCGATACCTTGCCTCTCATCCCAAACACTTATGAAATTCTATATAGACAAACACAATACACACATACATATATACATATACAACACAAATAAAAATAAAAGAAACTTAGAATAAAAATAATGGAAAAGAAAAGAAAAGAAAAAAAAAAGAAGAAAAAAAAATTTAAAATTCTATTTGAACTGTTTGCCGAGCAAAAACCTCGGCAAATAGCACATTTTAAAAATTTGCCCAGAAAATGACAAGGACCAAAAATTGGTTTTGGCAAAATTTTGATGATTTGTATTGTTTGCCGAGCAAAGATCTCGGCAAACACGAGAAAAATCTTAAGTCTGGCACCAAGTCATCATGTATGGGAGATGAATCACGTAAATGCCGAGCTCAAAGCTCTACAAATGAGCAGTTCAGATTCACTCCTTTTAAATGTATGAAATTTCCTTTTATTGATCAACAATAATGTTGTCAATTTATAAAGGACTATTTCAATGAAAAATTGAAGTTTTGGAAAAACAATTTTCACCCAAAAACAATTGATTTTAAGAAAAATTTTTGGTGAAAACTCACTTTGTACTGTTTGCCGAGCAAAATGCTCTGCAAACAGTTGTTTTCAAGTCTTTAAAGAAATTGAAAATCCATTTTGTGCTGTTTGCCGAGCAAAATGCTCTGCAAACAGTTGTTTTCAAGTTCTTTAAAGAAATTGAAAATCCATTTTGTGCTGTTTGCCGAGCAAAATGCTCTGCAAACAGTTGTTCTAAGACTTGGAAAGAGTTTTGAACAAAATGCACTGTTTGCCGAGCAAACTGCTCTGCAAACAGTTGTTTTTAAGACTTGTAGAAATTTTGGAATTCAAAAAGGCCTGTTTGCCGAGCTAAAAGCTCTGCAAACAGTGGATTTTAGACTTGGATTCATTTTGAAAACCAAAAAGCCTTGGATGCCGAGCAAAATGCTCTGCATCAAGTTGTTGAAAGGACTTGGTGATAAACAAATTTGGTTTGGTTAAAAACAAGTATTTGCCGAGCTAAAAGCTCTGCAAATGATACTTTTGATCCAAAAATTTGTTTGAGAAAAAAATAAGAACATGATAACCAGAATTATGATGATTTGAAGATTATCATGAACAAACAACACATTTGCCGAGCAAAATGCTCTGCAAATGGTACTTTTCATCAAAAACTCATGATATTACCCAGCCCTTCAACAATTTAAGTCCAGAAAATTCAAACTAAAGCAGATTAAAGCATTTAACTCATATAAACAGTAAAGATACACCCTAATCATGCATCTATCATCATCAAAACATGAATCAAAACATCAAATCAGTCATAAAGCACATATTATTTCATCTAGGCATTTAATCAAACAGTTGAAGTGCAATAAGATAACAAGAAATCTTACCTCAAAGTGAATGAAATGATCGATGAACTGTGATGATTATCAACCCAAATATGACAATAATACTACACCCACTTTGATTCTTACAAGATAGATGAAACGTTTGAATGAATGATTGATAGTTTGATCGGTTTTGAGAGAAAACAAGAAGATATTTTGATTTAAATTTTGAAATGAATCACTTGGCCCGCCCATTTTCCTTTTAAACCACGAATCCGGGTCGTGGGTCTGGGTTTGACCCGCGTGTCAACCCGGATCCCAAGTAGTTTTGGGCTAAACTTCTCATTTTGGGCTTGTTATGGGTTTTGGACTGAATCCTTTTGGGTTTTCACTAAACAAAAAACAATAAAAAATAAAAATAAAAATAAAATAAAACTAAAAGAAAATAGAATTAAAAAATTAAAATAAAATAAAACACTTATTAAAACAAAAAAAATTTGTATTTGATTTTTCAGATTTAAAAACAAACACACATAACAAAAAAAAAAAAACTTAAAAATATTACACATACTAGAAAATCACACAAAAATTTACATGCATTTGCACACTCCCCCTCAAATAAAGCATATATGACTATACTAAAATTTACAAACTCCCCCTAAAATCATGCATTCTACCCTTTTTCTCCCCCTCAAACATTGCATGTAATAGCAGATAAAACACATCAATGTTTGAAACAGAAAATGAACATAGAATACATGGCATGAAAGCATTTAAGTTTGTAAATCTAGCATTCCCAACTTGGTTTTAAGAAAATTAAACCTTTGCTCATCCAGAGGTTTGGTGAAAAGGTCAGCAAGTTGGTAGTCTGTCGGGACAAAATAGAGTTCGATGTTACCTTTCTCGACATGATCTTTAAGAAAATGGTACCGAACATCTATGTGCTTGGTATTTGTGTGCTGTACAGGATTGCAAGAAATAGCAATAGCACTCTTAGAGTCACAGTAGATGGGAATTCTGTAGAATTTGAGCTTATGTGTGTGTTAGTGTGTGTGTTAATGGCAGTTTGATGAGAGAGAGTTTAGAGAGAGAAAGTGTGTTTGGCAGGAAAGATTAGATAGCATAAATGGGGTGAAAGGTTACATTTTCACTTATGGAGGGGGTTTATATACATATGCCTAATTTACACTAAGCCCCCTTCCATACTTAGACATTTACATTCTAAGTACAAATATACATAAAGGTAAACAAATCAACTACTACATTTATATTTCTAACAATCTCCCCCTTAGTAGTGATTTGTGAAAAATATCCAGTCTTAGCCAATCTTCAAGCTCTTGTATTCGGTCTGTCTTTGTTAGGATGCCAGAACCAATTATCCCCTTCAGGTCTGTCATCAGGAACAATCATGTTTGCTTCAAAGTTTCTTGGTGGAATGTTTTGTGGACCTGGAAGATGACTTGGCTCGTACTTGATCCAACAACCTCCTCTTCGACGTACGACGTACTTAGACTTCTGAACATTCTTTGCCTCTCTCATCATTCTGATGCTGTCTCTGTACTCGAGTCTTTGATTAATCTTGGAGATTGCTTTATCAAATACTTCCTTTTTCTTTTCATCTTGATCATCTTCTTTCAAGCACAACAAAACATTCTTGCAAAATTCTAATGTTCCATCAGAATAAGAAGCAAGTTCATCCATACGAATGAAAATCTTCTTCTTTCTGCTATTCAAAAAGACAACACCGAAGGATGGTTCTTCAATAACATGACCAATACTGAGCTGTTCGATATCTGCTGTGTAAAGACTTTGATCTGGATATGGCACATTGATCTTTCTCTTTACAACTTCAAAACCAATTTGAAAATCTTCCAATGAAGCGTATTGAATGCAGCTTGACATATATCTTTTTACAGCTTCAAAGGCAATAACGTCTTCACGATATCTTTGCATTGCATTCAGGAAATGATTGTAGAGAAAGATAATGTCATCAACTGGCAAAAGTTTGAACTGGGCTTCTGTGAATCTGTATATCTTGTTGTTATCTCTTTTCACATGATAGCAAGGGACAGAGATAGAAACCCTTTTCAAAAGAATAACTCTGACGAGCACCAAGATTTTATGATTTCTCTGTTCTTCAAGTAGCTTTGGATTGTATTGCTTTGTGAGTTTAAGAAGCTCTTTGTATTCTTCAACTTGCCTCGCTTCCTTAAACTTGTACATTGAATCCAACTCTGGTCTCTTAGTTTTGGTGACTTTGGTAGCTCCACAGAATATCGGATAAGCTCTTTCCTCCAAATATCTAGACTTCTTTGCTGCCTCCTTTGGCTTAACACCCAGAGCAACCATTTGTTCTTTATCCCTCAAGAAGTATCCTCGATTAATGAACCTCAGTTGTTCTTCTGTCAATTCTGTTGGAAAATAATCAGGAAGGACTTCTTCGGATGTGATTGCCTCTCTCAACACTTGCTTATAGGTGGATTTCTTGAAATTTTGTGCAGCAGCCTCAGGAGTCTTTCTCAATTCATCAAAACTGTTGAAGTCATTGAAAGAATAATTCTGTGGAGTTGTACAAGCAGGAATAGATGATTCTCCAACTTCAATTCTGCTTGAAGAACCTGTTTCAAAATAATCAAGGTCTGGAAATACTTCAAACATCGGTTCCTCAACAGCTTCTACGTTTGCTGGAGTTACAACTATTTCTGGCTCATCCAAAATTACATTGTCTTTTGCAGCCTCAATGTCTGCTTCTCCCTCAGCATATTCAACTATCTCATTTTCAATCACATACCCTTCATCTTCATTTTCAACAACACTTTCATTTTCTTCTTCTTCATCATCATCAGAATCAGCTCCAAAAACTTCCTCAAATCTTCTTTGAATTTCTTCATTCTCAGATTTTCTTCTAATTTCTCCAATCATAACATTTCCCTCTGGATCAACATTAGTACTTCTTTCAGCAAGTTCTCTAAACATTTGATCAACATCTTCTTGTGTTTCTCCTTGTGATCTATCCCTCATCTCCACATTCTCAACATTAACCTCAACTCTTGCCGAGATATTTTCAACATTAGTTTGACCCTCTCCTTGGTTCTCCCCCTCGGGGTGATCATCGGAATCAGGATCATCCCGTCTAGAAGTAACCGAGGCCGGTCGGCAAGATTCTAATGCTAACAATCGTAATTCAAATGCTGCAAGTTTCGCATCATATTCAGCCTTTTGTCTTTGAACTTGTTCTTGTAAAGCTTTAACTCTTCTTTCATTTTCAAGTTCCCTTTCTCTAACTTCTAAGGCATTTAACACTCCCCTTTCAGTCATGGTCAACAAATCTCCCTCCGAACGTAGTATGCCAAGTAACACTTCACATGCTTGATCTTTGGTTGGATTTGTTGAGGTTGATGATATGTGAATGGGTGTTGGTGTTCTTTGTGTTTGTGTTGGAAGTGGAGGAACCAACCCGGAGGTTGTTTGCACACTTGTGGTGTGACCTAAATTCAGCGAAGCTGATTCAGGATTTCCTGCGGATCCTCGGGTTAAACCCTCACCAGCAGTTTCAGATTCATGGGCTTTGCAACCCGAATCAAGTTGTGTCCTAGACTGTGATAAATCACTGTCTGGGACTTGTTGTTGTTGGGCAACACCTCTAACAACACCGGGGTCACTGAGAATGCCCGTTAATACAGTCTCAGGTTGATCCTGAGGAACAGCAGTGTCACCTTGGCGTTCATACTGTCCCCCAGTCTCTGTTTGAGAACTGTTACCTGCGGCTAAAGCTGGCATGATGTTAGCTAAGGCAGGATTTCCAAGCTGTCCTTGAGGGTCACACAAAGTGGGTCCCTCTCCGCTTGTTCCGGCAATAGTACTAAACTGTGCTTGTGAATCCGTGTGCCTAGGAGATCTAGACTCTTGTGCACGAAATGAAGTCGAGAGGTGGGGTTGTTCCTCTCTTATTTCAACACTCTCATCCTCCAAATGAGGAGAGTGTGGTGAACGTGGCTATTCCCCATGCATTTGTGAGACTAACTCCTGTTGTGAGGAGTCAGAATGGCGAGGAGGGTTTGGTGCAAGCGAGAATGGGCAGTTCCCGACTTCTATCCTAGGGTAAGTAACCCAGTTAGACTCTGTGGTTTGAACTATTGGAGGGCCAACGTTTTCTTTATGCCCTTGTCCTAACCCGGACCGCACATCCTCTCTTACATTTTCAACTCCTCCCTCAATCCCGCCTTGTTCCTCCAGCACAACATCATCTCCAGTGCTAACATGCTCAGTTTGCAACTCAGATACAACATTATCAACAATTCGTGTTGCTTGCTCAACATCCAACTCTGCTGAGGCACCAATATGTTCAGATCTAGCAGACTTATGCTTTCTTTTGGATTTCTTCTTCTTTGATGCCTTCTTTGGTGCACTTCTAGCAGCCATTTTAAGTCTTCTACCTGGTGGTGGAGTTGGTTCATTAGGTAGTGCTGAAGCAAGCGGTGTTGGATTAAGTACAGGTGATAAATGAGGTGGTGTAAGAATTGGTGGATTTGGTGAAACAACGGATGGTATCGGTGTAGATGGTGAAGATTGCGAAAATTGAACGGTAGGTGAAGATTGTGTTGATTGATTGGTTGGTGTAGATTGTGATTGAATATTCGGTGAAGATTGTGAAGTAGGTGAAGTAATCGGTTCAGGTGTTACAACATCTTGGTCAAACACAACTCTTTTTGACTTTCTTTTCCTTGGCTCAGAAGTCCCTTCATCACTAACCCCTCTTTTTCTTTTTGTAATCCTAGGACCCTCACTTGGTGACCTATGCACAGCTTGGGTAGGAATCTGTCGGCTTTCAGATCCCATCGCTGTGTTTAACCACTCTCTATAAGTCCTAAGGTAGGGACTCTGAGCATTAGCCAAATTCAACAAAAATGGTGGAATTGGAAAAGGTTTGACAAGATCACTTCCTGTGCCTCTCATGTTGGCTTTATACATAGCAATTACACACTTGAAGCTGTCTTCCAACTTTGGAATTTCTTCTGCATTATCAAGAACGTCTTCGATAATCAGTGTGAAGAATCTGATAAAGGGAATATATTTTCTTTCTTGTGCATCCTTTCCCTTGACAACTTGTATCATCTTATCCCATATGATCTTCGCAAAGTCACACTGCACATTGTGAGTGACTGCATAGTAGATTGATAATGAATGCTTTGTCATAAGATCGATTCCTTTCTGTGATGGCATCAAACAAGTGCTCAAAACATTGTACATCGTATGCCAGAGAGTTGCTACATTCATCCTTTTGAAATCTCTCATCGTTGCCAACTCTCCTTCATAACCCAACGAATGAACCCCAGCTAACATTTCTTCAACCGATGGGAGTTCTTCGTATTCTTCATGTTCAGGAAATCCAATAATAGATCTGAACTCATCCAAAGTAAATTTGCAATTGAATATTTCATCTTCTGACTGTAGTGAAAATTTGAAGTAGTCTGATGTCTTATGCCTTTTACATATTCAATTGATTCCCACAACTCAAATACATACTTTTCGGGAACAATTGCACCTCCAGTCAAAGCATTATTCAACGAATGATGGCTCAGAATCTCCGTTATTATTGGGAATTTGCAAGCAAATGGGATATGTAGTGCTTGATTGGCTTGTATTTTCATTGAATCTCCTTCTTTGAACATTGCCATCTTGGGAATTTATTATTTTTCTGTTAAGACAAACTGACCAAAATTTTGACCAGAAAAATACATTTTAAACACAGAAAAATAACAACACAAACCAACATTTAAGAAACACATTTATTACACAAAGACAATGTTTCGCATATATATTAAAAATGAGAAAACAAAGTAGTACACAAAGGCGTTCGATACCTTGCCTCTCATCCCAAACACTTATGAAATTCTATATAGACAAACACAATACACACATACATATATACATTTTAAAATACAACACAAATAAAAATAAAAGAAACTTAGAATAAAAATAATGGAAAAGAAAAGAAAAAAAATTTAAAATTCTATTTGAACTGTTTGCCGAGCAAAAACCTGCAAACAGTTGGATTTTAGACTTGATTCATTTTGAAAACCAAAAAGCCTTGGATGCCGAGCAAAATGCTCTGCAAACAGTTGGTTTAGACTTGGATTCATTTTGAAAACCAAAAAGCCTTGGATGCCGAGCAAAATGCTCTGCAAACAGTTGGTTTAGACTTGGATTCATTTTGAAAACCAAAAAGCCTTGGATGCCGAGCAAAATGCTCTGGAAAAGAAAAAAAAAATTAAAATTCTATTTGAACTGTTTGCCGAGCAAAAACCTCGGCAAATAGCACATTTTAAAAATTTGCCCAGAAAATGACAAGGACCAAAAATTGGTTTTGGCAAAATTTTGATGATTTGTATTGTTTGCCGAGCAAAGATCTCGGCAAACACGAGAAAAATCTTAAGTCTGGCACCAAGTCATCATGTATGGGAGATGAATCACGTAAATGCCGAGCTCAAAGCTCTACAAATGAGCAGTTCAGATTCACTCCTTTTAAATGTATGAAATTTCCTTTTATTGATCAACAATAATGTTGTCAATTTATAAAGGACTATTTCAATGAAAATTTGAAGTTTTGGAAAAACAATTTTCACCCAAAAACAATTGATTTTAAGAAAATTTTTGGTGAAAACTCACTTTGTACTGTTTGCCAAGCAAAGTGCTCTGCAAACAGGTGGTTAAAAAAATTTTTGTGAAAATTTCAGTTTGTACTGTTTGCCGAGCAAAATGCTCTGCAAACAGTTGTTTTCAAGTTTTTAAAGAAATTGAAAATCCATTTTGTGCTGTTTGCCGAGCAAAATGCTCTGCAAACAGTTGTTCTAAGACTTGGAAAAAGTTTTGAACAAAATGCACTGTTTGCCGAGCAAACTGCTCTGCAAACAGTTGTTTTTAAGACTTGTAAAAATTTTGGAATTCAAAAAGGCCTGTTTGCCGAGCTAAAAGCTCTGCAAACAGTGGATTTTAGACTTGGATTCATTTTGAAAACCAAAAAGCCTTGGATGCCGAGCAAAATGCTCTGCATCAAGTTGTTGAAAGGACTTGGTGATAAACAAATTTGGTTTGGTTAAAAACAAGTATTTGCCGAGCTAAAAGCTCTGCAAATGATACTTTTGATCCAAAAATTTGTTTGAGAAAAAATAAGAACATGATAACCAGAGATTATGATGATTTGAAGATTATCATGAACAAACAACACATTTGCCGAGCAAAATGTTCTGCAAACATGGATTTTAGACTTGATTCATTTTGAAAACCAAAAAGCCTTGGATGCCGAGCAAAATGCTCTGCAAACAGTTGGTTTAGACTTGGATTCATTTTGAAAACCAAAAAGCCTTGGATGCCGAGCAAAATGCTCTGCAAACAGTTGGTTTAGACTTGGATTCATTTTGAAAACCAAAAAGCCTTGGATGCCGAGCAAAATGCTCTGCAAACAGTTGGTTTAGACTTGGATTCATTTTGAAAACCAAAAAGCCTTGGATGCCGAGCAAAATGCTCTGCAAACAGTTGGTTTAGACTTGGATTCATTTTGAAAACCAAAAAGCCTTGGATGCCGAGCAAAATGCTCTGCAAACAGTTGGTTTAGACTTGGATTCATTTTGAAAACCAAAAAGCCTTGGATGCCGAGCAAAATGCTCTGCAAACAGTTGGTTTAGACTTGGATTCATTTTGAAAACCAAAAAGCCTTGGATGCCGAGCAAAATGCTCTGCAAACAGTTGGTTTAGACTTGGATTCATTTTGAAAACCAAAAAGCCTTGGATGCCGAGCAAAATGCTCTGCAAACAGTTGGTTTAGACTTGGATTCATTTTGAAAACCAAAAAGCCTTGGATGCCGAGCAAAATGCTCTGCAAACAGTTGGTTTAGACTTGGATTCATTTTGAAAACCAAAAAGCCTTGGATGCCGAGCAAAATGCTCTGCAAACAGTTGGTTTAGACTTGGATTCATTTTGAAAACCAAAAAGCCTTGGATGCCGAGCAAAATGCTCTGCAAACAGTTGGTTTAGACTTGGATTCATTTTGAAAACCAAAAAGCCTTGGATGCCGAGCAAAATGCTCTGCAAACAGTTGGTTTAGACTTGGATTCATTTTGAAAACCAAAAAGCCTTGGATGCCGAGCAAAATGCTCTGCAAACAGTTGGTTTAGACTTGGATTCATTTTGAAAACCAAAAAGCCTTGGATGCCGAGCAAAATGCTCTGCAAACAGTTGGTTTAGACTTGGATTCATTTTGAAAACCAAAAAGCCTTGTTTGCCGAGCTAAAAGCTCTGCAAACAGTGGATTTTAGACTTGGATTCATTTTGAAAACCAAAAAGCCTTGGATGCCGAGCAAAATGCTCTGCATCAAGTTGTTGAAAGGACTTGGTGATAAACAAATTTGGTTTGGTTAAAAACAAGTATTTGCCGAGCTAAAAGCTCTGCAAACAGTGGATTTTAGACTTGGATTCATTTTGAAAACCAAAAAGCCTTGGATGCCGAGCAAAATGCTCTGCATCAAGTTGTTGAAAGGACTTGGATTCATTTTGAAAACCAAAAAGCCTTGGATGCCGAGCAAAATGCTCTGCAAACAGTTGGTTTAGACTTGGATTCATTTTGAAAACCAAAAAGCCTTGGATGCCGAGCAAAATGCTCTGCAAACAGTTGGTTTAGACTTGATCATTTTGAAAACCAAAAACCTTGGATGCCGAGCAAAATGCTCTGCAAATGGTACTTTTCATCAAAAACTCATGATATAACCCATCTCATTTACTCTTGTCCCCAGTCTCCTCCTTTACCTTTACTTTCAATAATTCACATTACCTGCTTATTAAGATTGAATATTATATCAACTTCACTATTTTACTTTTTTAAACTGTAGTTTTCATACAAAATCACACAATACTCCTTCTAATAAGATGATTGATAACCCTACCCACGATATAATTGACAACCATTGTGTCTCTGATATCAGTTCGTGTAACCAGTTGGCTGTTACAAACCCCAGGAAGGATTATGAATTTTTTAACTTTGTACGTAACAGTTTGATGTCATTATTCTAGGTGACTAGTTATTATTTACTTGATCCTAATTCTATTTATTTACTTTGGTTGCAGATGGCGGCACCCGAAAACCCCGACCAAATCAACCCCCAGGAGAACGTGGCCCCCCGCTATGAAGAGGTCAACGCAGCTGCAGGTCAACATCAAGATGAAGAGGATACGAATCATGAAGGAGACCATGAGGACTCGTATGATGAACCAGACTCCACAGAGGAAGAGGCCCGACCCACTAAATGACGACGAAAAACAATGCCACAGGCGAAGTGGCCTAAGACTAAGGAAGACAAGCTGCTTGCTGAGTACAAGCACACAAAGTTTAATGACAAGACATGGAAGGCTGAAAGGTTTGAGCGGATCAAAAGAGTGGAGGTGGCGCCCGGTGCTGTGATTTGTTTTCAAACACTTGAAGAATTGAAGTTAAAGGATAGGGCCATGTATTTTCTCGGTGGAGAGAACACCATGTGGACTCGCTTGTATCAGCAGGACCTGCCTGCGTATCGGGAGATGTGTTCAGAGTTCCTGTCCACGTTCAGGTACCGTCTAAAGGTTAATGGAATACCAGTTTTTTTTTCCCGAGTTATTAATAACACCGTTTTTTGGTAAAGGTACAACGAGAAGAAAAAGCGGAACGATCAAGGCGGCCCCCCCCCCCCCCCCCGACATGAGGTGGAGTTCTGTTTATTCGGTAAGGTGTACGGGATGGATCTGTGGGGGTTTGGGGTATGCGCCGGTCTGTACAAAGACAAAGATGAGAGGAGAGGAAGGAGTTCAACATATCCTTGAAGGATGCGCCAATTGACGTGTTGCCCGACTTTTGGAGGGCGATCGCTCCCCATACTGAAGAAGAGGCCTTCAAGAGGGAACGGGCGACACATATCAGGTAACGCTCGATGTTCATATTCATCTTTATGACTTTTAGTATTCTTTTATATAATGTTTTATGTCGAGTCTTGCAATGTTGTTATATCGAAAATGTACCACTTTGTTGTTTGTTGAGCTTTGTTATATCGAAAGAGTCAACAACAGTCGGATGATTAAAAAGGAAAAAGATACAATGTGAACAGTCGGGACTGAAAATGAACTTAATTGACCTTTTGGAAAAAAAATAACGAAAGAAGAAGGGGTTAAACGTGTCGGGTAGACTGGCTGGGATTTTTTGTCTAGTTTGAAGTTGGTAATCAGTTTGTACACGGCTAAAGCCTAGGCCCGGCTAATTGTTTTTCTAGTTTATATGATGATGCATTGCTACGCCATATATACATGATGATGCTTGTTTTTTCCGTGTAAATAGGGACCCTTTGTTCCGCTACTTCCACCGCCTGAACACAAAGACGATAAACGGGCGTAGCCAGGGCGGAGAGCACATGTCCGTGACCGACCTGTTTCTCTTGTACTGTCTTCTGATGCGTAAACCCTGCAACCTGGCCCATGTTCTTGCTCACTACTTTCACCGGTTTTACTCCAAGTACATTTCCCAGCTTCTTAGTATTTTCAATGGCTTATTATTTATGACGTCTTTTATATATTAATTAGTGATATACATATCTGTTGCAGGAAGGATGGCGGGAAGATTGTATGCGGGCATATCATCACCAGGATCGCACAATCGTTGAACCTGCATCAGAAGTACGCTGAACTAAAGATCCCGCCGGTGCTCCCAAAGGCGAACGAAAAGCCCACAATGTATGCGATGGGCATCCTTAAAAAAATAAACAATGTTCCAACTCTGATGACAAATCAAAACAGAAACCTGTGGAAGGGACCGGAGTTGACGGAGATCGTGTTGCCGCCGCCTTTACCGGAAGTGGAGATTCAACAAGTGCACGAGGGGGGTCACAGGGAGGAGGAAGAGGAGCAGGAGCCAGAGTACCGCCCTAAACGCTCATATCAGGTCATCCGCCTCCCTAAGGAGACTACAGAGAAGGTGGATGAGATCAAGACACGCCTTGACGGTCTCGAGAACCAGGTCCGGGGAATGGCAAGGCAGACAGACCATATGAAGGCCCTCTTGAAATGGCTCTGCGGAGCAATCAGGCCCGTTCATGGCACTGCTCCTTGTCCGAAAACGCCAGAACATGCTGCTCCCCCACTGATCCTCCTACAAGGGATGCCTCTGAAGAAGAAGAAACCCCCCCCCCCGGGTTTTGGCGGCGCGAAATTCAACGAGGATCGGCCTGAGACCCCGATTCTGGATCAATCCCTGTTTGATGATGCTCCTGTTAATGACTCACCCGGTCTGATCACTCCACTGGTCCGCCGCCGTTTCATCAGTCCTCCCAGTATAATGACTCCACTGGTCCTCCGCAGCTTCAGTCGTCGCAGTTGAATGACTCCACTGGTCCTCCGCCGCTTCATCAGTCCCACTTGAATGACTCCACTAGTCCTCCGCACCTTCATCAGTCCCACTATGATACTACTCCGGTTAATGCCTCCAACCCGTTTGATCAATCCACTGTTAATCAGTCGCACCAGTACGATGACTACAATGGTATTACGCCGCTTGGTCAGAGCTCCAACCACTTTGATGAAACTCCGGGTGATGGCTCCTCACAGTTTCATGGTAATCTCCTTGATACATTTTACGTTAACCAAAATTCGTACACTTTTATCTACTATTAGACATTTATTTCCGCCATAATTTGTGATACTTTTATTGTTCCGGATATTTCCTTTTGATTCACCGATGGTAAATTTGTATGTTCTAGTCATGCGTGATACAATGTGTTTTTCATGATAGTATTAAGAAACATGTATTACAATATTTTTATAAACTAGGTAACAAAAATTATAAAAACCAACAATAAAATATATCATGGTTACTCAACTTGTTTTATTCTTACAAGGGATAATGACCGATGCGTGTAGTTAACACTGCCAAAAAGTATATGTAATTTAACGATCTCAAAGACCTTCTATCCAATGTAACTAAATACGAATCTGTGAATGAAGGAACCAAGAAGAAACCGAAGAGTCAAGATGATGGCAAAGAGAAGAAGTGAAAGAGTTTTAAGGAATAAACTTGGCAAAACAACTCCCGGACCAGGATTAACGGCTGAAGATGCTATGGTGGTTGAGTAACATGTGATAAAACTAGTTTAAGTATTTGGACTTGTGTTAAGAAGATTGGTGTACTTAACTACTTTCTTAAGTTACGTAATTTTTGTGTTGGTGATTTTGTAAGTGTAACACCCCAAAAGTTTTAAGGTAAAAGAAATTAACCCCTTTTATAGTTTTGACATTAAATTAATTTCCTGGTATTTCATTTTTGGTTATGGGATAAATTTAGTTGGAACTTTAACGGATAGTGGGTATTTTATAAGCAAAAGATGAAATGGGGCGTGGCAGCTCAATAGAGTGCCAGCCATCTTCTAGTTTGTGTGTCACCATTCCACCCCTAACTAACACTTCTTCTTCTTGAAACTTCATGCAATACCATCCCATTCTTTAGCAATCAAGCAATTTCTCTCTAATTTAAGAACAATAATAATCACCACAAAATAGTCTTCATTCAAGAAATTAAAGCTAGGGTTTGTGTGGAAGTGGTGGTGGTGGCCGATTTTCATAGAGAAAAGAAGGGAAGAAGAATTTCCAATTAAAGTCTTGAATTAGCTTATTATTATTGAGGTATTGATTTTCCCCTAACTTAGCTTTTATCTTTCAAGTGGAATTAGGGTTCATGGAGTGAACCAATTTGGGGATTTTTGATAGAAATTATATTATGGTGATTTTTCCCCCCAATTCCTTAGATAACCTAGTTTGTCATTGAGTTATATGTTGAGCTTGATTATAAAATTGATGAGTACATATGATAAATTTTAGTTCTTGTGAAAAGTTGAGTTTTGACTAATTATTGATTTATTGATGAGAATGGTAGGTTGAACTACCTAGTGTATTGTTGAAGAAAATGAGACTCAATGACAAATGGGTTGGGTTTTGGGTGTAGGAAGGCTAGTGATTGTGAATGGCTAGGTTGAGCTAGTCATATTGTGATTATAAGCTTATGCACTTTTATGTCATGATTATAGGTTGAAGTTGTTTATCCATGTGTGGAAAGACCACCATGTTGAAGTTGTTTATCCATGTGTGGAAAGACCACCATGTTGAAGTTGTTTATCCATGTGTGGAAAGACCACCATGTTGAAGTTGTTTATCCATGTGTGGAAAGACCACCATGTTGAAGTTGTTTATCCATGTGTGGAAAGACCACCATGTTGAAGTTGTTTATCCATGTGTGGAAAGACCACCATGTTGAAGTTGTTTATCCATGTGTGGAAAGACCACCATGTTGAAGTTGTTTATCCATGTGTGGAAAGACCACCATGTTGAAGTTGTTTATCCATGTGTGGAAAGACCACCATGTTGAAGTTGTTTATCCATGTGTGGAAAGACCACCATGTTGAAGTTGTGCGTATTATCGTTTTAGCTTTGTTGTTCTTGTTGCGGAGGAGGTGAGTATATTTGCATACCTTTATGTTTACGTTGGGTCAATTGACCACATCATGTTGAAGTTGTTTATCCATGTGTGGAAAGACCACCATGTTGAAGTTGTTTATCCATGTGTGGTAATTGATTCGGCGTCAGGCCCATTTGGGTCATAGTATTGTTGAGGCCTAAGAACCTCCGGGGCCTAAGAATCCCGATAGTTGTTTTGAGAAGAGGCCTAAGAACCTCCGGGGCCTAAGAATCCCGATAGTTGTTTTGGAAGAATGACAACCTTTTGGATCTGAAGCTTAGAATCCCCACCTCATATGGCTCTTGGTACAATTGGGTTTGAAAGTCATATTTTGGTTAAAATTCTGTTTATGTCAAGTGTAAAGCTTTTGGAAAACTTGTAAAGTTGCAATTTGGGCGAAAATGGTGTCAAGATGGGTAAACGACCCATTGATGGTGTGTATGAGATTTGATCAAGAAAGAGTTGCAATTATGTTTTAAAATGTGTCTTTATATCAGTAAGAATTATTAAAATGTGTTTGAAATGTTGGTCATGATACTGCAAGAGTTGGAGTTCATTTTATGTGTCAAATATATTTAGAGTTGCTGAACTTTTGAGCAGGTCTGAGACCAGTAAGATCCCACTGCGGCGCAGTGGGAGGGTCTTAACCCCACTGCGGCGCAGTGGGAGACTTTTGTCCCGTATGTCAGAAAGTTTCCACTGCGGCGCAGTGGGAGGGTGTCATACCCACTGCGGCGCAGTGGGTACATGCTGTAAAAAAAAAAAAAATAAAAAATTTACACTTTTGGTTTAATCGAGTCTAGTCCTTTCAAGTTGGTATCAGAGCCGAGGTTTAAGGGATTTAGGTATTCCCTTGTGTAGAGAGTGCCTAGACTTAAACCTTAGTTGAGACTCGACCTTAAGTAACCAAATTTTATATGGGACCAAAAGAGTGTTTAATGATGTTAGCTTATAAACTTGCTAGTATTAAAGCACAATAAGAAGCCGGCCTTATTGTGGTTGAAATACTAACAAATTTATAAACTAACGGCATCAAACCTTGGGACGGTTTAGTATAAAGTTATAAGTTTTGGCTTTTTGTTAGTAGAGAGAGATAGGTTGCGTGTTTTAAACAGTTTATCTACTCTTACCATAGTATGGCTGATCAACATCACGAAGAAGACGAAATCGATAGAAGAAATGAGGAGGAAGTTATCTTTCCTGAGGGTAGCATGGATATCTCCGATCAAATAGGGAGGGCATTGGAAAAGTATACTCCTCTTTTACTAAAGAGGTTGAACCAAACTTTAGAAGGAGCTGTGAACGATCATCTTGCTCAAATGATTAGAGAAGAGGTTGCGGTCAATGTGCAACGGGAGTTTGAGAAAAGAGATGCCAAGGATAAAGGTAAAAAGGCCGAAGATGAAAGGGAGGTGGAAGTAACAGGGGAGAAGGTCTATAAGAAGAAGTTCACTTTTCGAGACTTTGAAGTGTGTCACCCACCGGAGTATCACGGTGATCGTGATCCCATCGTTTGTATACGATGGATATCGGAGATTGAAGGGGCGTTCCGCACTAGTCAATGCCCCTCACACTTGAAGGTCATCTTTGCGGTTGGTATGCTAAGGAACAGTGGGAAGAGATGGTGGGATGGTTTGTTGGCAATAAAGAAGGAAGCTTTAGATCATGTCGAATGGCCCAAATTCAAGACTATGTTCTTTAAAGAGTTTAGGTCGGAAGCTGAAGTGACCAAGTTGAGAAGTGAATTTCTCAACGACTGCCAAGGCAACATGAGTTTGAACGAATTCCGAGCCCAATTCTTGGACAAGGCTCAATTTTGTCCAGAATTTCTCGAGAATGATCAATTGCTCAAAGAACAATTTTACTTGAAGCTGAAAAAGAGTCTACGAGAAAAGATTAGCCTACGCCAAATGGAGTCTTTTTCCATGTTGGCGGATGTGGCTAGGGATCATGAGATTGAACAATCTAGGGTAGACGAAAGTGATTTAAAAAGGAAGCATGAAGATGTGAATTCTCCCAACAAACGGTTTAGACAAGAGGGCAGTTCCGGCAACCACTCTATTAAAAAGAATGTTCCTTTTTGCCGACAATGCAAGAGGAGCCATTCGGGAATGTGTAAAGCGGCGGAGAAGGGTTGCTATACTTGTGGGAAACCAGGGCACACAAGCCGGGAGTGCAAATCAAAGCCTCAGAAACCTATCATATGTTTTAAATGCTTTGAGGAAGGTCATATGAGGAGTTCATGTCCTAAGCTGACGGAAGGGGAAAGACATGAAGAAAGAAGAAGGGAGGCAGAAAGGAAGAATGCCCAAACTCATGGGAATCAACGAGGAAGATCCTTCCAACTAACTGTGGAGCAGGCAAGGAACACCGATGATGTTATTACAGGTACATTTCTCGTATATAATGTGCCTATGCGAATTCTCTTTGATTCGGGGGTGAATAGATCATTTGTTGCAATTAGAGTAATTCACGTTATTCCCGTGTCCAAGTCATGTCTAGAAAATACCTTGCAAGTCGAAGTTGGTAATGGTAGGATGGAACTAGTGAAAGAGGTGTATAGAGGGTGTGAGATCAAAATTTCTTCGGAACTCTTTCAAGCCAATTTAATTCCTTTTCCGATGGGAGAGTTTGATATAATCTTGGGTATGGATTGGTTGAGCTCATGTAACGCTAAGATCACGTGTGATGAAAAGGCAATATATTTAAAGACCCCCGAAGGTGAAGATTTGGTAGTTTATGGTGATAGGAAGGAGCGTTCTATATCTGTTTGTACCTTTGCTCGTGCCAAACGCTATATGTCTCATGGATGTCATGCTTACCTTGCCCACATTGTTAATGTTGAAAAGAAACCTTTATCTATTGAAGACATTCCAATCGTTAGTGAATTTGCCGATGTTTTTCCCGAAGACTTGCTGGGTATTCCCCCCGAACGGCAAGTTGAGTTTTCAATTGATCTTATTCCGGGGGCTAACCCCATTGCTAAAGCTCCGTACCGTTTGGCTCCAACGGAAATGCAAGAGATGATGAAGCAACTACAAGAATTACTTGATAAAGGTTTTATTCGACCTAGTAACTCTCCTTGGGGCGCACCGGTACTTTTCGTTAAGAAGAAGGATGGAAGCATGCGTATGTGTATCGACTATCGTGAACTCAACAAAGTCACCGTAAAGAACAAGTATCCTTTGCCTAGAATCGACGACTTATTCGATCAACTTCAAGGAGCATCATATTTCTCTAAAATAGATCTTCGTTCGGGTTACCATCAACTCAAAGTACGTGATGAAGATATTCCTAAAACCGCTTTCCGTACTCGTTATGGTCATTTTGAGTTTGTTGTCATGCCTTTTGGTCTCACGAATGCTCCCGCGGCTTTTATGGATCTCATGAACCGTGTTTGTCGCCCTATGCTTGATAAGTCCGTGATCGTTTTCATTGATGATATTCTTATTTATTCCAAAAGTTCAACCGATCACGAAGTTCACTTAAGGGAGGTGATGGAAACTTTACGTAAGGAGAAACTCTATGCCAAATTCTCCAAATGTGAGTTTTGGTTAAGAGAAGTGCAATTTCTTGGTCACGTTGTTAATAGTGAAGGAATTATGGTGGATCCGGCTAAGATTAATGCAGTGATGAAGTGGGAGCAACCCAAGAATCCGTCGGAGATTAGGAGTTTCCTTGGTCTAGCGGGCTATTACCGTCGTTTCATTCAAGACTTCTCTAAAATAGCTTCCCCATTGTCCAAGTTAACTCGCAAAAATATCAAGTTTGAATGGAAAAGCGAACAAGAGATGGCTTTTCAACAACTTCGAGAAAGGCTAAGTCAAGCACCTGTTCTTGCTTTACCGGATGGGCTTGAAGATATGGTGGTGTATTGTGATGCATCATCTAATGGCCTAGGTTGTGTTCTTATGCAACGAGGTAAAGTCATTGCCTACGCTTCAAGGCAATTGAAAGAGCATGAAAAACGGTACCCTACTCATGATTTGGAGTTAGCGGCGGTGGTTTTTGCTTTAAAAATTTGGCGCCATTACCTTTATGGAGTCAAGTTCATCATTTATTCCGATCATAAAAGCCTCAAGTACTTCTTTGAGCAAAGAGATCTCAACAATCGCCAACGAAGATGGCTAGATCTTTTGAAAGATTATGATTGCGAGATTTTGTATCATCCCGGGAAGGCTAATGTGGTAGCGGACGCCTTGAGTCGGAAGAGTTCTCATCATGCCTTAGTCGTTTCTCCCCTTTGGGTTTTAATCACTAACGACTTCTTTGATCAAATTAGAGAAGCTCAAGAAAACGCTTTGCAACGAGATCCTAAGAAAGAAAGGATTCAAGGTCAAATCCAATATTTTACCAAGGATTCTCGTGACCTTACCGTACGATTTGGGAGGATTTGGATTCCTTTCTCTTGTGAGTTGAAACAAGTTCTACTTGATGAAGCTCACAAATCCAAATATTCTATTCACCCCGGTGCTACAAAGATGTATCATGACTTGAAAGTAGAATATTGGTGGCCCGGAATGAAGCGGGATGTGGTGAAATATGTCGAAAAGTGTTTGACTTGTGCACAAGTAAAAGCGGAGCATCAAAAGCCTTATGGTATGTTGCAACCGTTGGAAATCCCCAAATGGAAGTGGGAAGAGATCACCATGGATTTCATCACGAAATTGCCCAAGACCCCTAGAAATCAATTTGATACAATATGGGTAATAGTTGATAGATTAACCAAGAGCGCCTTGTTTCTTCCTATTCGTGAGACATCATCATCTGAAGTGTTGGCAAAGATCTACGTAAAAGAGGTTGTAGCTAGACATGGAGTTCCCATCTCCATTGTTTCGGATAGGGACACTCGATTCACTTCTCACTTTTGGCGGAAATTTCATGAAGATATGGGTACCAAGCTCAAGCTTAGCACCGCCTATCACCCACAAACGGATGGTCAAAGTGAGAGAACCATTCAAACGCTTGAGGACATGCTTCGGGCATGTATAATCGATTTTGGAGGCACTTGGGATCTTCACTTGCCTTTGGTAGAATTCTCCTACAACAATAGCTACCATTCTAGTATTCAAATGCCGCCGTATGAAATGTTGTATGGACGGAAGTGTCGATCTCCAATTTGTTGGGGAGAAGTAGGTCAAAGAGAAATAGGTGGCACGGAAGTAGTGTTAAAAACCATCGAAAAGATAGATGTGATCAAAGAGAGATTAAAAGCGGCTCAAGATCGGCAAAAGTCTTATGCGGATAAAAGGAGAAGACCGATTGAGTTTCATGTGGGCGATCGTGTTTTGTTGAAAGTCTCCCCGTGGAAAGGTGTCCTACGGTTTAGAAAGCGTGGAAAGCTAAGTCCTCGTTTCATTGGCCCGTTTAAGATTTTGGCCAAGGTTGGCAAGGTTGCTTACCGTTTGGAGTTACCGGATGAACTTTCGGGAATTCATCCAACTTTTCATGTGTCTCATCTTAGAAAATGCCTTGCCGATGAGTCTTCTTATGTGCCATTGAACGAAATTGAGGTTGACAACAAGTTGAATTATATTGAAGAGCCGATTGCCATCGTTGAAGAAGAACTTAGAAGAGTACAAAATAGGACGGTGAGAACTTATAAGATATTGTGGAAGCATGGTAGGATGTCCGATTGTACTTGGGAGTCCGAGCATGATGTTCTCGTTTACTATCCGTCTTTGCATATGGCTTGGATCACGAGGTCGTGATCCGTTCCAAGTAGGGGAGAGTTGTAACACCCCAAAAGTTTTAAGGTAAAAGAAATTAACCCCTTTTATAGTTTTGACATTAAATTAATTTCCTGGTATTTCATTTTTGGTTATGGGATAAATTTAGTTGGAACTTTAACGGATAGTGGGTATTTTATAAGCAAAAGATGAAATGGGGCGTGGCAGCTCAATAGAGTGCCAGCCATCTTCTAGTTTGTGTGTCACCATTCCACCCCTAACTAACACTTCTTCTTCTTGAAACTTCATGCAATACCATCCCATTCTTTAGCAATCAAGCAATTTCTCTCTAATTTAAGAACAATAATAATCACCACAAAATAGTCTTCATTCAAGAAATTAAAGCTAGGGTTTGTGTGGAAGTGGTGGTGGTGGCCGATTTTCATAGAGAAAAGAAGGGAAGAAGAATTTCCAATTAAAGTCTTGAATTAGCTTATTATTATTGAGGTATTGATTTTCCCCTAACTTAGCTTTTATCTTTCAAGTGGAATTAGGGTTCATGGAGTGAACCAATTTGGGGATTTTTGATAGAAATTATATTATGGTGATTTTCCCCCCCAATTCCTTAGATAACCTAGTTTGTCATTGAGTTATATGTTGAGCTTGATTATAAAATTGATGAGTACATATGATAAATTTTAGTTCTTGTGAAAAGTTGAGTTTTGACTAATTATTGATTTATTGATGAGAATGGTAGGTTGAACTACCTAGTGTATTGTTGAAGAAAATGAGACTCAATGACAAATGGGTTGGGTTTTGGGTGTAGGAAGGCTAGTGATTGTGAATGGCTAGGTTGAGCTAGTCATATTGTGATTATAAGCTTATGCACTTTTATGTCATGATTATAGGTTGAAGTTGTGCGTATTATCGTTTTAGCTTTGTTGTTCTTGTTGCGGAGGAGGTGAGTATATTTGCATACCTTTATGTTTACGTTGGGTCAATTGACCACATCATGTTGAAGTTGTTTATCCATGTGTGGTAATTGATTCGGCGTCAGGCCCATTTGGGGCATAGTATTGTTGAGGCCTAAGAACCTCCGGGGCCTAAGAATCCCGATAGTTGTTTTGAGAAGAGGCCTAAGAACCTCCGGGGCCTAAGAATCCCGATAGTCTCATTGGTTAGCTTATATGGATCCATATATGTTGTTTAGTGTGCAAGGTGAGCATGTAAATGTGGCATGACGGTGTCATAGGTTACATGTAAAAGTCCTTGTACTTTGCCCTCCTTCGTATTCATAAATGTATGCAAGTATATTCACTAAGCCTTTGCTTATATTTTAGTTGTTTACCTTTTTATAGGAAGTTTGGAAGAAGGAACTAGTGATTTATTTGAAGTTGATGTGTTAGACGAAAAGATTTTGAAGGACTTGAAGGTATTTAGGTCATTCTTGGAAGAATGACAATCTTTTGGATCTGAAGCTTAGAATCCCCACCTCATATGGCTCTTGGTACAATTGGGTTTGAAAGTCATATTTTGGTTAAAATTCTGTTTATGTCAAGTGTAAAGCTTTTGGAAAACTTGTAAAGTTGCAATTTGGGCGAAAATGGTGTCAAGATGGGTAAACGACCCATTGATGGTGTGTATGAGATTTGATCAAGAAAGAGTTGCAATTATGTTTTAAAATGTGTCTTTATATGAGTAAGAATTATTAAAATGTGTTTGAAATGTTGGTCATGATACTGCAAGAGTTGGAGTTCATTCTATGTGTCAAATATATTTAGAGTTGCTGAACTTTTGAGCAGGTCTGAGACCAGTGGGATCCCACTGCGGCGCAGTGGGAGGGTCTTAACCCCACTGCGGCGCAGTGGGAGACTTTTGTCCCGTATGTCAGAAAGTTTCCACTGCGGCGCAGTGGGAGGGTGTCATACCCACTGCGGCGCAGTGGGTACATGCTGTAAAAAAAAAAAAAAAAAAAATAAATAAATTTACATGTTTCGGTAGTGTGTGCTTCAAACAGTTGATGTGTGTAGATAGCCCGTCCCTTTTTAAATCCGAGGGCGGAACCCGTACAATTAAGACATTTGGCTATCACACTCTATGACCTACACACTTTATGACTTATCACCCCCACCATCTCACCGCCGCAACGCGTGGGTACTTACTCTCGTTTTAAGTAAATATAGAATAGATATGAGCAACATTTTGAGGAAGTAAATGTTGAAACTTAAAATTTTAGACAGAGGCTATTTGCTTTATAATATATAGTATAGATAACGTTTTTAAAATATAATAACTTTCATTATCGTTACGTTCTTACGTTCATGTAACATTTAATGCATTAATATAGTTATTGTTTATGTTTTTATACATCTTATTATTCTTTTGTATTTTTTATTTACATTGCTACATGTTTAGTTGTCTTTTTAAAAAATTTTGGTTCGAATATTTGACATAAATTTAGTTGCAAAGTTTGTCGCGTAAAAAGCGTCAACAGCGCCGATGCACGTTCCAGTATCGAGTGTTCTTCTATTGCCTTAAGAAAAATTAAAGAAAAAAAAACATATATCGTTCCACGCCGCCAGCCCCCTTCACCGGCCACAACCTCTTCACCGGTCATGCTCTTCGCCGGAAACCCCAGGTATGTCTCCAATCCTTTCTTCTTTTCTTTTTCTTTTTTTTTGCTTTCTTCGCAGACCACACTCTTCACCGTATATATATAGCTCTCTATATATATGTGTTATATGAGTTCACAGTGATTTTTGAGATGTCTTGCCTTTCCTCATTTTATTTTGGTCATTTGCCAATTTTGGTTTCTCTTTTTATTTCATTGATGCTTATGTAATTAAATAATATGTGCTTAGTTAGGGAATAGGGATGACACTTTTTATTACTGACTAAATGCTTTTGGTGAAGTAATGCTAGTACATCGAGGTTCGATTACATTGCTGATCATTTGCCAATTTTGATCTCCTCTGAGATCTTCGGGATGCCGTATAACCCCTTTAGTATAATTTTCCAAAGAATGGTATCATGCAATGTGCCATTTCATGTGAATTGATCAATTTTTTATGTATAAAGATAGCTAATAAGTACTCGTACGTGTTTTGAATCTTTCTTTCTATTCTTGATTTACAACCAAAGTTCTCGACTTTGAATGGGAGATACGATGACATGGTTGGAACGGTTTAGGCAAGTACAATGGTCATGGTCATTTTTTGGAGACTTGCATTAGCTAATTATTTTGAAAATATACCATAACTAGGAGTGTTTGTTAGGATTCTTGTAAATGGAGTATAAGATCATGAACTTATAAGGCTATATTGTATATATTGTTATATAGGCTATGACAAAGTGAACATCTTTCTTTTTTATGTAACAAAGTGAACATCTTTCTTTTTTATGTGACAAACTGAACGTTTCTTTGGTTGTTAATTAGTATCGTTTCTTGGCAAAACTTAAATTAAGGTCCAGCCCTTTTAGCAGATACTACACGCTAGTCGTGGTGAATATATTTCTTTATAATGTCGTTATGTTATGTGTAATTTGTGTTGTTTTGAAATAAAAGTATCATAAAATAGCAAGGAAAAATGAGATTTTAAGTCATTCTTGTAGTCAGTAATAACAAATAAAACATAAGCTATATGAATGAAAATGAAACGTGAAGTTAATGACAAGCCAAAACAACAATTTTCAAGTGATATATACACATCCCCACTGTCATTTCTATTTGCAAACTAAACACCTTAGTTATTGCTTACTTCATGTGGTTAGGTCTCTTTGTTGCACCTTGGATTGAACCCGGCGAATAATTCATTGTAACGTCGGCTGTTCAAGTCACTGGAGAAAACAGGCTTTATGGTGTCAGCAAATGGAGTCTATCGGCTTTCTTCATCTCCTATGTTTAGGTTTATGTCGTGGCACCACTCCTCTAGCAAATTGTTTGTTGGAGGTATCTATTCCCTCTCTTCATATTATTTTATTTGCGTTCGTAAAGAACGATTGAATGACGACCACTTCGTATGTTATCTATAATGCTCAAATTTGTTTTTAACTTTTTGTTTTTCATGAATTATTTTCCTCTCCGTTATTTCTATTATTTACCAGTTCTAAACCCCGGATGTTATAACGAAATCCCCTGTTTATATATGTCATCAAGTAGACAAGTATGGTAACTGTTGTGTTAAATTACTTATTTGTGTATATACTGTATATGTTTTGGGATTAGTTTCTGCATGAACCCTAGTCTGTCTAACTATGTGCACGGAATAGCTTAACCAAATCAGCCATTAGAAGTTACTTGATAATGCCAGGGGTTATGCTGCAGTTTGTGTATAGAGAAGTTTTTGTCCATTTTTTATACTTTGTGGCTTTGAACATTTGATGTATTGGAAGAAACAACAAATGATGTTAATGCCTTGTTCTTTAAGATTTATGTTTACAGCTCATCGAACATGGGTCATTCAAGGATCCATCTATCTAAAGCAGGTGAGTGATTGCAGTATATCTTAAAAAGTCGTTTGGTCCATGGGGATCATGCTTGTTGACTATGGATTAAATTTTGATGATAAAAACACTATTGAGCTGACTAAATCCCATTATTAATAAAATTTTGTGCTAAACCATTAACATTTTAGGCTATCTCCCTTTTCATTTCTTTTAGTAGTCTTGAATCATGGGTAATATATGTATGGGCACAGGTCTTTCGTATGATACCAACGAACCAGTTTTAAAAGACGCTTTTGGGCAGCATGGAGAAATAATCGAAGGTATATGACCACTTGCTGTAAAGTATCCAACCCATTTCCCCGTCTTTTTTGCCTCTCTATGGTTTCTGTAGTCTTCTTAACTTAGAGGCGACAATTTTAAAATTTTGGCCCACTTATAAATGTAAGGGTCGATATGGTTTATATATATTTCAACTAGGTTGAAAATCGTTAAAAAGTGTATGTTTAATGCTCAAAGCTTCCTAACTCGCCTTATTAAGAAATACTTCTCCGACTATTATTGAAATAATAACAAAATTGTTTTGAGTCAATCCATCCTGCTTTGACCTTTAGAAAAATTAACTGGTACCCAACCCACCCATATCGCCTCCTCTACTTAGCTACCCAAACTAATGGGTGACACTGTCATTTTTTGCAGTAAAAGTTATATGTGATCACAAGAGTGGCAAATCAAAAGGATATGGATTTGTGCATTTCATTTCTGAGGACTTTGCCCGCAAAGCCTTGGTAGAAATGGATGGCCAGGTAAGATTTAAATGATAAACGAAACCTTTTCTTTAAATGTTGAAAATTTGGTTGTCCATTTTATAAAAATTGTAATGTTAATGCTTTCTTTGTAGCTACTGGATGGTAGAAATATTCGGATCCAATATGCAAACAAGAAATAACCCCAAGAAGGCCAAGTCCGGTTTGATGTATGGACATGTTGATACTTATTTTCTGCAATACTGTACGATCCATAGTTGTTTTCCAGAAAAAGGAATTTTACAAACTTAGTTGGAGGTCAAACCTATTCCTTTGTATATAGATGCATGTCGTATATTAGGGAACAAATATGTTCAATGAAAAAATTGATTAGGAAATATCCAATATAAGTACCGCAGAAGAAGTCAATCGGGTTGGTGGCCCATTGGTAAGGTCTTTGACCTTGGGAGGATCCACCTGGGTTCGAGTCCCACTTCTCACATTTGTGAGGGTGGATTTATAGGGGTTTTTCGAGAGTCCTGGTTTCCAGGCATACGTGTAATTTAGAAGTAGGAGTAGAATAGAATGTCGTTCAAAAAAAAAAAATACCGCAGAAGAAAGTAATGACTGTGAAAAGTAGCCTCTTATCCATTCTTAACCCGAAATCCTTACAATCGAATTTCTCAAAACCAAACAAATCATCAGATATGCATTCACACACTGACAAACTATCAATCCATAACCAAACAAATCATCAGATATGCATTCACAAACTGACAAACTATCAGTCCATCACATTAGATGTACCCGACCTCAAGATTGAGCCAACTTATTTATTATTTGAATTTGCTTTAGTAAGATTATTTGCCGCATCATGTGTTTCTACTATATACTGTCCATGTGTTTTGTTTGTACATTCAAGCAACAGAATGATACCGTCACATTTAACCATCGCTTTTTCAGAGGTACTGTCGCAACGTACGAGTAAATAAGTTATTTATCAATCAAATTCACTCTATTATAGAAGCATAAATGAAAGTTTTAAAATCCAACCAAACAAGCTGTGTAAGGTACTGACTACTAAGTTCATCATGTGATTTGTACATTCGATTTTGAGGACCTTTATGTAATTAATATAAAAGTAAGATGACGTGGATAATTTCATTTGAAAAATTGGAAGAAAAAAAAAGGTAGTTTTCTTCAATAAAAAACACTCGTACGATTTTATTGCTAATTTGGTTAGTAGTTCATTACTAAGTTTTTTAACTCAATGAAGATCTATTTGGGTTCGAGTCCTATTTCTCACATTTGTGAAAGTGGATTATTGGGGTTTTTGGAAGTCCTAGATCGCATCCTAGGGCTAGGCATTTGTGTAGTTATTTAAGAGTAGAAGTAGAATAGATGGCGGTTTAAAAAAAATTTTGTTCATCACAAGCATTCGTGTAATTTAGGAGTATAAGTACATAGCAGTTTATTTTAAAAATAAGGAATAAGTTATTGTTGTTGTATAATAAAACGAGTGATGGTGTTATAAAATCTATAATCTTAGGCCGCTCGTAGTAGGAAGTTCATGAGCTCGTCCAAAAGTGTTCCAAGCTCGTCCCTTTTCGAAGCTAATGCTAGCGGCTGTTCTTAGCTCGTCGAAATCAAGCTTGTTCGGAAATAGGAACGGGTTGGACGAGGTAGTGGTGGGCCTTTTGACTAATTTTTTTTTGTTTGTTTTGTTATATATATAGAATAAAAAAGGGTTTAGGAAGAGGTAAGGAAGAGGTCTTAATGCTAGGGGTAGTTCTTAAATTGGAATAAGCTGACGTGGCAGTGAGAAGAGGTGAGAAGAGATTTAAGAAGTGGCCTTAGTAAGAGAGGCCTTAAGGTTTTACTCAAGGTGTTGAGTTCGATCCTTAGGGATGACAAGTCTTGGGGTTTTTCTTCGAATACTTGTAACGGCCTATAGTCAACATCTCGTTGTCTAGGGTACGTGCAATGCTTAACCATTATACGGTGAGGTTTCCCTGATGTCGTGACTGAATGTTCGGAAAAAAAAAAAAATTTAAAAAAAAAAATTACTCCAATATGAGTTAAAGTTGTAAACGTTGTTGTTTTGTGAGTTTGAAGTGGATTAGGATTAGGTTTATCTTGAGGGATTGATTTATCATGCCCGCGACCCCTTATATATAGAGAGAATCTATCAAACAATGAATTTAATTGTTTCACGTACGTACCATATATATATATAGAAAAATATATAGCTCATCAAAATTAATACGTGTGTACGTTCGATATATCATCAAGGTTTTCGTTTTTCGTATGGTGATCATGTATGATGGTGATACAGTTGTGTTGATACCACCATCAGATGAAGCAGCATTAATTAAAGAAAACAAAAAAAAATCTGCAATATTATTCAGACTTAAAGAGTCGAAAGAATTTATATGTGACATAGCCATACTTCTATGTGTTCCGATGGCAGTTGTATTTCTAGTTACGGTGTCCGTTGCTGTACTATCTGATGATGATGATGTACAAAAGGACACATCACTACAACAGCCTTATTATTCCTTAGAAAAAACCGATTATTATAATTGTTCGTTGACGACTAAGGAATATGGAATCGAGTTTTATGTGAATTCATCAGATGGGTTAACGAGATGTATCTGATACGGATCAGGAGGTGGCAGAAGGTTGGGCTGGGCTGGGCCCTTATTAATAAATTACGGTTTATTATTATTAGATAATTATGTGTTCTCCAAGTTAGGGTTAGGGTTATGTCCTATTTAAATAAGGCTTGTAGCCACCGTGTTTTAGGTCATTGGAGATTATTATTAATTGTTCTTAGGAACTCAGGGCCGCTGGGCATTAATCCAGATTATCTTGTCTTGTTCTTTCTTTATTTTCTGTTTTATTCGTATCAGTTCTACTGGTATTATCATTCCGTTGCTATTTCCGGGTCTGGTATACATCAATTGGTATCAGAGCCTTGCTCTTGTGACTGGTGGGAAAGATGACTCGAAAAGTTACTGAGGTGGACGCCGACTTGAAGAAACTACAGAAGGCTTCAGAGGAAAACGCTGCTGCTGCAGCAGCTCGGTTTGAGGAGATGAAGGTGGATTTCAAGGCTGCCTTGGAGGAAACAACTAACAAAATTCTGGAGTTGGTTGCAGCTAAGTTCCAGGAACAATCGAATCCACCGGTTTCTTCAGCGATTCCGTTTACTTCCAAGCCACAACCGAGTATTACGGTTTCGACGTCTAAGGAAACTGAAGTAAATGATGCAGCTTTCGATTACAAGAGATGGGCGGAGGCACACCCGAATAGTCCAGTGGGGAAATCAAAATTGCGATTTGGGAATTTTGAAACAGGTGACACTTCTGGTTTTTTTCAAGAACATCTTAATGGGTCAGACAACAAGCGTTCGGGCCTGTTTCGTGAACAGACTTTCAGACAAGAAAGTAACCAGTTTGGGGATAAACCCATGCAACAGGGTGACTATCGGTTACGTAAGCTGAAGATGCCGATGTTTGATGGTGATGACGCGTATGGGTGGGTTTATAAGATGGAGCGTTTCTTTGATGTGCAAGGGTTTATTCAGCCTGGTGAACGTTTGAGAGCGGCGGTGTTATGTTTAGAGGGGCAAGCTTTGTCCTGGTTTCGTTGGCATCACAAACGTGAGCCTTTTGGTCATTGGGATATATTGAAAGCAGGTGTTTTGGAGAGATTTCAACCCTCACAGGCAGGTGATCTATATGAACAACTGTTAGCTATTATACAGGAAGGTACAGCTAGGGAGTATGTGAGTAGGTTTGAGCAGCTTGCAGCTCAGTTGGATGGAATTCCAGAGGAGGTATTAATTGCAACTTTTCTGAAGGGGTTGAAACCAGATCTGCGATCGGCGGTTCGTTTTTTACAACCTCGAGGGTTGAAACAAACGATTAAGATGGCTATTATGATTGATGAGGATGGTATGGTTGGGGGTTTAGAGGTCGGAAAAAGTGCGGTGAAGTGGGCCGGTTCAGGGCGTATTGGGTTGAATGGTAAAGCATTAGGGAGTAGTGCTGAGGTTGTTAAAGGAGATTTCAAGTCAGTGACGGGCGGAGTTAGGTTTGCTACTAAATCAACAGTTGGAGATATAGATGCTGTAGTTGGGGATCTTACAAAGACAAAACGCTTGAGTGATGCTGAGTTTGCGGATAAAAGAGCTAAGGGTTTATGTTTTCGGTGTAATGGTAAGTTTGGCCCGGGTCATCGTTGTCCAGAGAAGAGTTTGAGGTGCCTTACGCTGCTTATAGACCCAGAGGAAGAGGAGGCAAACGAGATGGAAGGTCCACCAAAGCCATGGAATCCCGGACCTAAGATTGATTGAACTAGAGTTTGAAGCCACACCTTGAGGACAAGGTGTGTTGTGGGGAGGGGAGTAGTGATACGGATCAGGAGGTGGCAGAAGGTTGGGCTGGGCTGGGCCCTTATTAATAAATTACGGTTTATTATTATTAGATAATTATGTGTTCTCCAAGTTAGGGTTAGGGTTATGTCCTATTTAAATAAGGCTTGTAGCAACAACCAGAAGGTTTTGTGAATTCTAAACATCCGGACTATGTTTACAGGTTAGACAAGGCTTTATATGGTCTGAAACAAGCGCCTCGTGCATGGTACCAGGCCAATCAAAAGGAAAGTCATTTCCAAGCCGTCAAACGGATATTCCGATACCTGAAAGGCACTGTGAACCTTGGTCTCTGGTATCCAAGGGATACTGGGTTTCAATTGGTAGCATATTCGGATGCTGACCATGCAGGTTGTAAGCTTGACCGAAAGAGTACTTCTGGAAGCGTACAATTTTTAGGGGATAGATTAGTCAGTTGGTCTTCGAAGAAACAAAATTGTGTATCCATATCTACTGCAGAAGCTGAATACGTTGCTGCAGCAAGCTGTTGTTCACAAGTTCTTTGGATGAAGACTCAGTTGACTGATTATGGATTTCAGTTCAACAGAATTCCCATCTACTGTGACTCTAAGAGTGCTATTGCTATTTCTTGCAATCCTGTACAGCACACAAAGACCAAGCACATCGAACTCTATTTTGTCCCAACAGACTACCAACTTGCTAACCTTTTCACCAAACCTCTGGACGAACAAAGGTTCAATTTTCTTAAAACCAAGTTGGGAATGCTTGATTTACAAACTTAAATGCTTTCATACCATGTATTCTATGTTCATTTTCTGTTTCAAACATTGATGTGTTTTTATCTGATATTACATGCAATGTTTGAGGGGGAGAAAAAGGGTAGAATGCATGATTTTAGGGGGAGTTTGTAAATTTATTGTCTTGACATATGCTTAATTTGAGGGGGAGTGTGCAAATGCATGTGAATATTTGTTTGCTTATTTTTTTTCTGTTTGTGTTATTTGTTTATTGTATGTTATGTATGTTTTTTTTTTTTAAATCTGAAAAATCAAATACAAAATTAGAAAACTTTAAAAAGATAAAAAGATTTTTTTTTATATTGTTAAATTTTTTTTGTTGTTTTAATAAGTGTTTTTTTTATTTTATTTTTTTTTTTTTATTTCTATTTTCTTTTAGTTTTATTTTTATTTTATTTTTGTTTATTTGTTTTTTGGTTAAAACCCAATAAGAGCCCAAACCCATAACTAGCCCAAAATGAGAAGTGTAGCCCAAAATTACTTGGGATCCGGGTTGACACGTGGGTCAAACCCAGACCCACGACCCGGATTCGTGGTTTAAAAGGAAACTGGGCGGGCCAAGTGATTCATTTCAAAATTCAAATCAAAATATCTTCTTGTTTTCTCTCAAAAACCGATCAAACTATCAATCATTCATTCAACCATTTCATCCATCGTGTAAGAATCAAAGTGGGTGTAGTATTATTGTCATAGTTGGGTTGATAATCATCACTGTTCATCGATCATTTCATTCACTTTGAGGTTAGATTTCTTGTTTTCTTATTGCATATCAACTGTTTGATTAAATGCATGAATGATCTGCCATGATTGTTTTACATTATGTGATGATTGATTGTGAATAATTGATGTTTTAATTGCATGATTAGGGCTATTACTTATTGTTTATCTGATTTTTATGCCTTAGTCTGCTCATCTTTAATTTTGCTGGGTTTGAAATGTTGAAGGGCTGGGTAACTGTTGAACATTTGAAGATTTGTGCCATTCGCCGAGGTTTTTGCTCGGCAAATGATATATTTTGTTCAAATTTTCATCTTCAAATCTTCATATAACTGACAAAACTTGTTCAGATTATTGTCTTAACTTTTTGAATAAAAAGGATCATTTGCAGAGATTTTATCTCGGAAAATGATTGTTTTCTCAAAATGTTCAAATTTTTCTAAGTCATGAAATAGCCATTTGCAGAGATTTTATCTCGGAAAATGCTATGTTTTGAAAATCTTGTCCAAATTTTGACTTATTAGATGTTTCAGTCTAAATGGCCATTTGCCGAGGTTTTTGCTCGGCAAATGCTTGTTTTTCTCATATCAAGATTTTCTAAGACATAAAGAAGCCATTTGCAGAGATTTTTTCTCAGCAAATGCTTTGGTTGCTCATTTTCAGTTTATTTTGACTTTACAAAATTTCAGACCAAAAGGGCCATTTGCCGAGGTTTTTGCTCGGCAAATGCATGTTATTCACAAGTCAAAATTTTCAAAGTCTTAAATTGTCCATTTGCAGAGATTTTATCTCGGCAAATGCTTAAAATTTTTCAAAAAGACTTATCACTTTTCTGGTTTATTATCAAATGTGCCATTTGCAGAGATTTTATCTCGGCAAATGCTTAAAATTTTTCAAAAAGACTTATCACTTTTCTGGTTTATTATCAAATGTGCCATTTGCAGAGATTTTATCTCGGCAAATGAACATTTTGTCATTGAAATATTTCTTTAACATTTGTCAACACTCTTGTTGATCAAATCAAAGAAATTTTCATATATTCAAGGAAGTCTAGTCTGAAAAGCTCATTTGCCGAGGTTTTTGCTCGGCGTTTACGAGACTTCACTTCGATACCCGATGACTTGAATTTTTGGACCCTGATCTGCTTCATTCTCGTGTTTGCCGAGATTTTTGCTCGGCAAATGCATGTTTTCACAAGTCAAAATTTTCAAATGTCTTAAATTGTCCATTTGCCGAGGTTTTTGCTCGACAAATGCATGTTATTCACAAGTCAAAATTTTCAAAGTCTTAAATTGTCCATTTGCAGAGATTTTAACTCGGCAAATGCATGTTATTCACAAGTCAAAATTTTCAAAGTCTTAAATTGTCCATTTGCAGAGTTTTTATCTCGGCAAATCAACATTAAACTTGAATTTTTTTTATTTTTATTATTTTTTTAAGTTTTTTTTATTTGTGTTGTTTTTAAAATGTATGTATGTGTGTATTGTATGTGTCTATATAGTATTTCATAAGTGTTGAGGCTAAGAAGCAAGGTATTGAACGCCTTTGTGTACTACCTTTGTTTTCTTATCTTTCAATACTTATGTGATTCTATATATCGTCATGTTTCGTATATATATTAGGGTGAGAAGCAAGGTATCGAACGCCTTTGTGTACTACTTTGTTTTCTCATTTCTGATATATGTGCGAAACATTGTCTTTGTGTTATAAAGGTGTTTATTAAATGTTATTGTGTTTTTATTATTTTCTGGGCAAAATTTTGAGAATTTTTTTTTTTGAAAAACCCCATTTGCCGAGGTTTTTTCTCGGCAAACAGTTAAACTTGAATTTTTTTTATTTTTATTATTTTTTTAAGTTTTTTTTATTTGTGTTGTTTTTAAAATGTATGTATGTGTGTATTGTATGTGTCTATATAGTATTTCATAAGTGTTGAGGCTAAGAAGCAAGGTATTGAACGCCTTTGTGTACTACCTTTGTTTTCTTATCTTTCAATACTTATGTGATTCTATATATCGTCATGTTTCGTATATATATTAGGGTGAGAAGCAAGGTATCGAACGCCTTTGTGTACTACTTTGTTTTCTCATTTCTGATATATGTGCGAAACATTGTCTTTGTGTTATAAAGGTGTTTATTAAATGTTATTGTGTTTTTATTTTTCTGTGTTTAAAGTGTATTTTCCTGGTCAAAATTTTGGTCAGTTTGTCTTTTCAGAAAAATAATAAATATAAAGATGGTGATGTTCCAAGAA
This sequence comes from Erigeron breviscapus, assembly GCA_034093135.1. Taxonomy (NCBI): domain Eukaryota; kingdom Viridiplantae; phylum Streptophyta; class Magnoliopsida; order Asterales; family Asteraceae; genus Erigeron; species Erigeron breviscapus. The sequence continues at coordinate 36,692,839 of CM067173.1, read as the reverse complement.
GGTGCAACTATGAAGATGCAAGCCAATCATGCTCTTCATATACCATTCACATCCAAATTCCCAATTATAACGGAGATTCTAAGCCATCATCCTTTGGAAACTGCTTTAACTAGTGGTGCAATTGTTCCGGAAAAGTATATATTTGAGCTATGGGAATCTATTGAATTTGTGAAAGGAAAGGATGTTCAAGAAAGAAAATACATTCCTTATATTCGATTTTTCACTTTGATAATCAAAGACGTACTTGATAATGTTGAAGAGATTCCAAAGTTGGAAAACAGTTTCAAATGTGTCATTGCAATGTATAAGTCAAACATGAGAATACGAGGCACAGGAAGTGAAATTGCAAGACCTTTTCCGATTCCACCATTTCGGCTTAACTTGGTTCCTGCTCAGAGTCCTCACCTTAGGGCTTATAGAGAGTGGTTAGCCACAGCGATGGGATCTGAAAACCGACAGATTCCTACCCAAGTTGTGAATAGGTCGCCAAGTGAGGGTCCTAGGTCATCTAAAAGAAAAAGAGGGGTTAGTGATGAGGGGACTTCTGGGCAGAAGAAAAGGAAATCTAAAAGAGTTATGTTTGAGCAAGAAGTTGCTACACCTGAACCTATTTCTTCCCCTGTTTCTCAATCAACACCACCCATTCAAACAACACAATCTCCACCACCCGTTCAATTTTCACAATCTTCACCTTCACAATCTACACCAATACCATCCGTTGTTTCGCCAAATCCACCAATTCTAACACCACCTCGTTTATCACCCGTACTTAATCCTACACCGCTTGCTTCAGCATTACCGGATGAACCAACTCCACCACCAGGCAGACGATTTAAAATGATTGGTCGAAAGTCATCATCAAAGAAGAAATCAAAAAGGAAACATAAGTCGTCTAAATCTGCAAGCCAAAGATATGAATCTACCTCAGCAGATTTGAATGAACAAGTTGGTGCCTCAACTGAATTTGATGCTGAACAAGTAACAAGAATTGTTGATAATGTATTATCTGAATTGCAATCTGAGAATGTTAGCACAGGAGATGCATATGTGAAGGAGGAACAAGGAGGGAATGAGGGCGGAGTTGAAAATACCAGAGAGGTTGAGAGGTCCGGGTTAGGACAAGGGCATAAAGAAAACGTTGGCCCTCCGATAGTTGAAACCAATGTGTCTAGCCGGGATGTCAACCCTAGGGTAGAAGTCGAGAACTCCCCATTCTTGCTTGCACCGAACTCTCCTCGCCATTCTGACTCTTCACAACAGGAGTTAGTCTCACAAACGCACGGGGAACAGCCACGTTCACCACACTCTCCTCATTTGGAGGATGAGAGTGTTGAAAATAGAGAGGAACAGCCCCACCTCTCGACTTCATTTCGTGCACAAGAGTCTAGATCTCCTAGGCACACGGATTCACAAGCCCAGTTGAGTACTGGTGCCAGAACAAGCGGAGAGGGACCCACTTTGTGTGACCCTCAAGGACAGCTTGGAAATCCTGCCTTAGCTAACATCACGCCAGCTTTAGCCGCAGGTAACAGTTCTCAAACCGAGACTGGGGGACAGTATGAACAGTTGGTGCCTCAACTGAATTTGATGCTGAACAAGTAACAAGAATTGTTGATAATGTATTATCTGAATTGCAATCTGAGAATGTTAGCACAGGAGATGCATATGTGAAGGAGGAACAAGGAGGGAATGAGGGCGGAGTTGAAAATACCAGAGAGGTTGAGAGGTCCGGGTTAGGACAAGGGCATAAAGAAAACGTTGGCCCTCCGATAGTTGAAACCAATGTGTCTAGCCGGGATGTCAACCCTAGGGTAGAAGTCGAGAACTCCCCATTCTTGCTTGCACCGAACTCTCCTCGCCATTCTGACTCTTCACAACAGGAGTTAGTCTCACAAACGCACGGGGAACAGCCACGTTCACCACACTCTCCTCATTTGGAGGATGAGAGTGTTGAAAATAGAGAGGAACAGCCCCACCTCTCGACTTCATTTCGTGCACAAGAGTCTAGATCTCCTAGGCACACGGATTCACAAGCCCAGTTGAGTACTGGTGCCAGAACAAGCGGAGAGGGACCCACTTTGTGTGACCCTCAAGGACAGCTTGGAAATCCTGCCTTAGCTAACATCACGCCAGCTTTAGCCGCAGGTAACAGTTCTCAAACCGAGACTGGGACAGTATGAACGCCGTAGTGACACTGCTGTTCCTCAGGATCAACCTGAGACTGTATTAACGGGCATTCTCAGTGACCCCGGTGTTGTTAGAGGTGTTGCCCAAAAACAACAAGTCCCGGACAGTGATTTATCACAGTCTAGGACACAACTTGATTCGGGTTGCAAAGCCCATGAATCTGAAACTGCTGGTGAGGGTGTAACCCGAGGATCCGCAGGAAATCCTGAATCAGCTTCGCTGAATTTAGGTCACACTACAAGTGTGCAAACAACCTCTCCGGGTTGGTTCCTCCATCTCAAACACCAACACAAAGAACACCAACACCAAATCAAATTCCATCAACATCAACAAATCAACCAACCAAAGATTCTGCATGTGAAGTTTTGTTGAATATCTTACGGTCTGAGGGTGATTTGTTGACTGTAACTGAAAGAGGAGTGCTGAATGCTCTTGAGGTACGAGAAAGAGAAGTTGCTAATGAAAGAAGAGTTAAAGCTTTACAAGATCAAGTTCAATCTCAGAAAGCTGAATACGATGCGAAACTTGCTGCATTTGAGTTAAGATTGTTAGCATTAGAATCTTGCCAACCGGCCTCGGTTGCTTCTCGACGGGATGATCCTGATTCTGATGATCACCCCGAGAGGGAGAACCAAGGAGAAGGTCAAACTAATATTGATAATTCTTCGGCAAGAGTTGATGTGAATGTTGAGGATGTAGTAATGGAAGAAAGAACTGAGGGTGGAAACCAAGATGATATAGAAGAGGATCAAGCTGAAATTGAAAGATTAGCTGCTGTTAGAGCTAGATCTGATAAAAGATGGAAAGAACTTGCTGATGAAACTCAAAGAGAAGTTAATCAAATAGTTAAAGATTTCACTGAAAGATTTAATGAAAGAAACAATGAAGATGATTCAGAGGAGATTGCAAGAGTTGCTGAAATCAAAAGAAAGTTTAATGAAGTTTTTGGAGCAGATAGTGATGAAGAAACAATGAAGATGATAGAGGAGATTGCAAGAGTTGCTGAAATCAAAAGAAAGTTTAATGAAGTTTTTGGAGCAGATAGTGATGAAGAAAAAGAAGAAGAGAATGAAAATGTTGTAGTTGATGAAGAAGAAGGGTTTGTCATAGAAAATGAAATTGTGGAATATGCTGAAAACGAAGCAGAAGTTGAGGCAAGAAAAGATAATGTAATATTGGATGAGCCGGAAATAGTTGAGACTCCAACAAATGTAGAAGCTGATGAAGAACCAATGTTTGAAGAATTTCCAGACCTTGATTATTTTGAAACAGGTTCTTCAAGCAGAAAAGAAGTTGGAGAATCATCTACTCATGGTTTCACAACTCCACAACATTACACTTTTGAAGACTTCAATAGTTTTGATGAATTGAGAAAGACTCCTGAAGCTGCATCTCAGAACTTCAAGAAGTCAACATATAAACAAGTGTTGAAAGAAGCAATCATATCCGAGGAAGTTCTTCCTGATTACTTTCCAACAGATTGACTGAAGAACAAAGGAGGTTTATTAATCGGGGATACTTCTTGAGGGATAAAGAAAGAATGATTGCTCTGGGTGTTAAGCCAAAGGAGGCAGCTAAGAAGTCTAGATTTCTGGAAGAAAGAGCTTATCCGATCTTTTGTGGAGCTACCAAAGTGACCAAAACGAAGAGACCAGAGTTGGATTCGATGTACAAGTTTAAGGAAGCAAGGCAAATTGAAGAATACAAAGAGCTTCTTAAACTCACTAAGCAATACAATCCAAAGCTTCTCGAAGAACAAAGAAACCACAAGATTTTGGTGCTTGTCAGAGTAATCTTGGTTAAAAGGGTTTCTATCTCTGTCCCTTGTTACCATGTGAAAAGAGACAACAATAAGATGTACAGATTCACAGAAGCTCAGTTCAAGCTGCTGCCAGTAGATGACATTATTTTTCTCTACAACCATTTCTTGAATGCAATGCAAAGATACAAAGAAGATGTTATTGCCTTTGAAGCTGTTAAAAGATACATGTCAAGCTGCATTCAACACGCTTCATTGGAAGACTTTCAAATTGGTTTTGAAGTTGTTAAGAGAAAAATCAATGTACCATATCCAGATCAAAGTCTCTACACCAAAGACATCGAACAGCTCAGTATTGGTCATGTCATAGAAGAACCATCCTTCGGTGTTGTCTTTTTAAATAGCAGAAAGAAGAAGATTTTCATTCGTATGGATGAACTTGCTTCTTATTCAGATGGAACATTAGAGTTTTGTAAGAATGTTTTGTTGTGTTTGAAAGAAGATGAGCAAGATAAAAAGAAGAAGATTTTCATTCGTATGGATGAACTTGCTTCTTATTCAGATGGAACATTAGAGTTTTGTAAGAATGTTTTGTTGTGTTTGAAAGAAGATGAGCAAGATAAAAAGAAAAAGGAAGTATTTGATAAAGTAATCTCCAAGATCAATCAAAGACTCGAGTACAGAGACAGTATCAGAATGATGAGAGAGGCAAAGAATGTTCAGAAGTCTAAGTACGTCGTACGTCGGAGAGGAGGTTGTTGGATCAAGTACGAGCCAAGTCATCTTCCAGGTCCACAAAACATTCCACCAAGAAACTTTGAAGCAAATATGATTGTTCCAGATGACACACCTGAAGGAGAAAACTGGTTCTGGCATCCAAACAAAGACAGACCAAATACGAGAGCTTGAAGATAAACAAAGACTGGATATTTTTGACAAATCACTACTAAGGGGGAGATTGTTAGAAATATAAATGTAGTAGTTGATTTGTTTCCTTGTTATATATTTGTACTTAGAATGTAAATGTCTAAGTTTGGAAGGGGGCTTAGTGTAAATTAGTCATATGTATATAAACCCCCTCCATAATGAACTTTGTAACCTTTCACCCCATTTATGCAAACTAATCTTTCCTGCCAAACACACTTTCTCTCTCTACCTTCTCTCTCATCAAACCGCCATTGTTACATACACTAACACACACATAAGCTCAAATTCTACTCTTTACAGAGGCAAACTCGGGCCAAGGTATATTGGTCCTTTCAAGATTCTTGAACGGATTGGAAAAGTAGCTTATCGATTAGAGCTGCCACAAGAACTTAGTGGGGTACATGATGTATTTCATATCTGTAACTTACGTAAGTGTTTAGCGGACCCTACACATCATGTACCCATGGACGAGGTAAGAGTTGATAGTAAGCTAAATTTTGTCGAAGAACCAGTGGAAATCTTAGACCGTCAGATCAAGAAGCTCAAGAACAAACGCTATACAATTGTCAAAGTTAGATGGAGTGCTAGACGTGGAGCTGAGTTCACTTGGGAGCGGGAGGACCATATGAGATCTAAGTACCCGCATTTGTTTAACGACTAGTCTTTTGTTGAATTTCGGGACGAAATTCTTTTAACGGGGGAATAATGTAACATCCGTGAGATTTGACCCATTGACTTTATGTGTAATTTGACTAATGATCTTAATTGATGAGATAATGGAGATTATTTTGGGATCGAAATGAATAAGTATTATGCTTGACGGGTCGGGTGTATGACATAATGTACGATTCCATGTAAGGAGACATGTGAATTAGCTTGAAAAGGGAAACGGGTCGACCCATGGGCAATACCCATGACCCATCTGCCCATAGACACCCTTCACCCTTCTCCTCCTTTCATTTCAACAACCCTTCTCTTTCCCTCCTATCTCTCTTTCTCTCATTCACTCTAGTGAATCCAAGACTCACAAATATCTCATCTCTTTTCTTTTCTCTCAAATTACACCTGCATCAAATTAGAGTCATTGAATCAAATTCAATACAAGATCATCATCATCTTCATCATATCAAGACTTAGATTCTAAGTGCAAGATTTCTACCCATTTAGCTCAAATTCGGGTTTGAACACAAGAAGAAGATTTTGGTAAGTTAAACTCATCCCATATTCACTAACTTATGTTTATTTACCTATTTCTAGTTGAACCCAAGTCATTTCGGGTCACAAGTCGGATAAAAACTGAAAATAGGGTTTAATTAGGGTTTTAATGAATTAAAACCTAATTTTGATCTTGAAATCTATGTTTGAAGTGGATTTATGAAGTGGGTTAAGTCCAAACATGTTTGTATATGTGTATTTATGCTTGAAAATGGGTTAGAAGGTACCTTGGTCGATCTAGGATGTCAAAATGGGTTTTGGGTGAACATAGAATCGTGTTTGGGCTGGAAATTGTGCAGAGCTGCTGCACTTCGCGCCGCGAGTCTATTGTTTTCGAAATTATGTTTTTATCCAGAGCTTTTAATCGCGCCGCGAATGGATAGCTGGGTCGCGCCGCGAATGATTGAAGTCACGTCGCGAATTTTGTGTAACTTAATGGCAGTTTTTCAAACGCTTATAACTTTTGATCTGTAAACCCAATCGAGTCATATGACCTATCGTTGGAATCGTGAGAAAGTCTATTTTCTTGTAATAACATTCATTTTGTATGAAACTTCCCCCATTTCTAAAAATGTCGAGTCAAAGTATCTTGTTTCTTACTCGGTAAGGTTGTAGAAGCGTTTATGAGTTTGTGACTCGACTTAAACTTGCTGAACCAACTTGTTTAAGATTGTAGAGTTGACATTTATGGTATTATGATGTACATTGATAGGTTGTGGACGCGTGGAGCCCAATACTCGCTTATAATCTTATATTAACAATACTAGCTTCTTTTGCCGAACAAGGTGAGTTCCGTAGCTCCCTACTCATTTGAGATTCGGGTGAAAAGTGTAAACATACGTGCTTTATTGTTTGAGTGATTGGTTGATTTGCTTGATTTACCATCCGTCTTATTGTTTGATTTGTTTGTTAACAAATTGATAGATACAATGACACGCTAGATTGATTCGTATATGATTGTGATAATTGTTGATTAATTTAGGATAGTAGTGCATACATGGAAGTCGGTTATGCCTTCAAGGGGTTTTAGATGTGGTGCGAAGGCTGCGGGTGACCCTATACATAAACATCTAGGACTCGTTGAAAGTAGAATCTTCCGAAGTGTATGTACGTATTGTTAGGCTATTGGTTGGTTGATTGATTGTGGTTGGAATTGGGGATATATGGAATACGGTTGGTAGTCTAAATCGAGATTCTGAACGCCACATTGGTCATTGTGATGACATGTGTGCACTAATACTTATACGTCTATGGTGCGAGAAGCACGCATAGACACACTTTTTGTGCGAGATGCACACGGACATCCGAGTATATAGACGTATATACCTTGATGATTTTGAGATGCCACATTGCTCATTGTGATGACATGTGAGTATCATTGCTTAGATGACTCGATAGTCATACATATCATATGCATCATGACACGATTATGCGTACTGCACATACCTTGATATAGACATCACTTGTGCTTATTATTTTCACACATTACTTATATGTTGTATCTTGATGTGATTGGGATTGTAACGCTTAAAGGCTACTCTTAAGTTATGTTTTGGCCTTTACATATACTTGTTGTGATTTATGACAATGGTTCCTTGTGAACCATTCCTACGAACTCACCAACCTCGTGTTGACTATGCTTAGTACACTTTTCAGGTAACCAAGTTATTCCAAGGCATGAAGCATGATTGATTTGCTTGCTTGTGAACCCGGGCATTGGACTTATATGAATCAAGGATTCATCACCTACTTTTGCTTTATGTTTAGACCAATAGTCATCTTTTGATGTTGTTTCTTTTGTAAACTTTGATGACTATTTGTTTCTCATACTTTCTGTACTTGAATTATCTTGTTTATGGATTCACTGGATCCTTTGTTTGCATTTAGTTCATGTTCTACATTAATCCCACCTTGTGCTATATGATTTCCGTAATATTTCGAGCCTTGGCTTGGGGTGTTACAGAATGGTGGCCCATGTGTTAGGTCCAGATTTAGTCCAGATTTACTGGACTCGCTCCAGACTCGACTACTAGAGCCTCACTGAAGATCTGACCAGAAACGTGTTCTACTGGACCTACTCCAGACTTGGAATCTGGAGTCCCTCTGAAGATTTGTCCAGAAATAATTGAAGACCAGTGAGCAAATACTTGTATAGGAAATCTGGAGTATTCTCCAGATGAGCTCACTGGACTTCACCCCAGTCCAGATCAACTCTACTGAAGACATTCTGACTGAAGTCAAAGACTGAAGTCTGAAGAAAGAAGACTTAACAAATGGCGGAGTCCACTGGAAAGTCTTACCAGATCTGTACACTGGAGGATTGTCAGTGTTCTAGATCCTACAAGTCTGAACACTGATATCAAGGATTGACTTTTCTCTTTACACACTTTCCAAAGAACAATCCACTTGTTCTTTACCAAAGTATACGTGTGTAAAGATGGTTGGATAAAAGGATACACTTGCATTTGATGTGATTTTATTCTTATTCCTTATCCAATACATTTAATGTTCTTGTCGGATCATTAAATGTATGCAACCATATTTGTACGGCACAAAATTCACTGGTGAATTTTGTTGCCTATAAATACAAAGTCATTTCTTTGACATAAATACTTTTAAGCATTCATTTTGCATTGAAGTGAATTTGTCCAAATACTCTCGATCTTAAACTGGGATACTTCACAACTTTAAGTATCTCGATCCTAAAGAGTTATTTGACAAATATAGATCATTTGTAACTCATAGGTTGTTAGGATACATACTTAATTGTATTATCTTGATTCCGCAACAACCTTGTGTTTTATTTAACATTATAAATAAAATACCCATGAAAAATACATAATGGTCCACTTTATTTGTTTATTGCTTTAAGTCTTGTATTACTTTCTTTATATACTTGCATTTATATTAAAGTAATACTAGTCCAATCTAGTGCTTATTAGACTTGTTGTATTTTGCACATTCCTGGTTAACCATCGAACTTAAGGGACTTACATTTGGTATCAGAGCAGAAGGCTAAACATTGCCTAGATCTGTTTCTTGATGGCTAACCAAGAAAATACACAAGGTTTTAGCCTTGGTCCCGATCCTAATGCAAATATTAATGATCAAAATGAACCACCAATTATTAATAACACTAATCCACCTCCTCCTCCTACTCCTGCTTCTCCACACGTGCATGTACACTACTCAAATAATCCTGTTCCTAAATTCAGTGGGAACAGTGATGAATTTGGTACGTGGAAGGCTAGGATGGTTTTGCATGTCACTGGTATTGAGAGGAACATGATGAAAATTTTAAACGAAGGTCCTTATGTACCAACATCACCTCTCAATCCCCTTCTTGATCCTTCTGAATCTAGAAGAGGAAGGGAAAAGAGGGAGGAACATTGGTCAGAAGAGGAAAGGAGATTGGTGAATCTAGACACCCTTCTCAAAAACATGATCCTCGGGGCCGTTCCAGAAACCCTAATTCCCACACTAGTTCTTTTTCCTAGTGCTAAAACTATGTGGGATGAACTTTTAAACCAACATGAAGGAGGAGATGACACCATTGCCACCAGAACGGTCTCCTTATACAAGAGGTATGAGTCATTTTTTGCTCAACCTAACGAGTCTCTCACTGGTACTTACACCAGATTTATGAGTATCATAAACCAATTGAGAGGTCTTGGGGTTGAGAAGGACAAGGATATACTTTTGGAGAAATTTTGTGACATTCTACCCACCAAATGGTCTCACATAATCCTAGTCTTACGACAAGGAAAAACTCTGCACACACACACTCTCTCAACTCTTTATGGAGCTTTCAGGTACACTGAAGAAAATCAAGCTCAGAGAGTGGTGGCAGAACAAGATGCCTTTAACCATGCCTCCATTAGTCCTAATGTGGTTAGTCATACTGAACCACAAGGTACAACACTGATATCTTCTGAAAATGTATTTTCTATGAAGAAGATGGTGTCTGAACTCATGGATTCTGGAGAATCTAGTCAATGATAAGAATAGAATTCGAGCTTTTGTGTGTGTAAATGTGTGTGTTAATGGAGGTTTCTAGTGAGAGAAAGTAGAGAGAGAGTAGAGAGAAGTTAGGGAAAGTTTAGATTGTATTATGAGGTGAAAGGTTACAATTAACATAATGGAGGGGGTTTATATACATATGAGCTATTTACACTATGCCCCCTTCCATTGTAACAAGTTTACAATATAAGTACAAATTAACATAAGGTACACAAATCAACTACTACAATTATATTTCTAACAATCTCCCCCTTAGTAGTGATTTGTGAAAAATATCCAGTCTTTGTCTTTCTTTAAGCTCTTGTATTCGGTCTATCTTTGTTTGGATGCCAGAACCAATTTTCTCCTTCGGGTCTATCATCAGGAACAACCATGTTGTCTGCAAAGTTTCTTGGATGAATGTTTTGTGGACCTGGACGATGACCGGGCTCGTATTTGATCCAACAACCTCCTTTTCGACGTACGACGTACTTAGACTTTTGAACATTCTTTGTTTCTCTCATCATTCTAATGCTGTCTCTGTACTCGAGTCTTTGATTAATCTTGGAGATTGCTTTATCAAACACTTCCTTTTTCTTTTCATCTTGCTCGTCTTCTTGTAGGCACAACAACACATTCTTACAAAACTCCAAAGTTCCATCAGAATAAGAAGCAAGTTCATCCATGCGAATGAAAATCTTCTTCTTTCTGCTATTCAAAAAGACAACACCGAAGGATGGTTCTTCTATGATATGACCAATACTTAGCTGTTCAATATCTGCGGTGTATAGACTTTGATCTGGATACGGCACATTAATCTTCCTCTTCACAACTTCAAATCCTATTTGAAAATCTTCCAATGAAGCGTACTGAATGCAGCTTGACATATATCTTTTAACAGCTACAAAGGCAATAACATCTTCACGGTATCGCTGCATTGCATTCAAGAAATGATTGTAGAGGAAGATAATGTCATCAACGGGTAGCAGCTTGAATTGTGTTTCAGTAAATCTGTAGCTCTTGCCTTAATCTCTTTTAACATGGAAACTTGGGATTGAGATAGTATTCCTTTTAACCAAAATAACTCTGACCAGCACCAAGATCTTGTGATTTCTTTGTTCTTCAAGGAGCTTGGGATTATATTGCTTGGTGAGTTTAAGAAGCTCTTTGTATTCTTCAACTTGTCTAGCTTCCTTAAACTTATACATTGAATCCAACTCTGGTCTTTTGGTCTTGGTAACTTTGGTAGCTCCACAAAATATTGGAAAAGCTCTTTCTTCCAAAAATCTAGACTTCTTGGCTGCCTCCTTTGGCTTAACACCCAGCGCAACCATTCTTTCTTTATCCCTCAAGAAGTATCCCCGATTAATGAATCTCCTTTGTTCTTCAGTTAATTCTGTTGGAAAATAATCAGGGAGAACTTCCTCGGATATGATTGCTTCTTTCAACACTTGTTTATATGTTGATTTCTTGAAGTTCTATGATGCAGCCTCAGGAGTCTTTCTCAATTCATCAAAGCTATTGAAGTCTTCAAAGGTATAGTGTTGAGAAGTAGTGAAACCCTGAGTAGAAGATTCTCCAACTTCTTTTCTGCTCGACGAACCTGTTTCAAAATAATCAAGATCTAGGAAGTCTTCAAACACAGGTTCCTCAACAGCTTCTACGTTTATTGGAGTTCCAACTATTTCTGGCTCATCCAAGGTTACATTGTCTTTTGCAGCCTCAATGTCTGCTTCTCCCTCAGTATATTCCAACACTTCATTTTCAATCACAAACCCTTCTTCTTCATTAATCTCAACATTTTCAAAATCTTCTTCACTTTCACCATCAGAATCATCACCAAAAACTTCAACTAATCTCTTTCTAATCTCATCATCTAAAGAATCGTTCTCAACATTTTCAACATTCACACCCTCTGCTCTTTCTTCCATCACCACATCTCCAACATTTCCTTAAACTCTTGCCGAAGTATTATCAATGTTCGTTTGACCTTCTCCTTGGTTCTCCCCCTCGGGGTGATCATCAGAATCAGGATCATCCCGACGAGAAGCAACCGAGGCCGGTCGGCAAGATTCTAATGCCAACAATCTTAATTCAAACTCAGCTAGTTTAGCATCATACTCAGCCTTTTGTCTTTGAACTTGTTCTTGTAAGGCTTTGACTCTTCTTTCAGTTGCAAGTTCCCTTTCTCTAACTTCCAAGGCATTCAACACTCCTCTTTTAGTAACAGTCAACAAATCACCCTCCGATCTTAAGATATTTAATAAAATTTCACATGCAGAATCTTTGGTTGGTAGATTTGTTGATGTTGATGGAATTTGAGTTGGTGTTGGTGTTCTTTGTGTTGGTGTTTGATGTGGAGGATCAACCCGGAGGTTGTTGGCACACTTGTGGTGTGACCTAAATTCAGCGATGCTGATTCAGGATTTCCTGCGGATCCTCAGGTTATACCCTCACCAGCAGTTTCAGATTCATGGGCTTCGCAACCCGAATCAAGTTGTGTCCTAGACTATGATAAATCACTGTCCTGGACTTGTTGTTGGGTAACACCTCTAACAACACCGGGGTCACTGAGAATGCCCGTTAATACAGTCTCAGGTTGATCCTGAGGAACAGCAGTGTCACTACGGCGTTCATACTGTCCCCCAGTCTCGGTTTGAGGACTGTTACCTGTGGCTAAAGCTGGCGTGATGTTAGCTAAGGCAGGATTTCCAAGCTGTCCTTGAGGGTCACACAAAGTGGGTCCCTCTCCGCTTGTTCCGGCACCAGTACTCAACTGAAGGCGAGAGGTGGGGCTGGTCCTCTCTAATTTCAACACTTTCATCCTCCAAATGAGGAGAGTGTGGTGAGCGTGGCTGATCCCCGTGCATTTGTGAGACTAACTCCTGTTGTGAGGAGTCAGAATGGCTGGGAGAGTTTGGTGCATACGAGAATGGGCAGTTCCCGATTTCTACCCTAGGGTAAACAACCCGGCTAGACACATTGGTTTGAACTAATGGAGGGCCAACGTTTTCTTTATGCCCTTGTCCTAACTCGGACCGCACATCCTCTCTGGTATTTTCAACTCCTCCCTCAAATCCGCCTTGTTCCTCCAGCACATCATCATCTCCAGTGCTAACATTCTCAGTTTCTAACTCAGATACAACATTATCCACAATTCTTGTTGCTTGTTCAACATCAAACTCCGTTGAGGCACCAGGTTGTTCATTCACATCTGCTGAAGTAGATTCAAGTCTTTGTCTTGCAGATTTAGACGACTTATGTTTTCTTTTTGATTTCTTCTTCTTTGAAGTCTGCTTTAGGACACTTCTAGCAGACATTTTAAGTCGTCTACCTGGTGGTGGAGTTGGTTCATCAGGTATAGCAGATGCAAGTGGTGTTGGATTAAGAATCGGTGATGAACGAGGTGGTGTAAAAATTGGTGGATTCGGTGAAACAACGGATGGTATAGGTGTAGATTGCGAAGGTGAAGATTGCAAAAAATGAACGGTTGGTGTAGATTGTGTAGATTGTGAAGGTGATGTTTGTGAGGTAATGTTTGGTGATAGATTGTGAAACAGGTGATGAAATAGGTTCAGGTGAAGCAACATCTTGCTCAAACATAACTCTTTTTGACTTTCTTTTCCTCTGCTCAGAGGCCCCTTCATCACTAACCCCTCTTTTTCTTTTTGACAAACTAGGACCCTCACTTGGCGACCTATGCTCAGCTTGGGAAGGAGTCTGTCGGCTTTCAGACCCCATTACTGAGACTAACCACTCAAGATAAGCCCTAAGGTGAGGACTCTGAGCAGGAACCAGATTTATCAGGAATGGTGGAATCGGAAAAGGTCTAACAGATTCACAACTTGTGCCTCTCAAGTTTGATTTATACATTGCAATCACACACTTGAAGCTGTTCTCCAATTTTGGAATTTCTTCTGCATTATCAAGAACATCTTCGATAATCAGTGTGAAGAATCTGAGAAAGGGAATATATTTTCTGTCTTGTTTATCCTTTCCCTTGACAACTTGAATCATCTTTGCCCATATGATTTTTGCAAAGTCACACTGCACATTGTGAGTGACTGCATAGTAGATTGCCAGAGAATCCTTTGTCATAAGATCAATCCCTTTCTGTGATGGCATCAAACAAGTTGTAAGAATATTGTACATCGTATGCCAGAGAGTAGCTACATTACTTCTTCTAAAATCTCTCATTGTTGCCAACTCTCCTGCATATCCCAATGAATGAATTCCAGCCAACATTTCTTCAACTGAAGGTAGTTCTTTGTATTCATCTTGTACAGGAAATCCAATGATTGTTCTAAATTCATCCAGAGTGAATCTACAATTGAAGAATTCATTATCTGACTCTAGTGTAAATTTGAAGTAGTCTGCTGTGTTATGCCTTTTACTTCCTCGTACATATTCAATCAATTGCCACAGCTCAAAGACATACTTCTCAGGTACAATTGCACCTCCAGTCAGAGCATTATTCAGTTGATGATAGCTAAGAATCTCTGGAATGATCGGGAATTTGCAAGCAAATGGGATATGTAGTGCTTGATTAGCTTGCATTTTCATTGAATCTCCTTCTCTGAACATTGCCATCTTGGTACTTTATTATTTTTCTGTTTAAGACAAACTGACCAAAGGTATTGACCAGAAAATACATTTCAAACACAGAAAAATAACAAAATATACCAACTTTTAAGAAACACATTTATTACACAAACAATGTTTTGCATATATATTAAAAATGAGAGAACAAAGTAGTACACAAAGGCGTTCGATACCTTGCATCTCACTCAAATATATATACAAAACATGACAATATATAGGATCACATAAGTATTAAAAGATAAGAAAAACAAGGTAGTACACAAAGGCGTTCGATACCTTGCCTCTCACTCGAAACACTTATGAAATACTATATATACATACACAATACACATATACAGTTAAACATTTTAAAACACATCACAAATAATAATAAAAGAAACATAGAATAAAAATAAAGAATAAAAATAAAAATAAAATAACATAAAAAATTTTGAAATTCTAATTTGTACTATTTACAGAGCAAAATCCTCTGCAAATAGCACATTTTGGAAAATTTGCCCAGTGTTTGACAAGGGAAAAAAAATTGGTTTTCGCAAAATTTTGATTTGTATTGGAGTTGAAATATGTAAATGCAGAGCTCAAAGCTCTGCAAACAGTTGGTTTGAAAACTAAGTGAAAAGTTTTCATGTATTTGCCGAGCTCAAAGCTCTGCAAATAGTTGGATTTAAAACTTTGTGAAAAATTTTCATTTTGTACTGTTTGCCGAGCAAAATGCTCTGCAAACAGTTGGATTTAAAACTTTGTGAAAAATTTCAATGTGAAAAATTTCAAATTGTACTGTTTGCCGAGCAAAATGCTCTGCAAACAGTTGGATTTAAAACTTTGTGAAAAATTTTCATTTTGTACTGTTTGCCGAGCAAAAAGCTCTGCAAACAGTTGGATTAAAAACTTGGTGAATTTTTTTTCACATTGTACTGTTTGCCGAGCAAAATGCTCTGCAAACAGTTGGATTTAAAACTTTGTGAAAAATTTTCATTTTGTACTGTTTGCCGAGCAAAAAGCTCTGCAAACAGTTGGATTAAAAACTTGGTGAATTTTTTTTCACATTGTACTGTTTTCCGAGCAAAATGCTCTGCAAACAGTTGGTTTGAAAACTAAGTGAAAAGTTTTCATGTATTTGCCGAGCTCAAAGCTCTGCAAATGCATGGTTCAAGTCTTGACAAAATTTAGAAATCCAATTTGTACTATTTGCCGAGCAAAATGCTCTGCAAACAGTTGTTCAAAGACTTGGAACAAGTTTTGTACAAAATACACTGTTTGCCGAGCAAACTGCTCTGCAAACAGTTGTTCTTAAAACTTGTAAAACTTTTGGAATTCAAAAAGGCTTGTTTGCCGAGCTCAAAGCTCTGCAAACAGTTGATTTTAAAAACTTTGATTCATTTTGAAAACCAAAACCTTGAATGCCGAGCAAAATGCTCTGCATTATGTTGTTTTAATGGACTTGGTGAAAATTTGCTTGATTTGGTAAAAACAAGTATTTGCCGAGCTAGAAGCTCTGGAAATGACACTTTTTGATCCAAAAATTTGTTTCGGAAAAATATGAACATGATAATCAAACTTTATGATGATTTGAAGATGATCAAGAACAAAGGACCCATTTGCCGAGCAAAATGCTCTGCAAATGGTACTTTTCATCAAAAACACATCAGTTTACCCAGCCCATCCACAATCAAACCCAGAAAGATCATAAACACAAGCAGATTAAGGCATCTAATCATTTAAACAACAAGTATAATACCTAATCATGCATCTTAAACATCATATACACATGATCAATCATCAAAACATACATAAAAATCATGGCAGTTCTTTCATGCATTTTATCAAACAGTTGAAGTGCGAAAATAAAACAAGTGATTTTACCTTTAAAATGATGATCGAATGAAGACAGACGATGATTTAGTCCACAACTATGATCACCAGATTACACCCTCTTTGTTTATTATGAAATTTATGAAAAGTTTGATTGATTGATGTGACTATGATCGGGTTTGTGAGAGAAAAATCAACTTAAAAATTATTTGAACTTGAATTGTGGCAAGTGGACCGCCCATTTTCTATTTAAACACAAGATCGGGTCACGGATATGGGTGTGACCCGCGTGTCAACCCATCATCTAAACAAGTCATGGGTTAACCATTCAATTGGGCTCATTTTGATATTGGGCTTAACCTAAACAAACAAAAATAAAAAATATAGAAATAATATTCATAATTAACAAACAAAAAAAATTAAAAATACTTTTTATCATTTTATAATTTTTCTAATTTTGTATTTGGTTTTTTTCAATTTTAAAACAAACACACATATAAGAAAAAGAAAAAAAATAAAATAAAATAAACAAATAATAAACAAATATTTTCATGCATTTCACACTCCCCCTCAAATAAAGCATATAACAAAACAGTGACTTTACAAACTCCCCCTTAAATCATGCATTCTACCCTTTTTCTCCCCCTCAAACATTGCATGTACTAACAAGTAAAACACATCAATGTTTGAAACAGAAAATGAACATAGAATACATGGTATGAAATCATTTAAGTTTGTAAATCTAGCATTCCCAACTTGGTTTTAAGAAAATTAAACCTGTTTTCATCCAATGGTTTGGTGAAAAGATCAGCAAGTTGGTAGTCTGTTGGGACAAAATAGAGTTCGATATTACCTTTCTCGACATGATCTTTAAGAAAATGGTACCGAACATCTATGTGCTTGGTCTTTGTGTGCTGTACAGGATTGCAAGAAATAACAATAGCACTCTTTGAGTCACAGTAAATGGGAATTCTGTTGAATTGAAATCCATAATCAGTCAACTGTGTCTTCATCCAAAGAACTTGTGAACAACAGCTTGCTGCAGCAACGTATTCAGCTTCTGCAGTAGACGTGGATACACAATTCTGTTTCTTTGAAGACCAACTGACCAATCTATCCCCTAGAAACTGTACACTCCTAGAAGTACTCTTTCGATCAAGCTTACAACCTGCATGGTCAGCATCCGAATATGCAATTAACTAAAACCCGGTATCCCTTGGATACCAGAGACCAAGGTTCACTGTGCCTTTCAGGTATCGGAAGATCCGTTTAACTGCCTGGAAATGACTTTCCTGTGGATTGGCCTGGTACCTGGCACACATGCATGTGGCGAACATAATATCCGGGCGACTAGCAGTCAAATACATGAGTGACCCTATCATACTGCGATATTTCTTTTGATCAAAAGATTTTCCATTTAAGTCAGCATTAATCTTAGTTCGAGCTTCCATGGGTGTCCCAATTGTTTGACAATCCATCATATCAAACTTTTTCAACATGTCAAGTATGTACTTAAATTGACAAATAAAAGTACCATTTGTCTAATGTATTTGATCTACGGACAATCCACACTTGTTTGACATGGGTAGTGTTTCCATCAAGTTTAACTTTTCTAGTAGCATGCAAGAATCTATCTTTTGGAATCCATTTACTGCTACTTTTCATGCACAAGTCACCTGAAACACGAACATTTTTAGAGTTAGAAACTAATTTAGCTTTTATGTTCTGAACAAGTTGCTTCTTGATGGGTTCTGTGATCTTATTCACTTTCTTTATGTTATTAGATGACAACCAACCATACTGGTCTTTGTATTTAGTCATGCCTGTAAAAGTATCTCTAACCCTCTGTAAAGTGCACTTAGGATTCTTCTGAGAATACCTAGGGAAACTAGAATACCTAACCTGCTGAGGTTATTTGTTACCTAATGAGAAAGTTTCAATCTTAACAATCTTCGGACCACTGCTTGTTTTGACTTCTTTTTGTGACTGAGATTCAGATTTGACCTTGTACATCTTTGATTGCCTAGAAGTCTTTTGGACTGTGGGACTTTTCTTTGATGGTTTGGTCTTTGGTTTTGAATCAGTCTTGGGTGATGGGTTGGTCTTTGATCGTTGGATGGTCTTTGGAACTTATTGATTGATGAAGATTGTGAAGAGTGTGACTTTGGAATTTTCTTCAGATAAAAATCAAGTTTTTCCTCCTTTTTAACAAAATGTTTTTCAAATTCAGGATCAAAATCATGATTTTCTTCCAAAAAATTTGTCAAATCTTCAGTTTCCAACTTCACACTAACTTCACTTTTCTTTATCGGACATGGACCTTGCTTGAGTGAAATTGATGCTTTTTCCTTTTCTTTATGAAATTGAAGTGCTATTTTCTGAAATTGGAATTCAACTTTTAGATCATTAAGTTCCTTTAGCACATTTAACCTCTGTTCCCTTTCTTTTTCAAACTTTTGTTTGAAAGCATCAATTTCATTCAAGTATGAATGAGTTCCCTCAGAAAACTTGGTAAAAGTCTGAGTTTCAGAAGTAATCGGGAAGAAATAATCATCAACATCATGAACATCATCTAAATCACCATCAGTTTGCACAGATACATGAACAACTTTCTTTATGTCTACATTCACATTTTGAACATGAATTGGATGATTCTCTTCAAACACATTGGTTTTCTTTTTCATGGATAAAATCTTCTCATTGATTTTTTCAAATGATTCAGAAAACTTTCGGTCAAAATCAATTTTGCACATATCAAAGATCTGGGATTCTTTTTCAGTTTGGACTGAAGCATTTACACTTTCACATATAGAACTCACAGAACATCCAGATGGATCACAAACTTTGGAGTCTATCTTGGGTTGGTCAATGACATAATGATTTTGAGCCTTCAAATTTTCTATCAAAGATTGCTTTTCCTCAAGAGACTTTCGCAGATCTTCAATTACCTTTTCCAAAACTTTTTGTGGTACATACGGTCTCAAATTTTCAGGTTTTGGAATAGGATTAGGATTTTCCAAAGGTTTTTCAGTAAAACACTCAAGAATTTCGGGTATGATAGCCTCATGATTGTCTTTGATTGTTTTATGTGTAGAGTTAGCGAAGAAATCATATGACTCATCCATTAACTCATAGTTAAAATAGACTTTTGCACCCTTTTCTAGAAAATCATCAGCCTCATAATCACTATTAGTCGGTCTCATAAATTGGTTTGTCATCCCACATCTCAAATAAGATTCGTTGTATAATGATGGGACTTCTTCTTGTGCTTCGAGCAAACATTTTGGATTGTTATAACCCAACCCTGATGTGAATATTGTTTCTGAATTTCTTGGCCTATTTAAAAAGACTTGTTGATATGAACGATTGATCTTATATAACTTTTCTTGATAAGACTTGATTTCAGCTTTCAGTTCATCATTTTCTTTATCAAGTTTTTGTTTAAGAGAATCTTTTATACAACATTCATATTTTAGGTCAGAAATTTTGTTTTCAAATTCCGTCACATCAGGGATAGATTCTTTCATCTTGACATTCAAAGACTCAATGTCTTCAGCCAAAGCATTTGCTCGAAACATCTCATTGGTCTTTTCAACTTGAAGTTGTCTGACAGTCTTGCTCAGTTCAAGAACTTTGGTCTCAAGTTCTTGTTTCTCAAGATGCAGTTTGGAGTTTGGAGTAAAAGACACTGCTGCTTTTTCAGATTTCAAATTCTCAAAATCTTTTTGAAGTGAATCAATTTTAATTTGAAAATCTTTTCCTTTGTCCTCTAAATCTTTCTTTAATTTTAAATTCTTTTTACTCAACTCCCTGCAATCTTTCCTTGCAGTATCAGACATATCCATGTAGTGTTTTAACACTGATTTGGGAAAAGAGATTACCTCATCCTCGACTTCAGAAGAACTTTCATCATTTTCCTCCAACTCCTTTGACTTCTTGATCTTTGTCATGAAGCATACATTTGCTGCAAGTTCGTCTGTCTCCTCATCAGAAAGATGTAACCACTTGTCATCCTCAGCGAGAAGGGCAATTCCGCTTTCCTCTTGTCTTGCCAGCAAAAGTTTGTACTTATAGTACTCGGAGTTCTTTTGTCGAGGCTTAGTACAATTTATGGCAAAATGTCCAGTGATACCACAGTTGTAGCATTTCCTGTCTTCAGTTCTCTTATCCATGACCTTCTTCTCAAACTTTTTCTGATTGTCATACTTCTTCTCACCACCAGCAAAATCTTTCTTCTGATCATACTTAGGAGCATTAGCATTTTTAGCATACGAAGAGACTGATGAAGTCCTAAGCTGATTGTTTGTTGGTTTCTTCTTGAAAGCCTTAGTGAAATAAGCGAGTTCTTTGTACATCTCTTTTTGTTTCTCATCCAGATCAGAATCACTCATCTCACTCGAATCAGAATCAGTTTGAACTTCAACAAAACTGTGTCTTGACAATCTTGAAGTCTTCTTTTCAGCAACCAAGGCCAATGGATCTGAATGTACACTCTCTTCTTTCTTCTTCTGAATTCTCTGAACATCCTCAACATTAAGTTGTAGTTTCTCAAACAGAGTGTGAATGGTGAGTTTTCCGAAGTCTGATTGTTGGTTGAGTTGGGTTCCATACACTTGCCATTCCTCTTCCAGATTTTTGATGAATTTGATGTTTAGTTCCATATTGGTTCTCTTCACATCATTCTTTCTCAGCTCATTGATGACATTGCAGAATCTGATGTATACCTCATTCAATGGTTCACCTTTTTGTTGTTTGAATGTTTCATACATGTTCAGAACA
Organism: Erigeron breviscapus; assembly: GCA_034093135.1. Lineage (NCBI taxonomy): Eukaryota > Viridiplantae > Streptophyta > Magnoliopsida > Asterales > Asteraceae > Erigeron > Erigeron breviscapus. The sequence continues at coordinate 36,671,559 of CM067173.1, read as the reverse complement.
GTCGACAACCTTATGGTGTTTGACACATCAGATCCTTCCATCTGCTTCTCCACTTCATCCCAAATGTCTTTTCCTGTTTCATAGGAATCCATATTGCAGTAGATGTCATCAGGAAATGCTTGGTAAAGAAAGGCAATTGCACTTTGGTCAGCCTCAACTCTGTTTCTCTGATCTGTGTTCCAACTCTCTTCAGGTAAGACTTCTCCATTAACTGGGTTCTTTGGAATTTCAGGACCATCTTTGTAAGATTTTCTCAGCAGTTTTCCATTCTTCTGCCTGTCTATCCAGTTCAGAAACCTTTTCTTCCATTGAGGATAAGATCCTCTAAACAAGGCAGGTGGTCTTCCTTCAGAACCAAGTGCTAAAGCTTCCCTTGAAGCCATTTCAAGCAATTAACAGACTTAGAAAAATTTGAGAATTTTCAATTTCAACTAAATGCAGAGCTTAATCCTCTGCAAATAGAACAAGTAAGAATTTCAAAATTTCAAAAATTTTGATTTGAGAATCTTAAAAACAACTAAGTGCCGAGCTTAATTCTCTGCAAATGGTGTAAGTGACCAAGTCGCAACCCAAGTACTTAGATCAACACACAAAAACAACGGAATGCCGAGCTTAATTCTCTGCAAACAGCACAAATAGAACTTGTACTTAGTCACACCAACCAAAAACACTTGTTTGCCGAGCTTAAACCTCTGCAAACAGCACAAATAGAACTTGTACTTAGTCACACCAACCAAAAACACTTGTTTGCCGAGCTTAATTCTCTGCAAATGGTGTAAGTGACCAAGTCGCAACCCAAGTACTTAGATCAACACACAAAAACAACGGAATGCCGAGCTTAAATCTCTGCAAACAGTACAACTTATAAAGTCACTTGGTCGAAGAATCAATTTCAACTATTTGCCGAGCAAATATCTCTGCAAACAGCACAAATAGAACTTGTACTTAGTCACACCAACCAAAAACACTTGTTTGCCGAGCTTAAACCTCTGCAAACAATGCAAGTAGCACCAGTCTCAAATCAAGAATTCTCAAAAACAACTATTTGCCGAGCACGGAACTCTGCAAATAGAACAAGTAACCAGAACACTTAACCAAATTTCTTGAACTAACTATTTGCCGAGCAATAAGCTCTGCAAATAGAACAAGTAAGATCCAGTACTTAGCCAAAATTTCTGAAACACGTATTTGCCGAGCAAACTGCTCTGCAAATAGTACAAGTAAGAACACCACTTAGCCAACGACCTCTGCAAATACGAGTAACCACAACACGACAAAATAGTCGGTTAGGTTATCTTGTTCATTCAGCCAACCCCTTATTTGCAGAGAAGACTGTAATTCTTCGATATCTTCTTCATTTTTGCGAATTAGAACTCGAATTTTATATCAAAATGTTCAGAAAATCAACGCGCACAAATCCTCAAACAAATTAGATGCTAATTTCAACTGGAAATCAAACCTGTAAGTGCACGTTTTGGTGCACAATTTGTGTCCGATGCATCTCAATTAAAGGGCTGTTACTTTACAGAGATTATCCACGAGTTTGGACAAACTCGTGTGAACAGTACCACGAGTTTGGACAAACTCGTGTGAACAGTAAAACGAGTTTGGACAAACTCGTGTGAACAGTAACACGAGTTTGGACAAACTCGTGTGAACAGTAACACGAGTTTGGTCCACGCGTTTGGAAGCCCACGAGTTTGAAGCCCAACCCATTTCTAGCCTATATATTGTGTTCTTAGGTTTCGGTTTTAGTTAATGATTTGAGTTGCAACAGATTTCATTCACGGCAGGCTGAGGTATGCGCAAACCTCAGTCCGTAAGTCCACCATATTATTCGATTATCAAGAGTCGTCTCGTTGATTGTAATCCGTAATCATCGTAGATGTATTGTAAACGGATTTATTCATTGTAATCATTCGACTAATGATAAAGGAATCAGATTTATATCTCCTGTTCATATTGATTTCGTGTTTGTTTCATTCAATTACCTCAATAACGATTATGTTTGGATTCCGCACTTACATAGTCGTAGGAATCGCAAATCGATCGGTCCCCGGCACTTTCAAAACCCTCACGAACATGCGATTTGTAGAGCTCGATCAAAAACAACTCAAATGATGAAATTAGCTTCTTAAAATGATAGCGAAGGAAGATATACTGATATTAAATCGATCGGTGAACAAAATTAGAACAGAAACACACTTAATTTGCAGGAAACACTGAAACAGTGAGCTCTGCAAATGAACCTTTCAGAAAAACAACTCAAATTCTGAAATTAAGCACAAAATAAGCTTGTAATAAGCTTGTGGATCGTTCAGCAACTCTGATTGTGCTCTGATACCAATTGATAAGAATAGAATTCGAGCTTTTGTGTGTGTAAATGTGTGTGTTAATGGAGGTTTCTAGTGAGAGAAAGTAGAGAGAGAGTAGAGAGAAGTCAGGGAAAGTTTAGATTGTATTATGAGGTGAAAGGTTACAATTAACATAATGGAGGGGGTTTATATACATATGAGCTATTTACACTATGCCCCCTTCCATTGTAACAAGTTTACAATATAAGTACAAATTAACATAAGGTACACAAATCAACTACTACAATTATATTTCTAACAGTCAAGTCTCTCCATACTGTTGTGATGAAACTGAAGATGATGACCTTATTGCAATGATTGCTAAAATGTTTAACCGTTTCAAAGCAAGAGCAATTAGGCCATCTGGACAATTTGCATCCAGTTCTTCCACTGACAAGACCAATTTGACATGCTTTAAGTGTGGCAAAAAGGGTCATTTCATGAAAGAGTGCAGGTCCAACCAGTTTGTATCCAAGCCTGGTCCATTCTCTTCAAATAATAAGCCTGATGATAGCTATAAACTGAAATATAAAAAGCTTAAGGCCCAAATTGCTCTCATGGCACAACAAATTGAAACCAATAAGAAGTGCATGATTGCAACAACTGAAGAGAAGTGGGTTCCTTCTGATGAATCATCTGCTGATGAAGAAGAGGAAAGAGATTGCTGTTACATGGCTCTGGCAGACGATGAGCACCTGGTGAAGGAAGATGTCACATCTGGACGATGGGTAGACATTGTTATTAAGAAGATTAGTGATTATGATTGTGCAACTGACCAAGAACTAAAACTGGACATAGCTGAAGCTCTTAATTCTGATTTGATTTTTGTAGAAACTGTTAGATCTGATTGTGTAAATGGTCTAGAAACAGATTCTTCTGAAATAACTGCTTTAAAATCAAAGTTAAAAGAACTTCAAGACATTGAACTGGCATTTCAAGCCCAGGTTCTGGTAACTGAACAATTGATTCAAGAAAAACAAGATCTTGAAATCATTTTAGAGAAAGAAAAACTGGTGATTAAATCATGGCTAGAAACCAAAAAGCCATATGATGCTGGAGTAAAACAATTTCCTGCTCAAAAACGTGCATACTTAGATGGAAATACTCATGTAGCATCATTAATACCAGTAATCGATCGATTACCAGAGGAGTTCAGGCCCACCACTGTTTATGATGAGCCTGTAACTCCCAAGACCAATTTTTACCCAGTTCAATCCCCAAAGGTTAAGACTGGAGCGCTCCAGATGACTGCTCCAGTTAAAGAGGTCTATCAGAATAAACCTTTGCCTCAGACCAATCCCCTACCTAAGCCTAGGACTGGAAAGGCTAAGGTGTCATCTGAAGAAAATATTTTGTCCAGGTTAGAGAGCCAAATTCAAATTCTGACTCGTCAATCACAAAGTTTTAATGCAAGATTAAACTTTATTGAGGGTACTTCATCTGGCCCTAGACAAAATACAAAACCTTTTACTAAGAAAGACAAATTTATTTCTCCGGTTGAGAAAATGAAAAAGGTTTCAAAATCATCAACCCCAGTAGTCTTTTCAACTAAGACCACTGTTGAAGAAAGTGAACTAAACCAGATTGCCCCAGGGACCTATAAGGGAGGGTCCAGTGAACCCATCAGTCGATGGGTTCCCAAATCTAACTGATAAGTATCTGGTGTATGTGCAGGGCGATCGAAAGAAATATATCTGGTATCTTGACAGTGCTGCTGGTAGGACGATGACCGGATGTAAGACCTTGCTGGAGGAGTTCACCATTTCTGATGGACCCTCCATTACTTTTGGAAATGATGGTTATGGAAAGACTGAGGGATACGGTGTTCTGAACAATGGACAAGTCAAGTTCAGACGTGTTGCATTTGTGAATGGTTTGAAATATAACCTGATCAGTGTAAGTCAACTGTGTGATGATGGCTATCAAGTTCTATTCAATATTGCTCAGGGTATCGTATTCAACAAGGACTGGAAGGTACTGTTGATTGCTCCTAGAAAAGGGAATGTGTACGTGATGGATATGGAAAGCTCTCCTTCAGAGCAATGTTTCTATACTCAAGCTGATGAAGACACAAACTGGTTATGGCATAAAAGGTTATCCCATTTAAATTTCAAGAATATTAATAAGTTGTCCAGAAAACAACTTGCAGATGGGATAGCTTCAGTTTCCTTCAAAAAGGAAAGGCCATGTCCAGGATGTGAGATGGGTAAGCAAAAACGTACCAGTTTCAAGACCAGACAGAACTTCAGCATTTCTGAACCTCTTCATATGCTTCATGTGGACCTCTTTGGTCCAGTGAACGTTCAGACTCGTGCTGGTAAAAGATATACCCTGGTGATCGTAGATGAATTCTCCAGATATTGTTGGGTGATCTTTCTTAGGTCTAAAAATGAAGCTGTTGCTGAAATCATCAGTCTTATCAAGCAAATTGAGCTCAAGTACAGTCGAAAAGTGTGTCAGTTAAGAAGTGACAATGGAACAGAATTCCAGAATGCAACTCTGGAGTCATTCTGTACTGACACTGGCATCTCCCAGAATTTCTCATCAGCCCGCTCTCCAGAACAAAATGGAGTGGTGGAAAGGAAGAATCGAATGCTGATAGAAGCTGCCACGAGTATGCTTGCTGAATCTGGTCTGTCTACCAGTTTCTGGGCGGAAGCAATTGCAACTGCTTGCCACACCCAGAATCGATCAGTGTACATCAAAAGACATAAAAAGACAGCCTATGAAGTCTTAAGAAATAGAAAACCAAATTTTGGTTATTTTCACGTTTTTGGAGGTCCAGTTTACATCCTGAACGACTCCATTCAGCTAGGCAAATTTGATGCCAAAGCTGATGAAGACACAAACTGGTTATGGCATAAAAGGTTATCCCATTTAAATTTCAAGAATATTAATAAGTTGTCCAGAAAACAACTTGCAGATGGGATAGCTTCAGTTTCCTTCAAAAAGGAAAGGCCATGTCCAGGATGTGAGATGGGTAAGCAAAAACGTACCAGTTTCAAGACCAGACAGAACTTCAGCATTTCTGAACCTCTTCATATGCTTCATGTGGACCTCTTTGGTCCAGTGAACGTTCAGACTCGTGCTGGTAAAAGATATACCCTGGTGATCGTAGATGAATTCTCCAGATATTGTTGGGTGATCTTTCTTAGGTCTAAAAATGAAGCTGTTGCTGAAATCATCAGTCTTATCAAGCAAATTGAGCTCAAGTACAGTCGAAAAGTGTGTCAGTTAAGAAGTGACAATGGAACAGAATTCCAGAATGCAACTCTGGAGTCATTCTGTACTGACACTGGCATCTCCCAGAATTTCTCATCAGCCCGCTCTCCAGAACAAAATGGAGTGGTGGAAAGGAAGAATCGAATGCTGATAGAAGCTGCCACGAGTATGCTTGCTGAATCTGGTCTGTCTACCAGTTTCTGGGCGGAAGCAATTGCAACTGCTTGCCACACCCAGAATCGATCAGTGTACATCAAAAGACATAAAAAGACAGCCTATGAAGTCTTAAGAAATAGAAAACCAAATTTTGGTTATTTTCACGTTTTTGGAGGTCCAGTTTACATCCTGAACGACTCCATTCAGCTAGGCAAATTTGATGCCAAAGCTGATGAAGGGTATTTCTTAGGCTATTCAGCCATTCGCAAGGCCTTCAGAGTCTACAACAAGAGACTGGAGAAGGTCCATGAGTCAATTCATGTCACATTTGATGAATCAAATGTTGAAATCAATAAGAAGCTAGCCCTTGACACTCCCCCAGTAACTCTAATTATCTTTTGTGAATCTGATCCAATAAACGACAAAAATGAAGATTCAAAAGACACAGTTTCCAGTCATCCTGATCTGGAACCTGTTCAGAAAAAGAAGCTCTCAAGTAGTACTCCATTCTATCCTTCTATTAATTTCAAACTACCCTCTGAAATTAATATTGGTTCAGATGTTCGTTCTACTCCCCCAGTATCAGTGTCAGTTGAAAATAGACCAGAAATGTCTTCTTATGAAGAATTCCAAACTGAACCAGTACTTCAGGAAATGCCTTCAAATGAAGAATTTCATGATGCAAATCGTGATTTAAATGACTCAGATGAAGATACTGAAGTAGTCTGGCAAGATCCTCCTCCAGAAGCAACTCCAGAGGAGACTCAACTGAATTCTTGCACTGATATTGTTGTCAGTAACAATCCTGGTCAGTACTCCAGATGGAAAACCAGTGAACACCACTGTCTATAGAGGCATGGTTGGTTCACTGATGTATTTAACTGCCAGTAGACCAGATATTATGTTTTTTTGAGTCCCAAATATAGATGAACAACAAACCCGACTGGCAAGTACAACTGATCTTGATGGACAAGTTCAGTTTACGATCCAGATATGGATAACAAGAAACAATTGACTAGATATAAAATGTAAGAACAAGTGGCAGAAACTATATAAGGATATATATAAATATAATCAAGTATGTAGCATTGAGACACGTTGTTTTCTTTTCAATGTATTTGATTTATTGATGTATAAACAAATACAAGGATTGTTGCGGAACAAAGATAAACACCCAAGTGTAAGTATCTAAACAATCCTGAAATACAAGTGATCTAATTAACTTGGAAATACTCGTAAGTTTACTTAGAGTATATCTCACAAGTTGCAATGCTAAAGTTTCAAGCTCTTTGCAAGTTGTGAGAAGACTTTGTATTTATAGACCAAGTCCATGATGACATGGACAAGATCGTACAAATGTGGTTGTAAGCATTTAAGGAATTAAACCATAAATCCTTACATGCTGCACTTGGAAGAGTATATAAGTCACTTGATGTGACTTATAGTACTAGGTTCCAAGCCTATACTTTGTACCTTTTGTTAATAGATAAATCTATTAACCGGATAAAGGTGTAAAGTAAAAGTCTTCCTCGTAATCAGTGTAAAGTGTTGTAAATACTTTACACTGAGATGCTTCAGTCTTGATCTGGTAGAATCACTCTTTGCTCGCTTCTGAGATGATTCTCTTCTTCATACTTCAGTCTTTGACTTCAGAATGAATGCTTCAGATTTATCTCGATCTGAACTGAAGTGAAGCTTCAGTGAAGGAATTCTGAGACACCTCAGAATTCTGTACAAATGTCTTCACTAAACTTCAAGCTATTTCTGAACAAATTATACTTGGTCGATTTTCGACCTAACAAATTCCCCCTATTTGTTCTGAAATAGTGCATGCATCTCAGACTTCTATCTATACATGTTTGTAAGTCTGAAATGCAAGTTTTTGTTTAAGTTGTAAAAATTTTCTAAGTACATCTTATAGATCATTGATGTCTCAGAATTTTACTTGTGGTTTTCTAACTTAAACCTATCATCTACTTATTGATTACAACATGCAACATATATATACAAACTGAAATGATAGTTACAAATGTAAATTCTTTACAAGTACATGATAGTCTGAAGAGAAACTACTTCTTGGCAGGCCTTGAACCAGAAGGTGCCTCAGCTAGGTTTTCTCTTCAGTGGAGAGTGATCCTTTTTGCCAAACAGCCTTCCTTCAATCTCTACCTTGGCTTGCATCTTTTGTTGTATTCTTGCTAACCATGCACCAGTCAAGGCAGATTTTGGTTTCCCTTTCAGAACCTGGATCATCTCCCTGTGCTCAGAAATCCCAAATGTATGAACTGAAACTTGATTGTATTCTTCAGCTGCCCTACCTTCTCTTTTCACAACCAAGTCAAATAACTTCAATCCATCAGCCTTTGTAACTTCCATATCAATGATTTTGGCTGGATGCGATCGATGGTTCATATAGTGATCATACTGAACCTTTTCATGTTTTCTTTTGATGTATAAACAAATACAAGGATTGTTGCGGAACAAAGATAAACACCCAAGTGTAAGTATCTAAACAATCCTGAAATACAAGTGATCTAATTAACTTGGAAATACTCGTAAGTTTACTTAGAGTATATCTCACAAGTTGCAATGCTAAAGTTTCAAGCTCTTTGCAAGTTGTGAGAAGACTTTGTATTTATAGACCAAGTCCATGATGACATGGACAAGATCGTACAAATGTGGTTGTAAGCATTTAAGGAATTAAACCATAATTCCTTACATGCTGCACTTGGAAGAGTATATAAGTCACTTGATGTGACTTATAGTACTAGGTTCCAAGCCTATACTTTGTACCTTTTGTTAATAGATAAATCTATTAACTGGATAAAGGTGTAAAGTAAAAGTCTTCCTCGTAATCAGTGTAAAGTGTTGTAAATACTTTACACTGAGATGCTTCAGTCTTCGATCTGGTAGAATCACTCTTTGCTCGCTTCTGAGATGATTCTCTTCTTCATACTTCAGTCTTTGACTTCAGAATGAATGCTTCAGATTTATCTCGATCTGAACTGAAGTGAAGCTTCAGTGAAGGAATTCTGAGACATCTCAGAATTCTGTACAAATGTCTTCACTAAACTTCAAGCTATTTCTGAACAAATTATACTTGGTCGATTTCCGACCTAACAAATTCCCCCTATTTGTTCTGAAATAGTGCATGCATCTCAGACTTCTATCTATACATGTTTGTAAGTCTGAAATACAAGTGATCTAATTAACTTGGAAATACTCGTAAGTTTACTTAGAGTATATCTCACAAGTTGCAATGCTAAAGTTTCAAGCTCTTTGCAAGTTGTGAGAAGACTTTGTATTTATAGACCAAGTCCATGATGATGTGGACAAGATCGTACAAATGTGGTTGTAAGCATTTAAGGAATTAAACCTAATTCCTTACATGCTGCACTTGGAAGAGTATATAAGTCACTTGATGTGACTTATAGTACTAGGTTCCAAGCCTATACTTTGTACCTTTTGTTAATAGATAAATCTATTAACTGGATAAAGGTGTAAAGTAAAAGTCTTCCTCGTAATCAGTGTAAAGTGTTGTAAATACTTTACACTGAGATGCTTCAGTCTTCGATCTGGTAGAATCACTCTTTGCTCGCTTCTGAGATGATTCTCTTCTTCATACTTCAGTCTTTGACTTCAGAATGAATGCTTCAGATTTATCTCGATCTGAACTGAAGTGAAGCTTCAGTGAAGGAATTCTGAGACATCTCAGAATTCTGTACAAATGTCTTCACTAAACTTCAAGCTATTTCTGAACAAATTATACTTGGTCGATTTCCGACCTAACAAATTCCCCCTATTTGTTCTGAAATAGTGCATGCATCTCAGACTTCTATCTATACATGTTTGTAAGTCTGAAATACAAGTTTTTGTTTAAGTTGTAAAAATTTTCATAAGTACATCTTATAGATCATTGATGTCTCAGAATTTTACTTGTGGTTTTCTAACTTAAACCTATCATCTACTTATTGATTACAACATGCAACATATATATACAAACTGAAATGATAGTTACAAATGTAAATTCTTTACAAGTACATGATAGTCTGAAGAGAAACTACTTCTTGGCAGGCCTTGAACCAGAAGGTGCCTCAGTAGGTTTTCTCTTCAGTGGAGAGTGATCCTTTTTGCCAAACAGCCTTCCTTCAATCTCTACCTTGGCTTGCATCTTTTGTTGTATTCTTGCTAACCATGCACCAGTCAAGGCAGATTTTGGTTTCCCTTTCAGAACCTGGATCATCTCCCTGTGCTCAGAAATCCCAAATGTATGAACTGAAACTTGATTGTATTCTTCAGCTGCCCTACCTTCTCTTTTCACAACCAAGTCAAATAACTTCAATCCATCAGCCTTTGTAACTTCCATATCAATGATTTTGGCTGGATGCGATCGATGGTTCATATAGTGATCATACTGAACCTTTTCATGTTTTCTTTGGGTCTCAGCAGCATCATCAGATATTGGTTTGAGTGAAGTAAAGACAACATCACGAGAATCTTTCTTTGCAGTCCTTGTTCCAGTTCTGGGCTTTGTGGGTGGTCTGAACAACTCTTTTTCTACTTTCTGAACTTCGGCCAGAATTTCCTTCCTTTTGATCGCCATTTCTTTTTCTCTATTTTTCTTTAAGTCTTCAATGGATAACTTAAAGGTCAGACTTTCCAACTTTTGTTCCAGAGGAGAGTAGTTCATCCCACATTCATATTCCAGCATATCCACCAAAGCCTTTTGCACTCTTGGATCATTTTTGATTTTTAAGTACCTTTCCAATGATAACCCAAGAGCTGCAGCATCTATGTGATCAAGGGTTCCCATCTTCAGATGTTGTTCCCTTTCTCTTTCTTTGTTCTCCCTCCACATAATAAATTGGTTGGAAACCTGCTTTTGCAATGTTTCCAACTTCTTGCTATCAGCTTCAAGATTGTGCAAGGGATAGCCGTGCTCGTCCACATTCTCACCAACAATGATTCCAGAACCCTTAGAACCTTGCTTTGGTTCTTCTCCTTCTAGAGCCTTTCCTTTTCCCTTATCTTTCTTCTGAACTTGTTCCCCCTGAACTGAGGCACTACCAGAAGGTACCTCAGTGTGCTTCTTGGTTGCTTCAATTATCTCTTGAGTACTAGCAAGCAAACCAATAGGCACACCACTTCCCCCTTTGGGAATCTCTGAAGGCAGTCTAGCATAAAGATCAACAGTAGATTTAATTGCCTTCAGTGGTTCCCAACTTTGTTGTTCTAGGCAATCACAAATACCTTTTGCCATTGTAGCAAACTGAGCCTTTAGTCTGAATGAAGAACTAAGGTTCAGTGCTTCTTGATCTTTTAAGTCCTTCAACATCTTTCTATCTTCTTCAGTGAAAGAAGCAGGGGGAGGAGGAGCATTTGCGAGGATGGGGGCTGGCTCAGAATCAGATTGATTCGCCTCCAATAGTTCCTCGTCAAACTCAAAGTCAGCAAGAGAATCAAGATTCTCCTGAGGTAGCTCATCGTCATCCCAGAAAGCATTCACTTTTACAATCTGGTCAGATATGCCCTGGTTTGGGTCACTAGTACCCTCACCAGATTCTGGTTCAACATCTGCAGAAGCAGGTGCATCGTCACCAGATTCAACGATTTGTTCAATCGTAGGTACACTAACGGGTCCCACATTCTTTTGTGGCCCACTTAGTGACCTTTCTGGACCAGCTAGTGTGGCTGAAACAGTTTTAGTAAATACCTGAAGCATAGCAGAGGAGAGTTCAGGCTCATCTTCAGTAATGGTTGCCTTTGAGAAATCTCTGCCATATTCAGGTACAGAAGCTTCAGGTCCAGCTTGATTATAAGCTTCTCCAAGGATATCCATAAAACACAAGCTTAAAAATCTTGGGAAAGCAATATGCAGACTTCTCTTTCCTTTTAACTTTGTAATCAACTGAGCAAAGAGAATCTCAGCAAAATCTGCTTGCATCCCATTCCAAATGTAATACCCCATCTCAACTTGGGGTAATGAAAGTTGGTCCAACCCTCCATGGTTGCCACCAAGACTCTCCACAATCTGGGTCCAGAAGAACCTCCAGCAATTGCCAAAACCAGACATGAAAATGTGTCCAGAGGTCTTCAAATTACCATCAGCATCCTCCATATCACCATGACCAGTGGCGACTAGAACCTCCCTGAAATTGACTCCTTTGAGTCTTTTAGCAAACACCTGGGGAGGTTCGAGGTAGTTCAGATGAAGGGAATTTCTGAACCCCTCAAGAGTGATGACACACTTCTTGGTGCCCTTATTTAGAGTGAAGGAGATGGATTGTTCATCCTTATTTACCACAGCAGTGTACCAGAATTCAAGCAAGTATCGATGATACAATGCTTGAGGATTTGCGGTCAACGCATAATGGAAAGGGGACTGCTCCCAAAAATTGTTGATTCTTCCCATTAAGGTTTCGGACTTCACATTCAATTGAGCCAAAAAGTTGCTCATGTTGAATCGGATTTGAGAAGGTGTGAAGTTCTTTGGCCATTGTAGCAAACTGAGCCTTTAGTCTGAATGAAGAACTAAGGTTCAGTGCTTCTTGATCTTTTAAGTCCTTCAACATCTTTCTATCTTCTTCAGTGAAAGAAGCAGGGGGAGGAGGAGGGGCGTTTGCGAGGATGGGGGCTGGCTCAGAATCAGATTGATTCGCCTCCAATAGTTCCTCGTCAAACTCAAAGTCAGCAAGAGAATCAAGATTCTCCTGAGGTAGCTCATCGTCATCCCAGAAAGCATTCACTTTTACAATCTGGTCAGATATGCCCTGGTTTGGGTCACTAGTACCCTCACCAGATTCTGGTTCAACATCTGCAGAAGCAGGTGCATCGTCACCAGATTCAACGATTTGTTCAATCGTAGGTACACTAACGGGTCCCACATTCTTTTGTGGCCCACTTAGTGACCTTTCTGGACCAGCTAGTGTGGCTGAAACAGTTTTAGTAAATACCTGAAGCATAGCAGAGGAGAGTTCAGGCTCATCTTCAGTAATGGTTGCCTTTGAGAAATCTCTGCCATATTCAGGTACAGAAGCTTCAGGTCCAGCTTGATTATAAGCTTCTCCAAGGATATCCATAAAACACAAGCTTAAAAATCTTGGGAAAGCAATATGCAGACTTCTCTTTCCTTTTAACTTTGTAATCAACTGAGCAAAGAGAATCTCAGCAAAATCTGCTTGCATCCCATTCCAAATGTAATACCCCATCTCAACTTGGGGTAATGAAAGTTGGTCCAACCCTCCATGGTTGCCACCAAGACTCTCCACAATCTGGGTCCAGAAGAACCTCCAGCAATTGCCAAAACCAGACATGAAAATGTGTCCAGAGGTCTTCAAATTACCATCAGCATCCTCCATATCACCATGACCAGTGGCGACTAGAACCTCCCTGAAATTGACTCCTTTGAGTCTTTTAGCAAACACCTGGGGAGGTTCGAGGTAGTTCAGATGAAGGGAATTTCTGAACCCCTCAAGAGTGATGACACACTTCTTGGTGCCCTTATTTAGAGTGAAGGAGATGGATTGTTCATCCTTATTTACCACAGCAGTGTACCAGAATTCAAGCAAGTATCGATGATACAATGCTTGAGGATTTGCGGTCAACGCATAATGGAAAGGGGACTGCTCCCAAAAATTGTTGATTCTTCCCATTAAGGTTTCGGACTTCACATTCAATTGAGCCAAAAAGTTGCTCATGTTGAATCGGATTTGAGAAGGTGTGAAGTTCTTTGGCCATGTGGCAGATGTTTTCACATCACTCGATGGAGTATATTCAAAATTTATGAGCGATTTGTGTTGCGAAGAAGATGATGATTTAGACATTTTAAGAATTGAAAAATGAAAGTGAAATGAATATGAAGAGTTAAGGAATTTGTATTTAAGATGGAACACAAAGGTAATTTTCCAATTTAAAACAATTTCTGGGGTCAAGTCCGCATTTAATGCAGAGACGTTTGAGTGACCCCACCCTGCACACTTTTTCAGAAAAAGTACTCATTTCTTTCTCTTTTACGGCGCAACTTGTGTGACACATAAGCATGACCAATCCTAAGTTAAAAACCTAGTATGTAGTATGCCACGTGTACACACAATTGACCAAGTATCAAAAAAAAATATCTTGAAAAGACTATTGTATTTCAGTGATGACAAGTCAAGTTCTGAGCATGGTCAGTTCCAAAGAGATCTGAACCATCTCAGTCAATAAAATTCAACTGAAATATTTTTGATTTTCTGAAGTGCTTCAGTTAAATACATTTTTCTGAGCAAAAAGTCCCCCCTCAAAAATGAAGGTTTATTTTAAAGTTTGAAAAATATTTAACATTCCCCCTGAAGTGATGATCCATGAATTAATAAGTGCCAAGATAGTATCACAAAGGCGTTCGATAGCTAGGCGAGCAAAAATTACATGGATCGCTCAGACTGGTGAACCAGATCAGTGTCACTGAGGCGTTCATAACAAGATTACCAGTCTAAGGATTTAACATACCCAACTCACTGACTAGATGTTTAAAGGTTTTGACATCTAAAGGTTTTGTGAAAACATCAGCGAGTTGCTTATCAGTGGGAATAAAGTGCAATTCAATATCTCCTTTCAGAATATGATCACGAATGAAATGATACCTGAGGTCGATGTGCTTGGTTTTCGAGTGCATCACAGGATTGTGAGATATGGCAATGGCACTAGTGTTATCACAAAAGATTGGAGTCTTTGTGTAAGTAACACCATAATCAGTCAGCTGGTTTTTCATCCATAGAATCTGAGCACAACAACTTGCTGCAGAAATGTACTCAGCTTCTGCAGTTGATAGTGATACTGCAGTCTGCTTCTTACTAGTCCAGCTTACTAATTTGCCACCAAGGAAATGACACCCACCAGTGGTACTTTTCCTGTCTATCTTGCAACCTGCATGATCAGAATCTGAATAACCCATTAGATCTAGACTAGAGCCTTTGGGATACCAAAGACCCAGTCTGGGGACACCTTTAAGGTATCTGAAGATCCTTTTAACAGCATTTGCATGTGCCTCTCTGGGATCAGACTGAAATCTAGCACAAAGGCATGTTGCAAACATTATGTCTGGTCTACTTGCAGTTAAATACATTTTTCTGAGCAAAAAGTCCCCCCTCAAAAATGAAGGTTTATTTTAAAGTTTGAAAAATATTTAACATTCCCCCTGAAGTGATGATCCATGAATTAATAAGTGCCAAGATAGTATCACAAAGGCGTTCGATAGCTAGGCGAGCAAAAATTACATGGATCGCTCAGACTGGTGAACCAGATCAGTGTCACTGAGGCGTTCATAACAAGATTACCAGTCTAAGGATTTAACATACCCAACTCACTGACTAGATGTTTAAAGGTTTTGACATCTAAAGGTTTTGTGAAAACATCAGCGAGTTGCTTATCAGTGGGAATAAAGTGCAATTCAATATCTCCTTTCAGAATATGATCACGAATGAAATGATACCTGAGGTCGATGTGCTTGGTTTTCGAGTGCATCACAGGATTGTGAGATATGGCAATGGCACTAGTGTTATCACAAAAGATTGGAGTCTTTGTGTAAGTAACACCATAATCAGTCAGCTGGTTTTTCATCCATAGAATCTGAGCACAACAACTTGCTGCAGAAATGTACTCAGCTTCTGCAGTTGATAGTGATACTGCAGTCTGCTTCTTACTAGTCCAGCTTACTAATTTGCCACCAAGGAAATGACACCCACCAGTGGTACTTTTCCTGTCTATCTTGCAACCTGCATGATCAGAATCTGAATAACCCATTAGATCTAGACTAGAGCCTTTGGGATACCAAAGACCCAGTCTGGGGACACCTTTAAGGTATCTGAAGATCCTTTTAACAGCATTTGCATGTGCCTCTCTGGGATCAGACTGAAATCTAGCACAAAGGCATGTTGCAAACATTATGTCTGGTCTACTTGCAGTTAAATACATCAGTGAACCAACCATACCACGATATTTTGTATGGTCCACTGGTTTTCCATGTGGATCAGAATCCAAAGTTAATGGAGCAGAAATAGGAGTATCTTTTGATGAGACTGAATCAAATTGATATTTCTTTAGTAAATCTCTGACATATTTTTCTTGGTTTATGAAAATACCATCTTCAGTTTGTTTTACTTGAAGTCCCAGAAAATATGTCAGTTCACCCATCATACTCATTTCATACTCATTTCATACTCAGAAGACATGATTTTAGAAAATTTTCACACATCTTCTCATTTGTAGAACCAAACACAATATCATCAACATAAATTTGTACTAAAAGGATATCACTTTTATCATGTAATATGAACAAAGTGTTATCAATTGCACCACGTTTAAAACCATTTTTAAGAAGATGTTTAGTAAGAGTATCATACCAGGCTCTGGGTGCTTGTCTCAGACCATATAAGGCTTTGTTCAGTCTGTACACCCAATGTGGTTTTTCTTCATTGATGAACCCTGGTGGTTGATACACATAAACGACTTCTTCTAGTTCTCCATTCAGGAATGCACTTTTGACATCCATTTGATAGACTTTAAATTGATGATGAGCTGCAAAAGCTAAGAATATTCTGATAGCTTCAAGTCTGGCAACTGGTGCAAAAGTTTCATCAAAATCTATTCCCTCTTCTTGTGCATATCCTTTTGCAACAAGTCTTGCTTTGTTTCTGATGATATGACCATCTTCATCCATCTTGTTTCTGAAGACCCATCTTGTCCCAATTGGTTCCTTCTTCAGGTTACTGGGACAAGGAACGAGTTCCCATACATCGTTTCTTTTAAACTGGTTGAGCTCATCTTGCATGGCTTCAACCCAGCTTGGGTCTTTCATAGCCTCGTCAATCTTCTTGGGTTCAATAAGAGATAAGAAACTGACGTTTAAGCATTGATCGCTTGTGGCTCTTCTGGTCTGAACCCCACTAGTGGAATTCCCAATGATTTGCTCGATAGGATGTGCTTTAGTCCACTTAGTGTATTGACCAGGATGAATAATGATATCAGTGCAAGAACTTCTCTGAGTAACTTCAGGAGGAGCTTCAGAAAATACATCTGCAGCTCCTTCTTCTTCCTGCAGATCATGACTTGCATCATGAAATTCTTCAGATTGAGGTTGCTCAGTGGAGCCTGATATCAGAGGAGAAGCAGCATGTACATCTGATCCAATAGTCAGTTCAGAAGGCAGTTTGAAACTGACTGGAGGATAAAATGGAATGTTGCTAGGCTTTTTTATTGTTGGTTCTGAACGGAGACGTTCAGAAGCAGGTTCAGGTGACTGATCAGTTTCAGTAATAGGATCAGAATCACCAAAACTTATTGGACTTTCTGAGGGTGGTACAGGAATGGAATTTTTAAAGATTGCAGAATTTGATTCATCAAAGGTAACATGAATTGACTCATCAACCTTTTCAAGTCTCTTGTTAAAGACTCTAAAGGCTTTGCGATTTGATGAATATCCTAGGAAGTATCCTTCATCAGCTTTTGCGTCAAATTTTCCAAGCTGACTAGAATCATTCAGAATGTATACTGGACACCCAAATACATGGAAGTATCCAATATTAGGCTTTCTATTTCTGAGTACTTCATAGGAGGTCTTCTTGTGTCTTTTGACGTAGATAGATCTGTTCTGAGTGTAGCATGCAGTTGCAACAGCTTCAGCCCAGAAATTCTTGGGAAGACCAGATTCATTCAACATACTTCTAGCAGCTTCAATCAGCGTACGATTCTTTCTTTCTACAACACCATTCTGCTCTGGTGTGTGGGCTGAGGAGAAGTTCTGAGATATGCCAGTTTCAGTGCAGAAGGACTCCAGAGTGGCATTTCTGAATTCAGTGCCATTGTCACTTCTGAGCTGACAAACTTTTCGCTTGTATTTGAGCTCAATTTGTTTGATGAGAGCAATGATTTCAGCAGCAGCTTCACTTTTGGACCTGAGGAAAATCACCTAGCAGTATCTTGAATATTCATCAACTATAACAAGGGTGTATTTCTTTCCTGCTCTGGTCTGAACATTCACTGGTCCAAAAAGGTCCATGTGAAGCATATGAAGAGGTTCAGTAATACTAAAGCTTTGCTTTGTCTTGAATGAAGCTCTTTTCTGCTTACCCATTTCACAACCTGGACATGGCTTGTCTTTGTTGAAAGACATAGAGGGTATCCCATCAACAAGTTGTTTTCTTGACAACTTATTAATGTTCTTGAAGTTCAGATGGGATAGTCTCTTGTGCCACAACCAATTTGTGTCTTCATCTGCCTTTGAGTAGAAACATTGTTCAGAGGTAGAAGGATTCATATCAATGACATAAATGTTTCCCTTTCTTGGTGCAATCAGTACCACCTTTCCATCTCTGTTGAATATGGTGCCTTGTGAAATATCAAATAGAACCTTGAAGCCATCATCACATAGTTGACTGACACTGATCAGGTTATATTTCAAACCGTTCACATATGCAACACGTGTGAATTTGACTTGACCATTATTCACCACACCATATCCCTCAGTTTTTCCATTACCATCATTTCCAAAAACAATTGAGGGCCCCTCTTGCACCCTATATTCCTCTAGCAGGGTCTGATAACCAGTCATGGTTCGGCCAGCAGCACTGTCCAGAAACCATATGTTCTTCTTTCGGTCTCCCTGCACACAATCAAAGATTAGTTCTTTTTGGGAACCCATCTTTGGATGGGTTCACTAGACTCTCCCTTAGCAGTCTCAGATTTCTTTGGTTCATAAGGAACAGAAGGATCAAAGGGATTTCAGTCATTATTTCAGATGACAGAAAAATAGTTGGTTTGATGGGGTTTTCAACCTTTTTCTTTTCAGATTTTTTCTTGGTTTGCTTAGAAAAAGGTTTTGTGTTTTGTTTAGGTTGAAGAGGAGGAGTTTCAACATTTTTTAAACGTGCATTACAACTCTGCACTTGTCTAGCCAATAGTTGAAATTGACTTTCTAACCTTAACAAAATTGATTCTTCATTAGACACCTGAGCCTTACCAGAATCTGAGGTAGAAGGCTCAGTGGGGGAGATATTTTTCTTCTTCTTTAGGCCTTTAGAGACCTTAGATGAAGTCTGAGGGGATGGCTTTTTGGTTTTAGCCATTCTTTCTGAACCAGTTGTCTGAGCTGTTTCAGATTTACCCTCAGATTGTTCCTGGACTCTATCAGTCACAGTTTTCTGTTTGCCAACTTTAGGAAAAATAATTTCAGGTTTCATTTCCTTTGGAAGTGCATCTAAATCAGTGATTATAGATGCCATGTGAAGATCACCAGATTCATATGCTGTTTTTTGATTTGCAAAAGTATTTTTAATTGCAGCATCTGGTTTTGGTGCACTCATCGAAGACTTAATTATTTTCTGCTCTTTTTCAAGGATGGTTTTTAACTCTTCTTTTTCCAACTCTAAAGTGGCAACCATAGACTGATAACTTTTTAGAGCCAAATGAACATCTTTCAGTTCTTTCAATCTGGCATGACTAGCGTTCAGTTCAGAGGCATTGTTTTCAAACATTTTTAGGCTTTCTGAACGCACTGTCTCAACAAAGGAGATGTCAGCCTCTAAAAGAACCAAAAGGTCCAGTTTGTGTTCCTCATTTTCTTCATAGCCAAAATTACTGACCTTTTTCATCACTATATCCACCCAGCGACCAGATTCAACATCGGATTTGACCAAATGACCTTGATCTTATTGTGCCATGAAACACATGTCCCTAACTTCTTCTTCATCATCAGATGATTCATCAGAATCTTCCCATTTTTCAGTTTTGGCAATCATACAACTGTTGCTTGAGTTGTCTTGTGCCAGAAGAGCCATATGTGCCTTTAACTTCTTGTATTTGGCCTTATAGCTGTCATCAGACTTCTGAAAAATAGAATGGTTAGGAGCAGATTGTGTTGACTAAATCTGCATTCCTTCATGAAATGTCCTTTCTTGCCGCATTTAAAGCATTCAAGATTGTACTTGTCAATAGAAGCACTGGAAGCAAAGGGTTTGCCAGATCGATTTGATTTGGCCTTAAAACGATTGAACGTTTTAGCCAGCATGGCAACCAGATCATCATTGTCATTCTCATCACAATCATGAGTGACATTAGCAGAGACACCAGTTTTTAACATTTCAGAAACCATCTTCTTCATTGAGTCAAATACATCACTCTCAGAAGATAGTAAAGCAGTACTATGTGGTTCAGAATACTGAACCGTACTAGAACTGGTAGAAACATGATTCTTGGCATCCTGCTCAGCCAAGGCTCTTTCAGCTTTGTTCTCTTCAGTATATCTGAAGGCTCCATAAAGGGAAGCAAGAGTATGATTGTGCAAGGTTTTGCCTTGTCTCAAGACCAAGATTAAATTTTCCCATTTAGAAGGTAAAATGTCACAAAATTTTTCCAACAAAATTTCTTTGTCTTTGGTTACACCCAGGGCTTTCAGTTGGTTTACCAGATTTGTAAATCTGATGTAGGTTTGAGTTAAAGACTCCCCAGGGATAGAAAAGAAAGACTCATATCTTTTGTTTAAAGCAACTTTTCTTGTGACAATTGTCTCATTCGTGCCTTCAAACTGTGTCATTAGTTCCTCCCACATTAATTTGGAATTTTCAAGTAAAACAAGAGTGGGCATAAGGGTTTCTGGAACAGCGTATAAAATCATATTTTGTAACTTGGTGTCCAGGTCTACAAGTCTATGATCTTCCTCAGACCAATGATCCTTCTCCTTAGGTGACTGCCTAGGAGTCTCATCGGCATTTCTGACAACAGTAGAAGCATTCATAGGGACAAAGGGTCCTTCTTTTAAGATATCTGGTAAATGTCTCTCAACACCAGCAATATACTTAAGCATGCACGCTTTCCATGTTTGAAAGTTTTCACTGTTCCCATCAAACTTGGGAACATGATTATTTGGAAAGTGTACGTGAACATTGTGTAATGGTATATTGTTGTTGATGAGAGGGGGTGGGGTAGCATTATTAGGGTCAGGTCGTTCTTATTCAAAGTCAGCCATCTATGCAGATCAAAGGTTAATGAATTGATAAAATTCAACCTTGCCGCTCTGATACCAATTTTGAGTCCCAAATATAGATGAATAACAAACCCGACTGGCAAGTACAACTGATCTTGATGGACAAGTTCAGTTTACGATCCAGATATGGATAACAAGAAACAATTGACTAGATATAAAATGTAAGAACAAGTGGCAGAAACTATATAAGGATATATATAAATATAATCAAGTATGTAGCATTGAGACACGTTGTTTTCTTTTCAATGTATTTGATTTATTGATGTATAAACAAATACAAGGATTGTTGCGGAACAAAGATAAACACCCAAGTGTAAGTATCTAAACAATCCTGAAATACAAGTGATCTAATTAACTTGGAAATACTCGTAAGTTTACTTAGAGTATATCTCACAAGTTGCAATGCTAAAGTTTCAAGCTCTTTGCAAGTTGTAAGAAGACTTTGTATTTATAGACCAAGTCCATGATGACATGGACAAGATCGTACAAAGTGGTTGTGAGCATTTAAGGAATTAAACCATAAATCCTTACATGCTGCACTTGGAAGAGTATATAAGTCACTTGATGTGACTTATAGTACTAGGTTCCAAGCCTATACTTTGTACCTTTTGTTAATAGATAAATCTATTAACCGGATAAGGTGTAAAGTAAAAGTCTTCCTCGTAATCAGTGTAAAGTGTTGTAAATACTTTACACTGAGATGCTTCAGTCTTGATCTGGTAGAATCACTCTCTTGCTCGCTTCTGAGATGATTCTCTTCTTCATACTTCAGTCTTTGACTTCAGAATGAATGCTTCAGATTTATCTCGATCTGAACTGAAGTGAAGCTTCAGTGAAGGAATTCTGAGATACCTCAGAATTCTGTACAAATGTCTTCACTAAACTTCAAGCTATTTCTGAACAAATTATACTTGGTCGATTTTCGACCTAACAGTTTTCAACAAGTTTATGTGCCAGATATCAGTCTAATCCAAAGGAATCTCATATGCTTGCTGTAAAGCGCATACTGAAGTACCTTAAAGGTGTCCCCAGTCTAGGTCTTTGGTATCCCAAAGGCTCAGGCATGGATCTAATGGGTTATTCAGATTCAGATCATGCAGGTTGTAAAATAGATAGGAAATACACAACTGGTGGATGTCATTTCCTAGGTGGCAAACTGGTCAGCTGGACCAGTAAGAAGCAAACTTCAGTTTCATTGTCCACTGCTGAAGCTGAATACGTGTCTGCAGCCAGTTGTTGTGCTCAGATACTCTGGATGAAGAACCAGTTGCTTGATTATGGTATTAAATATTCAAAGACTCCAATCTTTTGTGATAATACCAGTGCCATTGCTATCTCAAACAATCCAGTCATGCACTCCAGAACAAAGCACATTTATCTCAGGTATCACTTCATTCGTGATCATATTATGAAAAACAACATTGAACTCCATTTTATTCCCACTGACAAACAACTCGCTGACATTTTTACCAAACCTCTGGATGTCAAAACTTTTGAATATCTTGTTGGTGAGTTGGGAATGTTAAATCCTTAAATCTGGTGACTGCTCAGATATTGAACGCCTTTGTGTACTATCTTTGCATTATTAGATTTCTGGAACAACATTCCAGGGAAGACTTGAAAAATATTTTCCTATTAAAAGTGTTTTAAGTTCAGGGGGAATTTATTTTCTCACTGGACAAATTCTTCAGAAAATATTACTGGTACCTTGTAAATGTGTCCCTCTCACTGGTAACTGGACAGGTTGAAGTGCGTGTTTGAGTTGACTTATGTCTTCTTGTAAATGTGTCCCTCTCATTTGTCTGTATTAGTTGACGTGCACGTTTGAGGTTACCAGTCTTTCAAAAATGGTTTTTCACTGGTACTTTACTGGAGTGTACCATCAGTACATGTTCACTGGACTAATCCACCAGTGATACTGGAAGGTCCAGTCAACCTCCAGATGCACTGAACTATGTCATAATATTTTCTAAATACTTGGTCTTTGTGTGTGCCACGTAAGCAAACCTTTTTGAAGATATTTTAATCCTACGTGGCATGTAAATTTTTTAACGCAATGATGGTCTTTTTACTTTGGGAAAACAAAAAGTACAAGTTGTTACTGTTTGTGGGCTGTAAACCGTCATGCATTTATGTGTGATGTGATGTAATTAATGCGGATCTCAGAACCCGATCAAAAATGTTATTTGATAATTTCAAATAAACCGTTTGAGTTCCATATTCCTTCTCCTATATATACCCACTTTCAATTTCAATTGCATTTACTTCGAACATATTAACTCCCAAATCTTTCAAATTCCTTCATTAACTTCCTTCTTCATTCAATTTTCCAATCATCATCATCTCTCTTATTTACTCCATTTTCGTTCATTCTTTCATCAAATCTTCATCATAACCTATATATTCAATTTCATTTTCATCTATTCCTTATAAATGGCACCTAGACAATCAAGAACAAAAAATCTGCTTGCCAATGAATACATTCCTTCGGAAAATGTTGCTAGGGCACCTCATATCAATCTTGAGGCAAGTGCCATAAGAATCAATATGAATAACTGGATGGCCAGACTCTCTCTGTCCAGTGTTCATGATGCCCAATCGATTATTGGGAGATTGAACTCATTCTTTCTCTCTTGCCCATTATATGGTGCATTAACATTGAATCCAGGAAGGATGTACCACGAGTATTTGTGTGAATTCTGGCACACGGCTACATATGACAATGAAACTTCATCGATCAACTATACTCTCAAGGGAGGTACCAGATCCCTTGGTTTCACTGCAAGTCTATTCAGGTCTGTTCTTCAGTTAAACTATCTTGACCTGGATGAGTTGCCGATTGAGCTTCCCACTGGTATAAATACAAGGGAAGTATGCAGGCTGATGGGGCATACAGATATCCAGAAAAGGGACTATCTACATGAGCAAACTGTCAGACTCATGGAGATATTTCTTTACACATATTGTTGAGTGTCTAGGAGGCAGCTCTAGAGGATTAGACCAGATTAATCAAACACACCTCCAGATTGCCTACTGTTTATGGTTTGGGCTTAGAGTGGATTTTGCCCAAATCCTTTTTGATGACTTGGTTGAGCGACTTAGAGTGAAAGGAAGAAAACCGTTCGTTCCTTATATTCGTTTCCTTTCTCTAATGTTTAAAAATGCTCTTGGAGACCAGTATGATATGGATACTACTCACTTTTCTGTGAGTGAGTATATGAGAGATCTGGTCAATCTCAGGTCTTCACTGGACGAGGTAGATATTCCTCAGTCCATGCTTTCCCTCCAAAGGGAAGAAGCTGAAATGGCTCCAGATAGAGGTCAAGCTGTTGAAAGAGCCTCTGGAGACCAAGATGTACAGATAATTGAGGCTGTAAAACCCATAAGACAAGTTGCTCCAGAAGGTCATGTACAAGAAGTTATTGAACCTTCCAGATGACCTAGATCTAATAGGCGTCTGATGAGAGCTGGACTCCAGGTGAATCTAGCAAGACATCCTGGTGATGTTATGAATCTGGATGGGTCACCAATTTTTGAATCTGAAGAGGTTGTTGGGCAGGAAACTGATGAACAAGCTAAAAATGTTGCCCAGATTGTAGAACAGGTTGTTGAAGTTGTTGAAGATGTTCAGACTGATGAACAAGCTGAAAATGTTGCCCAGATTGTAGAACAGGTTGTTGAAGTTGTTGAAGATGTTCAGACTGATGAACAAGCTGAAAATGTTGCCCAGATTGTAGAACAGGTTGTTGAAGTTGTTGAAGATGTTCAGACTGATGAACAAGCTGAAAATATTGCCCAGATTGTAGAACAGGTTGTTGAAGTTGTTGAAGATGTTCAGACTGATGAACATGCTTCTGGTGAGCAAGAGGCTCCACTGGACTTAAATGTAGAGGCTGGTGAACAAGTGAATGTTGAGACTGGTGAACAGTCTGGTGAACAGACAGTTGGGATTGCTCCAGAATGGGATGATGTTGACTCCCCAATGTCTGAAGGCTTTGATGTTAACTTGAATTTTCTGGGTGAAGATGTACAAGAAGAAGTAAATCTACCAGAAATGCCAACACCTACACCAGAAATGCCACCACCAGAACCAAACATGCCACCTCCACCACCACCTTCAATTCCAGAAAACACCCAATACTTCACTCCAGCAACCATTCAACCTTCAGAATCTCAACCTCCTCCTCGTGCGCCGGAGTCACCAGTTGCAACGTCTGAAGCTGCAACTGAAGAGGACTGGGCACAAGTTCCTCTAATGACCTGATTACCCTCAAATCTTGAACCTCCCACTGGTCTCTCCACTTCTTCTTCTACCGAGGTCCAAGGCCTTTTAAGTAAGGTGGCGGACCTGGAGAGATCACTCCAGACTTCATCTCAGGTTATTTCAGACTTCAAATCTTTATTATCTAATAACCTGGCATCTGAGATGAATGTCTTTGCTGGAAATGAGAAGCTGGTTTATGAGAAACTAGATGAACTGGTACTGGCCACAAACACCAACACTGAAAAGATCAAGGTGGCAGTCCAGGGATTAGAGAATAGGTTGGTTACTTCTGTTCAGACTGCAGTCACTGGCGAACTGGCAGGTCTGAAAGAAGATGTTCAGAATTTGGTTTTCAGGGTAAGCTCTCTGGAGAGTAGACCCATACTGGAACAGGGTGCAGTTGTTAGCACTATAAGTGATGAATGTACAAGGAAGTTCAGAAACAACATGTTGAAAGAATTATGTGAAGAAGTTTCTGGGACTGTTCTTCGTAGCATTTATGATGGGGTGTTACCCCAAGTAGAAAAGTTACTGGATGAGAAGTTGCCAAAGCACTTTCCTACAGCTGTTGCAAATGTTCAGAAGGAAGTGCAGGCACCCAAGAAAGTTGTGTCTGAAACAACTCCAGTAGAAGGTACAACTTTTTGTCCACTAGACCGACTTATGCTTGAACAGTTGTGGAATGATCTCAAGTCAAGTACTGGAGATTGTTCCAAGGGGGAAAGGTCGTCTGGTGACCAAACTGAAAGAGCATATGGCACTAAAGTCGGGCTTACTGAAAGACAAAGAGCATATGGCACTGAAGCCGGGCTTACTGAAAGACAAAGAGCATATGGCACTGAAGCCGGGCTTACTGAAAGACAAAGAGCATATGGCACTGAAGCCGGGCTTACTGAAAGACAAAGAGCATATGGCACTGAAGTCCGGGCTTACTGAAAGACAAAGAGCATATGGCACTGAAGTCGGGCTTACTGAAAGACAAAGAGCATATGGCACTGAAGCCGGGCTTACTGAAAGACAAAGAGCATATGGCACTGAAGTCGGGCTTACTGAAAGACAAAGAGCATATGGCACTGAAGCCGGGCTTACTGAAAGACAAAGAGCATATGGCACTGAAGCCGGGCTTACTGAAAGACAAAGAGCATATGGCACTGAAGCCGGGCTTACTGAAAGACAAAGAGCATATGGCACTGAAGTCGGGCTTACTGAAAGACAAAGAGCATATGGCACTGAAGCCGGGCTTACTGAAAGACAAAGAGCATATGGCACTGAAGCCGGGCTTACTGAAAGACAAAGAGCATATGGCACTGAAGCCGGGCTTACTGAAAGACAAAGAGCATATGGCACTGAAGCCGGGCTTACTGAAAGACAAAGAGCATATGGCACTGAAGTCGGGCTTACTGAAAGACAAAGAGCATATGGCACTGAAGTCGGGCTTACTGAAAGACAAAGAGCATATGGCACTGAAGCCGGGCTTACTGAAAGACAAAGAGCATATGGCACTGAAGTCCGGGCTTACTGAAAGACAAAGAGCATATGGCACTGAAGCCGGGCTTACTGAAAGACAAAGAGCATATGGCACTGAAGTCGGGCTTACTGAAAGACAAAGAGCATATGGCACTGAAGCCGGGCTTACTGAAAGACAAAGAGCATATGGCACTGAAGCCGGGCTTACTGAAAGACAAAGAGCATATGGTACTGAAGCCGGGCTTACTGAAAGACAAAGAGCATATGGCACTGAAGCCGGGCTTACTGAAAGACAAAGAGCATATGGCGCTGAAGTCGGGCTTACTGAAAGACAAAGAGCATATGGCACTGAAGCCGGGCTTACTGAAAGACAAAGAGCATATGGCACTGAAGCCGGGCTTACTGAAAGACAAAGAGCATATGGCACTGAAGTCGGGCTTACTGAAAGACAAAGAGCATATGGCACTGAAGCCGGGCTTACTGAAAGACAAAGAGCATATGGCACTGAAGTCGGGCTTACTGAAAGACAAAGAGCATATGGCACTGAAGTCGGGCTTACTGAAAGACAAAGAGCATATGGCACTGAAGCCGGGCTTACTGAAAGACAAAGAGCATATGGCACTGAAGTCCGGGCTTACTGAAAGACAAAGAGCATATGGCACTGAAGCCGGGCTTACTGAAAGACAAAGAGCATATGGCACTGAAGTCCGGGCTTACTGAAAGACAAAGAGCATATGGCACTGAAGCCGGGCTTACTGAAAGACAAAGAGCATATGGCACTAAAGCCGGGCTTACTGAAAGAAAAATACAATGAAATGTTGAACTTCAGGGCTGATGCTAGAAGGATCACTGGTGCTGAAATCAAGTTGGCTGAAGATCATGAAGGCATGTCAAAGTTTAAAGTAAAGTTGACCAGGGAGGGTAACTTTACTGACGAAAGGAGAAGTACTTCAGTCCAAGCATTTGGATGGAGTGAACTGAAGGAAATCGCTTTAACGTTCAGGGGGAAGACAAATGTGTCGACTGATGTTAAGGCATTTCTGAAAAGGGTGGAAAAGGTATGGAGAAGAAAGCAACAGATGGAAGTTGCAATGGGCATAAGATCACCAGATTCAATACCATCTTCTCCATCACCAAAGAGAAAGGCTACTGAAGATGCTCCAGAAAGGACATCGAAAAGAAGGGCCTGACTCTTATTGTTTACTTATTGTAAATTATTGTCTTATGAAAATTGTATACTATTTATCAGTTGATGAATGTAATAATAGTTGCAATTTTTTATTTTTATAAGTAAATGATCAGATTTAGTCTAAGTTAAAACTTAATTGATGAAACTGAAAACACTCATGATCTATAAAGTGTTTTCCAGTAACTTAGATTTTTTAGACAAATCGAAACTTGTGTTTTTCAAGCTTACAAAATGTATAGATTCAAGCTTGAAAACACTTGCATTATTTCTAAACAAATAGGGGGAATTTGTCAGGTCCAGATTTAGTCCAGATTTACTGGACTCGCTCCAGACTCGACTACTGGAGCCTCAATGAAGATCTGACCAGAAACGTGTTCTACTGGACCTACTCCAGACTTGGAATCTGGAGTCCCTCTGAAGATTTGTCCAGAAATAATTGAAGACCAGTGAGCAAATACTTGTATAGGAAATCTGGAGTATTCTCCAGATGAGCTCACTGGACTTCACCCCAGTCCAGATCAACTCTACTGAAGACATTCTGACTGAAGTCAAAGACTGAAGTCTGAAGAAAGAAGACTTAACAAATGGCGGAGTCCACTGGAAAGTCTTACCAGATCTGTACACTGGAGGATTGTCAGTGTTCTAGATCCTACAAGTCTGAACACTGATATCAAGGATTGACTTTTCTCTTTACACACTTTCCAAAGAACAATCCACTTGTTCTTTACCAAAGTATACGTGTGTAAAGATGGTTGGATAAAAGGATACACTTGCATTTGATGTGATTTTATTCTTATTCCTTATCCAGTACATTTAATGTTCTTGTCGGATCATTAAATGTATGCAACCATATTTGTACGGCACAAAATTCACTGGAGAATTTTGTTGCCTATAAATACAAAGTCATTTCCTTGACATAAATACTTTTAAGCATTCATTTTGCATTGAAGTGAATTTGTCCAAATACTCTCGATCTTAAACTGGGATACTTCATAACTTTAAGTATCTCGATCCTAAAGAGTTATTTGACAAATATAGATCATTTGTAACTCATAGGTTGTTAGGATACATACTTAATTGTATTATCTTGATTCCGCAACAACCTTGTGTTTTATTTAACATCATAAATAAAATACCCATGAAAAATACATAATGGTCCAATTTATTTGTTTATTGCTTTAAGTCTTGTATTACTTTCTTTATATACTTGCATTTATATTAAAGTAATACTAGTCCAATCTAGTGCTTATTAGACTTGTTGTATTTTGCACATTCCTGGTTAACCATCGAACTTAAGGGACTCACACCATGCAGGTCGTAGAGAATTAGGCGGTTTGACCTAGACTACGACTTAAGTTAAAACTCTTCATATACCATGCATGGTTAGGAAATTTATGTGCAACGTGAATTATGTGAACCCTAGAAAGTGTACATTGTGAGTTCGTAGTTAAGACCACTAATTTGATGAATGTGGAAGGAGTACGATGTGGTTAATGTGTACATTGATCGAACTTGATTGTAGTTGATATGGTTTGTTGTTATTGATTGGTGTTAGTTTGATGATTTAGGGAAAAATGAAGTTATGGTATTAACTTAGTATAATATTGTGGCAACCCTAAAAGAGCCCGATCAACTATTTTACGGTCACCCAGCATTATAACAAGTTAATGACATCATGGATTGTACATGCATGGCTTAAAGTATAATAAGGAACCGATATGCTTAATGGAAGTTGGTTGGGTGGAGGGTTAGCCATTGGTACACCCTGTATACATACCCGGTCAATGACTAGAGAGCATATCGAATTCGGATTATACTTTGAATCATTTGTGTTAGTTGTTGATTGTATGATGTATTGAACATGAGTAATTGGACCAATGAATAACAAGTTTAGTGAACTTAGCATGATGATATGATAAGCAACAATCCCCTTATGATTCTAGCACTCTTGCCTTAGCATAATGGTATGAAATGAGTATATTATATCGACATGATAGCATTGACCACTTGTGTGACTAACATGTGAGCATTCTGAGATTAACCAACGGGTCAACGTGTTGATTATTTTATAGAAATGGTGAGACCAAGAAGAACCGGAACAAATTATAGGGCTAACTCGGAAGAACCTCAACCGGAAGCTCAACCGGTAGCTCAAAGAGGTCGTGGTAGAGGCCATGGTAGAGGCCGTGGTAGAGGCCGAGGTAGAGGTCGTGGTGAGGCCCCCGAGCCGAACTTAGCAGAGGTGATCACTCAAACGGTCACCAACATCATGCCAACTATAATTGCTCAGGTCACGGCATCTCTTGGAGGGAACAATGGTGCACAACCTAATGAGCCTCAAAATGCTGAAATTCCGCAAAATGTAAATAACGGGGGTGCCCAACCTCGAGTTGTAGTGGGGGATGGAGAGGAACCAGTAGAAGTTGATAACCATATTCCCATGTTTAATCAACATAGAGTCTACTGTCAGGGGTGTCAATTCAAAGACTTCAAGAATTGTGGGGCACCGGAGTTTGATGGCTTGGGTAGTCCCATGGATTGTATACGATGGTTTGAGAAGATTGAGGCGGTGATTAAGAGAAGTCACTGCACATATGATGATCGGGTTACTTATGCATCTGGTATGTTCAAGGAAGATGCTTTGAGCTGGTGGAACCAAGAGATAACCTTGGGTCGGACCTATAACTTTCCATGGGCCGATTTCAAGAGCTTGGTGACAGAGAAGTTCTGCCCGCCCTATGAACTACAAAATCTAACTATAGAGTTTGTCAATCTTAAAATGGACGGGGCCGATTACAAAGGCTATATCAGACGATTTCAAGACTTGATTACCCTCGTTCCTCATTTGGTGAATCCCGACCTCCGGGCCATTGATAATTTGTTTTGGGCTTGACTCCACAAGTCCGCTCTCTTGTTAACTCGGTCATGCCTACTTCCTTGGCCGAGGCTATTAATCGAGCCGGTAGTATAACCGAAGATTTGTTGAGGAGTGGTGTTTTGAGTAAAGCATCATCATCCAAAAGAAAGGAGGTGGCTGAGAGTAGTGGAGTGAGGAAGGTGGGGAGATTTAACCCCAAGAATGCTAACCGAGGAAGAGTCATGGCGGCGGTGGAGCCGGTAAAGAAGGCGTATATGGGACCCCATCCTTTGTGTGGGAGATGTAACAAGCACCACCCCACCCACCTTCAATGCGGGGCGTGCTTCAAATGTAACCAACCTGGGCATATAGCCAAAGAGTGTAGAGCACCGAGGGCGACCCCACAAAATCTAGCCCCTCTTCAAGCCGTCCCTCCTTATGGTAATCAACGAAGGGGTAAGTGTTTTGAATGTGGTAGTCCTAATCACTACCGCAACAATTGCCCTCGATGGGTGGGACAACATGTTCAAGTAGCCGTCCACCCCAACCAACTTCAATTTGCCGGGCCTAATCGGAATCAAGGACAACAAGGTCAACAAGTCCAACCCCGTGGCCGAGCCTTTGCGGCCAATGCCATTGAAGCCCGTGATGATCCCAACATTGTTGCAGGTACATTCCTTCTTAATGGTCATTATGCAACGGTTGTATTTGACTCTGGAGCCGATTTTAGCCTTATTTCCTCTAACTTTGTTCCCTTGGTTGATGTAAACCCGTGTGCTCTAAATTATGTGCTTGACATAGAAATGGTTAATGGTGCTCTAACAAAACTTAGTCAAATACTTCGTGATTGTATTTTGACTCTAAATGACATCGAGTTATTTATCGACCTTATGCCATTAGATATTGGGAGTTTTGATATTATTGTGGGTATGGATTGGATGTCGGCAGTAAATGCGGTCACAGATTATGGTGAGGGAGTTGTTGAAATACCGTTGTCTAACGGTAAGATTCTTAGAGTTCAAGGTGAAACTTCCGATTCTTCAAATTCTAAAGTCTTTAGTGCTACCGTCTCAAGGGTAGAATTGAAGACCGTCCCTATCGTTCGTGAATTTCCCGATGGTTTTCCGGATGACTTACCAGGATTACCTCCAACTTGTGAGCTTGACTTCCGTATCAATCTTATTCCTGAAGCCGCACCCGTTGCTAAAGCGCCTTATAGGCTAGCTCTCACCGAAATGCAAGAACTAGAAACTCAACTCAAAGAACTCCAAGAAAAAGGTTTCATTCGTCCTAGCCACTCCCCCTGGGGTGCTCCTATCCTCTTTGTCAAGAAGAAAGACGGATCCTTTAGAATGTGTATCGATTACCGGGAGTTGAATAAGCTCACAGTGATGAACCGATATCCTCTTCCTAGAATTGATGACCTTTTCGATCAACTTCAAGGCGCTAAATGCTTTTCCAAGATTGATCCCCGTTCGGGGTATCACCAACTCCGAGTACATGAAGATGATATTCCAAAAACGGCTTTTCGTACTAGGTATGGTCACTTTGAATTCACCGTTATGCCCTTCGGGTTGACTAATGCACCGGCAGTGTTCATGGACTTGATGAACCGGGTGTGTCGACCTTTCTTAGATAAGCTTGTCATTGTTTTTATTGATGACATACTAGTTTTCTCTAAATCAAAAGAAGAGCATGCCGAGCACTTGCGGGAAGTACTTGAATTGTTGAGAAAGGAGAAGTTATATGCTAAATTCTCCAAGTGTGAGTTTTGGCTAGAAAAGGTTCACTTTCTTGGTCACATGGTGAGCAAGGATGGTATTCATGTGGACCCTAACAAGATTGAAGCAGTCAAGGATTGGAGAAGACCCGAGACGCCATCTGAGATCTGTCAATTCCTTGGATTGGAGGGTTATTATAGAAGATTCATTGAAAATTTCTCCGGTATTGCACAACCTCTTACCCTCTTGACTCAAAAAGAAAGAAAATTCGAATGAGGCGAAAGACAAGAAAATGCCTTCCAAACTCTTAAAGATATGTTGTGTGAAGCACCTATTCTAACTCTACCGGATGGAGTTGAAGACTTTGTAGTATATTGTGATGCTTCGGGACAAGGTTTGGGTTGTGTTCTTATGCAAGAGGGCAAGGTCATTGCTTATGCCTCTCGTCAATTGAAAGTGCATGAGAAAAACTACCCGACACATTATTTGGAATTAGGAGCAGTTGTATTTGCTTTGAAGTGTTGGAGACATTATCTCTATGGAACAAAATGTGTGATTTACACTAATCACAAAAGCCTCCAACACATCTTTAACTAGAGTGAACTGAACATGAGACAAAGACGTTGGCTTGAACTCTTTAGTGCTTATGATTGTGATATCCATTATCATCCGGGTAAGGAAAATGTTGTAGCTGACGCCTTGAGTAGAAAGGAGAGCGTTAAGCCAAGACGGGCTAGAGTTATGAGCATCACGGTAGGGCCAAATATCCGAGACCGAATCATTGAAGCCCAAATTCAAGCCACCTTACCAGAGAACTTTGGAAATGAAAACTTGGATGGTATGGAACAACAATTTGATAGAAAGAATGATAACGGGCTATATTTGGTGGAAAGACTTTGGGTTCCCATTTTCGGTAACCTAAGAACACTCCTCATGGATAAAGCTCATCGATCGCCTTATTCGGTCCATCCCGGATCAGATAAGATGTACTTTGATTTAAAAGATTTTATTGGTGGCCGGGTATGAAGCGTGATGTGGCCAGATACGTGAGTGAGTGCCTTACTTGCTTACAAGTTAAAGCCGATCATAAGAAGCCACCTGGGTTGTTGGTCCAACCGGTGACACCCGAGTGGAAATGGGAAAATATTGCAATGGACTTCATTATGAGGTTACCAAAGACAAGAAGTGGTCGTGATACGATTTGGGTGATAGTGGATCGGCTAACGAAGACGGCTCATTTCTTGGCCATTCGTGAAACCGATAAGTTTGACACCATGGCGCGGTTGTACATTAAAGAAGTGGTATCTAAGCATGGAGTCCCGATTTCTATCATTTCCGATAGAGATGCACAATTCAAACCAAACTTTTAGGAAGCTTTTCAGCGAGCAATGGGTACTCGACTTGACATGAGTATGGCATTTCATCCTCAAACGGATGGAGAAAGCGAAAGCACAATACAAACACTTGAAGACATGCTGAGAGCGTGTGCAATTGATTTTGGTGGTAGCTGGGAAGACTATTTGCCATTGGTCGAATTCTCCTACAACAATAGTTATCACGCTAGCATCCAAATGGCGCCCTTTAGAGCATTGTACGGTAGAGTATGTCGTTCTCCACTAGCTTGGGCGGAAATTGGTGAAAGTCAACTTATTGGGCCAGAAATTGTAGTTGAAACCACAAAAGTGATCTCTCAAATCAAGGAGAGGTTACAGTTGGCCCGTGAACGACAAAAGAAGTATGCCGATGTGAGACGAAGACCGTTAGACTTTGATGTGGGTGATTATGTACTTTTGAAAGTATCACCTTGGAAAGGCGTTGTCCGATTCGTGAAGCGAGGCAAACTCGGGCCAAGGTATATTGGTCCTTTCAAGATTCTTGAACGGATTGGAAAAGTAGCTTATCGATTAGAGCTGCCACAAGAATTTAGTGGGGTACATGATGTATTTCATATCTGTAACTTACGTAAGTGTTTAGCGGACCCTACACATCATGTACCCATGGACGAGGTAAGAGTTGATAGTAAGCTAAATTTTGTCGAAGAACCAGTGGAAATCTTAGACCGTCAGATCAAGAAGCTCAAGAACAAACGCTATACAATTGTCAAAGTTAGATGGAGTGCAAGACGTGGAGCTGAGTTCACTTGGGAGCGGGAGGACCATATGAGATCTAAGAACCCGCATTTGTTTAACGACTAGTGTTTTGTTGAATTTCAGGATGAAATTCTTTTAACTGGGGAATAACGTAACATCGGTGAGATTTGACCCATTGACTTTATGTGTAATTTGACTAATGATCTTAATTGATGAGATAATGGAGATTATTTTGGGATCGAAATGAATAAGTATTATGCTTGACGGGTCGGGTGTATGACATAATGTACGATTCCATGTAAGGAGACATGTGAATTAGCTTGAAAAGGGAAACGGGTCGACCCATGGGCAATACCCATGACCCATCTGCCCATAGACACCCTTCACCCTTCTCCTCCTTTCATTTCAACAACCCTTCTCTTTCCCTCCTATCTCTCTTTCTCTCATTCACTCTAGTGAATCCAAGACTCACAAATATCTCATCTCTTTTCTTTTCTCTCAAATTACACCTACATCAAATTAGAGTCATTGAATCAAATTCAATACAAGATCATCATCATCTTCATCATATCAAGAATTAGATTCTAAGTGCAAGATTTCTACCCATTTAGCTCAAATTCGGGTTTGAACACAAGAAGAAGATTTTGGTAAGTTAAACTCATCCCATATTCACTAACTTATGTTTATTTACCTATTTCTAGTTGAACCCAAGTCATTTCGGGTCACAAGTCGGATAAAAACTGAAAATAGGGTTTAATTAGGGTTTTAATGAATTAAAACCTAATTTTGATCTTGAAATCTATGTTTGAAGTGGTTTTTTGAAGTGGGTTAAGTCCAAACATGTTTGTATATGTGTATTTATGCTTGAAAATGGGTTAGAAAGGTACCTTGGTCGATCTAGGATGTCAAAATGGGTTTTGGGTGAACATAGAATCGTGTTTGGGCTGGAAATTGTGCAGAGCTGATGAGCTTCGCGCCGCGAACCGCGAGTCTATTGTTTTCGAAATTATGTTTTTATCCAGAGCTTTTAATTGCACCGCGAAGCCTAGGGCTCGCGCCGCGAATGGATAGCTGGGTCGCGCCGCGAATGATTGAAGTCACGTCGCGAATTTTGTGTAACTTAATGGCAGTTTTTCAAACGCTCATAACTTTTGATCTGTAAACCCAATCGAGTCATATGACCTATCGTTGGAATCGTGAGAAAGTCTATTTTCTTGTAATAACATTCATTTTGTATGAAACTTCCCCCATTTCTAAAAATGTCGAGTCAAGTTATCTTGTTTCTTACTCGGTAAGGTTGTAGAAGCGTTTATGAGTTTGTGACTCGACTTAAACTTGCTGAACCAACTTGTTTAAGACTGTAGAGTTGACATTTATGGTATTATGATGTACATTGATAGGTTGTGGATGCGTGGAGCCCAATACTCGCTTATAATCTTATATTAACAATACTAGCTTCTTTTGCCGAACAAGGTGAGTTCCGTAGCTCCCTACTCATTTGAGATTCGGGCTGAAAAGTGTAAACATATGTGCTTTATTGTTTGAGTGATTGGTTGATTTGCTTGATTTACCATCCGTCTTATTGTTTGATTTGTTTGTTAACAAATTGATAGATACAATGACACGCTAGATTGATTCGTATATGATTGTGATAATTGTTGATTAATTTAGGATAGTAGTGCATACATGGAAGTCGGTTATGCCTTCAAGGGGTTTTAGATGTGGTGGGAAGGCTGCGGGTGACCCTATACATAAGCATCTAGGACTCGTTGAAAGTAGAATCCTCCGAAGTGTATGTATGTATTGTTAGGCTATTGGTTGGTTGAGTGATTGTGGTTGGAATTGGGGATATATGGAATACGGTTGGTAGTCTAAATCGAGATTCTGAACGCCACATTGGTCATTGTGATGACATGTGTGCACTAATACTTATACGTCTATGGTGCGAGAAGCACGCATAGACACACTTTTTGTGCGAGATGCACACGGACATCCGAGTATATAGACGTATATACCTTGATGATTTTGAGATGCCACATTGCTCATTGTGATGACATGTGAGTATCGTTGCTTAGATGACTCGATAGTCATACATATCATATGCATCATGACACGATTATGCGTACTGCACATACCTTGATATAAACATCACTTGCGCTTATTATTTTCACACATTACTTATATGTTGTATCTTGATGTGATTGGGATTGTGATACTTAAAGGCTACTCTTAAGTTATATTTTGGCCTTTACTTATACTTGTTGTGATTTATGACAATGGTTCCTTGTGAACCATTCCTACGAACTCACCAACCTCGTGTTGACTATGCTTAGTACACTTTTCAGGTAACCAAGTTATTCCAAGGCATGAAGCATGATTGATTTACTTGCTTGTGAACCCGGGCATTGGACTTATATGAATCAAGGATTCATCGCCTACTTTTGCTTTATGTTTAGACCAATAGTCATCTTTTGATGTTGTTTCTTTTGTAAACTTTGATGACTATTTGTTTCTCATACTTTCTGTACTTGAATTATCTTGTTTATGGATTCACTGGATCCTTTGTTTGCATTTAGTTCATGTTCTACATTAATCCCACCTTGTGCTATATGATTTCCGTAATATTTCGAGCCTTGGCTTGGGGTGTTACAATGATAATAACAGGAATACTCTCCAAACGTTTGAAAAATCTCTGGCGATCAGTTCCTAAACTTGTTTTTGATGACTCTCTTTTTTATAACCCTCATTTTTATTATCTACCTTATTATGATAATGATCATTCTGTTCTTGATTTTTATAAATGTATCCATGAAACCATAAGTCAATGTCAGTTACGAGTACTTTATGAATTTAATTTGGAAGCTAATTATGGTAATCATTTACTTCTTTATGTCAACAAATTTGTAGAATTTTGTTCTACTAGAAAAGTTAAACGATTCAGTCTAAACTTAAGAAATTCGTTAGATGAGTATAGATGTTTGATTATCCATCACTCTTTTTACATCAATACACATTTTACCGATATCAATTTAAGCTACTGTCTAATTGATTCTCATAAGAATATTACTTGGAACAACCTCAAAACTCTAAGAATTGCGATTTCTGAAATTGATCAACATTTGATTCGAAATATTCTAAGGGGTAGCCCTTTGTTAAATAGTTTAACGTTTGAAAGATGTCAAGAATCATTTCTTGATATTAATTCAAAAAGTGTGGAAGCCTTACATTTGATTTCAATTAGTGCTCTAGATAAAGATGATGCACTTACAATCAAAGCCCCTAACATTTTGTCACTTAGTATTGTGGGTAAGATGTATGTATCGGATATATTGTTGCAAGGTGTTTCATCACTCAGAAATGCTGAATTAGATTTTTTAATACCACAAAATCTTGAAACAATTCATAAAAGAGATCAAAAAGAGGTGCTAAGAGGTGTCATACGAAGCTTAGAACATGTAAAACATGTTGTTAGAAATATAACTTGTAGTAGTTGATTTGTGTCCTTTATGTACTTTGTACTTGTATTGTTAAGTTGTAAATATGGAAGGGGGCATAGTGTAAATTGTATAGGAGTATATAAACCCCCTCCATTACCAATATTGTAACCTTTTTACCTATAATGCTATCCAATCTTTCCTTTACACATACACTTTCTCTCTCTACTCTCTCTCACTAAAACCGCCATTAACACACACAAAAGCTCAAATTCACATCATTACATTTAGTATCAAAGCACAATCAGTATATCTGAACGATCCACAAGCTTATTTGAAGCTGTTTTTGTGCTAAGTTTTCTGAATTTTGAGTTTTTTTTTCTAAAACTACTATTTGCCGAGATCACTGTTCAAGTGATTTCAGCAAATTCTGTGTGTTTTTCTTCGAAATTTGTTCACCGATCACTTCGTAGTTAGTATATCTTCCTTCGTTATCAATTTCAGATCTTAATTTCATCATTTGATCTGATTTCAATTGAGCTCGACAAATGACATGTTCGTTTGGGTTTGAATTCTGGTTGAAAGTAGTTGTTAATTTGTTTTAGGATTTGTGCGCGATTAGTTTCTGAGTATTTTGATACAAATTTGAAGCTTTAATTCACAAAAATGAAGGAGAAATCGAAGATTTTCTGTGAGCTCGGCGTTTGGGTGTTTGGCTGAACGAAGAAGACGACCTGAAACCGACTATTTTATCGTTTAGTGAATTCTAGTGTTTGTCGAGGTCGTTGGTTAGTGTTGATCCTATTTGTTCTATTTGCAGAGCTTATTGCTCGGCAAATACGTGTTTCAACAAATTTTGGTTAAGTGTGGTGCTATTTGTTCTGTTTGCAGAGATATAAGCTCGGCAAGTAGGTGTTTTGGGTTGATTCGACTAAGTACAAATCAATTTGTTCTGTTTGCAGAGATATAAGCTCGGCAAATAAGTGTTTTGGGTTGATTCGACTAAGTACAAATCAATTTGTTCTGTTTGCAGAGAATTTAGCTCGGCAAATACGTGTGTTGGCTGAAGTTGGTTAAGTGTTGATCCTATTTACACTGTTTGCAGAGATATTATCTCGGCAAATACCTATTTCAACAAAATTCGACTAAGTGTTTTGTGATCAATTTCTGATTGTACCATTTGCCGAAGAAACTGCTCGGCAAACAGTTGAAGTTAGACTTTGATCAGTGTACTCGTGTTGTGACTTGACTGATTGTACCATTTGCCGAAGAAACTGCTCGGCAAACAGTTGAAGTTAGACTTTGATCAGTGTACTCGTGTTGTGACTTGACTGATTGTACCATTTGCCGAAGAAACTGCTCGGCAAACAGTTGAAATTAGATTTGGCAAATCAACAATTTTCAACAAAATTGATTCAAAACCATTTTTGATCAATAATCTTCTCGTGTGCAAAATTTAAAATTTTTCAAAAATATTTGGTCCATTTGCCGAGGTCTGAGCTCGGCATCCAATACAATTAGACAAAAACCAAATTTTTTTTCTAAGTCTTTTGTTAATTGATCTTCATGGCTTCAAGGGAAGCATTGGCTCTTGGTTCTGAAGGTAGACCTTCTGTGTTGTTTAGAGGCTCCTATCCCTAGTGGAAGAAAAGGTTCTTGAATTGGATTGACAGACAAAAGAATGGGAAACTTTTAAGGAAATCTTACAAGGATGGTCCAGAAATTCCTAAGAATCCGGTGAATGATGAACCTTTGCCAAAAGAAAGTTGGAATACTGATCAGAAAAATCGTGTTGAGGCTGATCAAATGTCCATTGCTTATCTTTACCAAGCACTTCCAGATGACATCTATTGTAATGTTGACTCGTATGAAACTGGAAAAGATATTTGGGATGAAGTGGAAAAACAGATGGAAGGGTCTGTTGTTTCAAACACCATAAGATTGTCAACTGTTCTTAATTTGTATGAGACATTTAAGCAACAGAAGGGTGAACCTCTGAATGAAGTATACATCAGATTCTGCAATGTTATCAATGAATTGAGAAAGAATGATGTCAAAAGAACCAATATGGAGTTGAACATCAAGTTTATCAAAAATCTTGAGGAGGAATGGCAAGTTTATGGCACTCAACTCAATCAACAATCAGATTTTGGTAAACTCACCATTCATACTTTGTATGAAAAGTTGAAACTGAACATTGATGATGTTTTGAGGGCTCAAAAGAAGAAAGAAGAAAGTGTTCATTCAGATCCCCTGGCCTTGGTAGCTGAAAAGAAGTCTTCAAGAGTTTCAAGAAAGAACTTTGTTGAACTTGAAACTGATTCTGATTCAAGTGAAATGAGTGATCCTGACATGGATGAAAAAGAGAAAGAAATGTACAAGGAACTTGCTTATTTCACAAAGGCTTTCAAGAAGAAACCAACCAACAATCAGCTTAGGACTTCATCAGTTTCTTCTTATGCAAAGAATGCAAATGCTCCTAAGTTTGAAACCAAGAATGAATTTGTTGGTGGTGAAAAGAAATTTGACAATCAGAAGAAGTTTGAAAAGAAGGTCATGGACAAGAGGAATGAGGATAAGAAATGTTACAATTGTGGTATTCCAGGACATTTTGCCATTAATTGCACTAAGCCTCATCAGAAGAACTCGGAGTACTACAAGTACAAACTCATGCTTGCAAGACAAGAGGAAAGTGGAATTGCTCTTCTCGCTGAGGATGACAAATGGCTACATCTTTCTGATGAAGAGACCGATGAACTTGCAGCAAATGTGTGCTTCATGACAAAGATCAAAAAGTCAAAGGAGCTAGATGGAGATGATGAAAGTTCTTCAGAGGTCGATGATGAGGTAATCACTATTCCCAAGAAAGGGTTAAAACATTATATGGATAAATTTGACGCAGCTGTGGATCATGGTAAAGGGTTGAGTAAAAAGATTTCAAACATAACCAAAGTTTGAAAGACAAAGAACAAGAATTACATGATTCTCAAGATAAATTTGGTTTACTTCAAAAGGATTATGAGAATTTGAAATCTGAAAAAGCTGCTGTCACTTTTACTCCAAATTCCAAATTGCATCTTGAAAAACAAGAACTTGAAACCAAAGTTCTTGAGTTAAGCAAGACCATGAGACAATTGCAAGTTGAAAAGACCAATAAGATGCTTAGAGAAAATGCTTTGGCTGAGGACATTGAATCTTTAAATGTGAAACTGAAAGAATCTACTCCTGATTTGAAGGAATTTGAAGACAAAATTTCTGACCTAAAATACGATTGTTGTATAAAAGATTCTCTTAAACAAAAACTTGATAAAGAAAATGATGAACTTAAAGCTGAAATCAAGTCTTATCAAGAAAAGTTGTATAAGATTAATCGATCATATCAACAAATCTTTTTGAATAGGCCAAGAAATTCGAAAACTGAATTCACTTCAGGGTTGGGTTATGTCAATCCAGAACATTTGCTCCAAGCACAAAAAGAAATCCCATCGTTGTATAAGGAATCTTATTTGAGATGTGGGATGACTGACCAATTTGTTAGACCAAGTCATGGTGATTTTGAGGCTGATGATTTTCTGAAGAACGGTGCAAATGTCCATTTTAACTATGAGTTAATGGATGAGACATATAATTTTTTAAGTCACCCTGTGCATCGAAGCAACAAAGATAATCATGAGGTTATAATACCTGAAATTCTTGAGTGTTTTACTAAAATTGAATTCCAAAACCTGCAGTTGAAAGACCTTATGTTCCACAAAGTGTTTTGGAAAAGGTAATTGAGGATTTGAAAAAGTCTCTTGATGAGAAACAAGAACTCATAAATAGTTTAAAGGCTTAAAATCACTGTGTCATTGACCAACCCAAGTTTGACTCCAAAGTTTGTAAACAACCAGGTTGTTCTATTTGTGAAGTTTTGAAAACTTCAACTTAAACTGGTTGTTCTATTTGTGAAATTGTGAATGAATCTGTGCAAACTGAGTGTGAAGTTGTGCATGTTTCTGTTCAAACTGATAGTAAGCTAGATGATGTTTATGATGTCAATGATGTTAATGATTATTTCTTTCCAACTGCTTCTGAGACTGAGTCCTTTACCAATTTTTCTGAGGGAACACAAACTTACTTGAATGAAATTGATGCTTTCAAACAAAAGTTTGAAAAAGAAAAAGAACAAAAGTTGAATGTGCTTAAGGAACTAAATAAACTTAAAATGGAATTCGAATTTCAGAAAAATGCACTTCAATCTTTAAAAGATAAAGACAAAGCATCAAATTCACTCAAGGGAAGTCCTTGTCCTTTTAAGATAAGTGAAGCAAGTGTGAAGTTGGAAACAGATGATATGTCAGCTTATTTGGAAGGAAATTATGATTTTGCTCCTGAATTTGAAAAACATTTTGTTCAAAAGGAGGATAAACATGATTTTTATCTAAAGAAGATTCCAAAGTCACACTCTTCACAACCTTCCCCATTTGATAAGTTTAAAAGACCAAAGACCACCAAACAACCAAAGTCCAATCAATCACCTAAGACGGATTCAAGACCAAAACCAAACAAAGGTTCCACAGATTCTCAAAAATCAAAGACTTCTAGACAACCACAGATGACTAAGGTTAAATCTGAACCTAAGTCCCAAAAAGAAGTCAAAACAACTAGTGGTCCAAAGACTGTCAAGAATGAATCTTTCTCATTAGGTAACAAACAACCTCAGCATATTAGGTATTCTAGCTTTCCTAGGTATTCTCAGACGACTTCTAAGTGCACTTTACAGGTGGTTAGAGATACAATTTCAGGAATAACTAAATACAAAGATCAGTATGGTTGGTTGTCACCTAATAACATCAAGAAAGTGAACAAGTCCATCTGTCTTGCGTCTGCGATCTCGCTCCGGGTCCTCATCCTCTTTGGTTCTCCTCTCTCTCCGCGCTCCGTCGTCCTTCCCCCTGTGATTGGTTGTCACCTAATAACATCAAGAAAGTGAACAAGTCCACAGAAACCATCAAGAAGAAACCTGTCAAGAACAGAAATACCAAATTGTTTTCTAACTCAAATAATATTCGTGTTTCAGGTGACTTGTGCTTAACTAGTAGCAGTAAATGGATTCCTAAAGATTGATTTTTGCATGCTTCTAGAAAACTCAAGCTTAATGGAAATACAACTCATGTCAAACAAGTGTGGATTGTCCGTAGATCAAATTATTTAGAAAGTGCCAATACATCTAGGACTAGTCCTGCTTGTCTCAAAACTTGTGTATAATCCGTTACTTTACATTGCTTGTAATTCGTATTTTTTTGGAACTAGTATGTGTGCTTGTTTGTTATTTTGAATAAAATGTTTGTTTGTGTGCCAATTTTTGTTTAGTATTTGATTGTTTATGTGTACTTGCATGTTATCCCTCTAACCTGCAAGGACCCAGTATACGTGGGTACCTAAAACCATATTCCTTATCCTTGCAGGAATATCTCATTTGTGTTTGGTATGTTGACTCGGGATGTTCTCGTCATATGACTGGAAACAAGTCTATTCTAACGAACTTTGTTGAGAAGTTTATGGGAACTTTCAGATTTGGAAATGATCATATCGCTCCTATACTTGGTTATGGAGACATTGTTAAAAATGGAATCACTATCAAGAGAGTTTCCTATGTTGAAGGATTCGGTCACAATCTTTTTAGTGTTGGACAATTTTGTGACAATGATCTTCCAGTACTATTCAGAAGATATGAATGCAAAGTGCAGACTGAAGAGAGTGTGGATATTCTTACTGGTACAAGAGATAATAATTGTTCACAATTGATCTCAACAACATTCCAATTCCTTCTTCTGAGATCTGTCTTCTTTCGAAAGCAACTGCACAAAATTCTTGGTTATGGCATCGCCGCCTTTCTCATCTTAATTTCCAAACGATCAATGCTCTTGTGGATAAACAACTTGTTGAAGGTCTTCCGGATTACAAGTATGAAAGTGAACATGTTTGTCCGGCTTCTGCAATTGGAAAGATGAAGAAAGCATCACACAAACCAAAGAAGTATCTAAGTACTGAAGGTCCTTTGCACCTTATTCATATGGATTTGTGTGGACCAATGAAAGTTCAAAGTATCCATGGCAAGCGATACATTCTTGTAAATGTCGATGATTATTCTCGTTATACTTGGGTATTCTTTCTTCATGCAAAGAGTGATGCTCCGAATGTGATTATTGATTTCATCAAGAAGACCCAAGTAAATCTTCAATCATCTGTTCGAATTGTTCGCTCAGACAATGGCACTGAATTCAAGAATTCAACTATTGCTTCTTTCTTCAAGTCCATGGGTATCACTCATCAATTTTCCGCTGCCAGGACACCTCAACAAAATGGAGTAGTTGAACGACGTAATCGTACTCTTGTTGAAGCAGCTAGAACTATGCTTGCTTATTCGAAGTTGCCTCCGAATTTATGGGCTGAAGCTGTTGCTACTGCTTGTTTCACTCAAAATAGATCAATCATAAACAAGAGGTTTGATAAAACTCCATATGAGGTGATTAACAAGAGGAAGCCCAATGTGAACTTCTTACACATATTCGGATGTGTTTGTTATGTTCTCAATGATCGAGATAATTTGGGCAAATTTGAACCAAAGGGCGATGAGGCATATTTCATCGGTTATTCGAGAGAATCAATTGCTTATCGTGTGTATAACCGAAGAACCAAGAAGATCGAAGAGAGTATGAATGTTAGATTTGATGAACTCTCGGGAATGGTTCTTGAACAACACAGTTCAAGACCCGAACTTCAAAGTC
The DNA here is from genome assembly GCA_034093135.1 of Erigeron breviscapus. Lineage (NCBI taxonomy): Eukaryota > Viridiplantae > Streptophyta > Magnoliopsida > Asterales > Asteraceae > Erigeron > Erigeron breviscapus. The sequence continues at coordinate 36,627,019 of CM067173.1, read as the reverse complement.
CAAAAGCTTCCGCAACAAAAACTGCAACCACTGTCAAATCATCATTCTCTACTCCGACTACACAAGATTTGGATATCTTGTTTGAAGAATTTTTCCATGTTCCTACCAAAGTGTCTGAGTCTGAAGTGACTACAAATGAAGCATCCAGTTCTAATACTAATGCTTCTTTCCCAGAGACGAATCCCAATGAGTCTTCACAATCACAATCATCAGATGTTAATTCTTCATCTGATTCTCCTCCACCTAATGATAATTCTGTGTTGCATACTCAACCTCAACATATCACTCAAGTGACAAATCCGTCAATCAATCCTGAAGCTTATGATCCCAATGACTTTGTTGAGCCAATTGCTACTTCATTTGAACAATTGACAGAGCAACATACTCCTGGTTTTATAGATTCTGAAGAATCTGGTGATCCACTTGATCCAATTTCACACACTACCAAATGGACTAGGGCTCATCCAATTTCTCAAGTTATTGGTAACCCAACTTCTGGAGTTCAGAGCAAAATCGGTTCACCGAGCGATCCGTATACGTATTGTAACACCCAACATTTAAAAATACGGATTTCCAAAAACTTTTCACCTAACGGTGTTAAAGAATGCGGAATATCATTTCAAAAGTCCAAACCATAAAATCCAGTTTGGTTTGTTCATAAAATAGAAGGTGTTACTCGTCACATCATCAAAATAGTATAAATGGAAATCCTACGGTTGCCCAACATAAAACAACCGTATACAAGTCATATCAAAACGTAATAGTCATAGCGAAATCAAATGTCTAAAAGGAGCAGCAACTATGGGTAACTAATAGCATCTTCAAGTATTCTACCCATGCCTCGCTCGTTATCCATCAACACACTTCTAGCTTGCTAAACCTGAGGGGACAACACATTTCAAGAAACAAGTGTTAGCTAACGAATTAGCTAAGTAAGATAACACTAAGTTAATAAAACGTTTGTCCAATTAAAACATGGTAAAGCAGCTTTTCATATTAAAGACACATTTCTCATATCATCACATACATATCATAGCATCAACATCTTTCATGGTAGGATTAACCATCCTAAATGTGCCTAATCATCATTTCATCATCACATATCATCACATTAGGTGTGACATAAGTCACACATATCATATAAGGTGTAAGTTTGTGTGTAGGCGGTCATAAGACCTAACGGGAACCTCATACCCGACTAGATGGATGAGCCATACGGCGGTCCATCAAGTGTCGTTAAGGAATGGCAAGCCACTCCAGGAGTAGTCCGTATGTTCAAGACATTGGTGGGTAATTACTCTACCCGGAGATACTATAACCATGTAATTACGTTGCAAGGAGCCACCCAAGCAACAACATATACTCACCCACCCGGCTAAGGTGAATACGGGTTAAGCTTAACACTTCATCATATATACGAGCTCGATTTCATCACATATAGTTTAGGTGACAAAGTTACCTAAACATAACATATAATCATCTTTTACGTTTGGGCCCTTAAACGTGCACGTGCCATGGCAACTTAATAAGTCTAGTGAACTAGATGAACAAGCCATACAATCATGCACATTTCATTTATCATCATCATATAATCACATTTCAATACATCTCAAGACATTACATAACATTTCATAGCATATCATTACATCTCATATCATTGGGATAGCATTTTAGGCCTCAATAGTCATCTACATAGTCCATATCACCTCCCGTGTAACCCCGAATACCCATAAGCAAACAAGATATCATTTGGGAAGTTATATTCTGAAAACCATGCTTTTGTTGAATCCCTCAGCGTGTCAAAGTAGTGTATCTTACCTCGAAGAAGCGCACGACAAATGATAACTACGTTACCGTGCAAAGCAAGTATTCCTGACCTCCTATAATCATTAAGCGATCATTAGACAAGCTAATACCCACATCATTAAGGCATTCAAGCCTCACACGTATAACACATTAACCACATCTAAGCATTAAATCTACCATAGACTTAACGGACACGTTATGTTGACTTAACGACTCAAGTCAACCGTTAATTAAAAAGTTTTGGATGTTACAATTACCTCCCCCTTAAGAGGATTCCGTCCTCGGAATCACTTCAGTGTAAAATAGGTGAGGATAACTTCCGAATCAACTTTCACCGTAAACATGATTCCATCCCACTTACACAAGCTCAATTAACTTCCTATAAAGCTTCTTTTACTTTTGGCCAAGGATCTCAACCAGGCCAACTACAAACACTCCTTAACATCAATACTCATATATCTCCATGGATTCACATTGGTTTCATATCAACATATTCATCATATCATCGTATACTCACATCTTAATCCATGTCTTATATCTTTAATCAATTTACATATTAAGCACTAGCTTTACAACAAGCACGAATAAAAAAAACGTTATTTCGACATCAATTGACCCTCCAATGGTCTAGATCTGATTTCTAATGACTAATGTGATCAAAAATTCACAAAATCAAAATCAATATACCTCTATTACCTGAAGATCTCAATGGGGATGCAAAATACTCGATCAATCACTCCTAAATCACCCGTTTGAAGGATTTTCGGCTTAGAATTTGATAGGGGATCAAAGGGGTGGCTAGGGCTTGAGAGAAAAATAATATTTCTGCAAATGATGAACTAATGGCTCCCCCCCAAGACCTTAAACCCGTTTTTGACTTTCACACCATGTCAAAATTGGTCCCTAAGCTTCATAAAGTCATATTTCTTGCCCAAAACACCTATAGGGACTACATACAACTTATTAAACACTTCAAGCACCTCAAAAGGCATATACCTACACGTTAAACACATTACTACATCAATCATTAAGGCATTCAAGCCTCACACGTATAACACATTAACCACATCTAAGCATTAAATCTACCATAGACTTAACGGACACGTTATGTTGACTTAACGACTCAAGTCAACCGTTAATTAAAAAGTTTGGGATGTTACAATTACCTCCCCCTTAAGAGGATTCCGTCCTCGGAATCACTTCAGCGTAAAATAGGTGAGGATAACTTCCGAATCAACTTTCACCGTAAACATGATTCCATCCCACTTACACAAGCTCAATTAACTTCCTATAAAGCTTCTTTTACTTTTGGCCAAGGATCTCAACCAGGCCAACTACAAACACTCCTTAACATCAATACTCATATATCTCCATGGATTCACATTGGTTTCATATCAACATATTCATCATATCATCGTATACTCACATCTTAATCCATGTCTTATATCTTTAATCAATTTACATATTAAGCACTAGCTTTACAACAAGCACGATTTCCCATGTCTTACGCACTAGCATTACATCTAGCACGATTTCCCTCATTTCACATATTACTTTAACGTTAGGTACATTCATTACCTAATTAATCACACATCTACTTTAACGTTTAATCCCACTAACGTGCACAACTCATGGTGATTCATACGTGTATCTAGTGAACTAGATATACCGTACTTAAGTGCCACATATAAGTCATCACATAACAACATTAAGCCATAACATCGACATTATCAACAGCACATATCTTAAACATATCATAGCACCGTCATTATAAGAATCATACTTCATATGCACATATATACTTCTGCTTTAAACATCATCATATCAACATAAGTCATTTCAACATACATATATTCCCATAATACATTCAGCGAATACTATTTATTTGGCAGTTAAGCCTTTCAAGCACGTATCCTTACTAACTTGCTATCACAACTAACATATTTCATTTGAACAAAGGGTCGACTCGCCATACTTTCGATGCATAACACATCCCTCCATAGAGGCTTATGGTTAGACCATATTACCCACTTTGCTCATAATAAACTTCCTTTGTTCACCACAAAACCTTTAGACAATTTTGAGCTAATCAAAACACTTCTTTAATAATTCCAACTTTATGAACTATTGTCTTTATGATCTTTGGCTCTGCACTTTCCCTTCAATAACTTGTCGTATCATGAAATGACATCCAACACCTATGACATAATCATTGTTGCCTATGAACACAACAATAAATCTCGAGGCACCAAGTTTCTAACTCATTCATTCTCTTTCTCATTAGTCTAAGAGTAATAGGCATCACTTGAGTTCACCATTTTCCTCATACTTTGACAAACAACTTTAAAATTTTTCACATAACGGCCGTCTCGATTCAAAACATTCAACCATTTACTTTCACACTTTAAGAGCACTTCTTGATCATACATCTTTTCTTTTATGTCCAAGGAAACGGTGCAGTAGTTCACCATGAAATAAGCATTTTTGGACAACTTCCCTACTAATTGCTCATGTCATATCATTACCTTTAACTTCCCACGCAACTTTGTCTCTTATTCCATGGTGACGTGACCACTCACTTTCGTCAGAGGACCATTAAACCCTTTATATTGCCACCAAACTTTCGGTGTCTAGTCTTGGCTTTTAACCCAATCACACGTCAACATATAAAATTTACTACACCTCGTATCATAATAGGTCGTATCACACTTCAGGCGGCATCCAAATGAGCATGTCACCACGGTTCATAAACTTCCTCAAGTACAACTTTTGGTCATTTCGTTCTCGGATACCGAAATCTTACTTTTAGACTTATAGTTCCATGCTGGTTATTTATGAATTTTCAGAATCCACTCACATAATACCAACATCTTCGTCTCTAGAAACATCACCTTTGACCGGCTCATTGTAGACAAGTGCTTACCATAACCTTATAGTCATGGAATTAAACATTAAATGGAACCTTGTTCCTTTCAATTCTACGCGTCAGCTTCTACTTTAACTTTTACTCACTTTGGGCGAATTTAGAATTAGGCCTCTACTTGTAGAAAATAGTAGTAACGTTCCTTACACAGCATGATGTTCTTCATTATACTTAGAATATATAATAATGTCATCACCGAACGTAATGACTGAACGGTCTAGAGAAACTTTAAACTTTATCCCTTAAGTTCACGACATGGTAAGGACCATTTGTTACCATGCAGGTACTTCAAGTAACTCAATAGGGTCATAATGAGCGTATAATTAACCTACGCAGGACTTTCATTATCAACTTCATCATATGGTAGTACAATCCGTATATCTATCTTATAGAAAGAAATACATCCCACAATCGAAAACATTGACTTCTTCCTATAAGTGAGAACAAAACGAAAGGTGTCTTTGAATAAAAGTAGCACTCGTCACACGTCAATAGAAGGTTCGACCTCACGATCGCAACGAAACTGAGAACATTAATAGAACATCTCGAAACTACGGGTGGCCTCGACTTTTGAAGTATAATCTTTGCCTTACATAAGTAGATCACATAGGCGAGAAACATGATCAATTCGGAACCGAATTCTCCTGAAAACTTCTACTTCTTGTGACTTTAGTATCCATAGTTAACTCCGTCATCCAACCTCTTAACTTTTCATAAGGGAAAACTGTTTATCTTGAGAAGCAGTCAGACATAAGATCTCGTACTCATATAGGATATCAACATCACCTTCATGTCCCACCGGCGAAGGCAATATGCGATAGAACTGCTAGAAAGGTTCATGTGTTAGTTCTCCATACCTTCATGCAATATAAGGAAGGATCTCCACCTGTAGATACTCGTTCCAATCATCATCTAACATCCCGTAACGAAACCTAAACTTAAACGAGTCATAAATCCAAAACAGACCAAAATATGTGCCGCATGGATGGTGCATGCGCCTCCTAAATCGAGCATAAGACCTAACGGGAACCTCACACCTGACTAGATGGATGAGCCATACGGCGGTCCATCAAGTGTCGTTAAGGAATGGCAAGCCACTCCATCAGTAGTCCGTATGTTCAAGACATTGGTGGGTAATCACTCTACCCGGAGATATACGCACCCACCCGGCTAAGGTGAATACGGGTTAAGCTTAACACTTCATCATATATACGAGCTCAATTTCATCACATATAGTTTAGGTGACAAAGTTACCTAAACATAACATATAATCATCTTTTAAAAGCTTTACCATTAAAAACTATACTCTCTCACGATTCCAGGGATAGTTTATTTGTCAAAAAAGGAGTTACGGTTCAAAAGTTATGGCCGTTTCAAAATTCAGTCTCTGTTGCGCCGCAATGACTCATTGAGCCGCAACTTATCTCTCTGGAATCCAATTGCGCCGCAACTGGCTACGAACCAGCACAGTAATCATCTTTTAACCTCCAAAACTTAACCAAACTCAACCCAAACGACCCCAAACCTTATGAACAACCTTTGAACCTCAAAATCAACCATATTAAGACCATTTTGATGCAATAAAATCCTTGATTAAACCACACATGAATTGCATCATAAAACAAACGTTATTTCGACATCAATTGACCCTCCAATGGTCTAGATCTGATTTCTAATGACTCATGTGATCAAAAAGACACAAAATCAAAATCAATATACCTCTATTACCTGAAGATCACAATGGGGATGCAAAATACTCGATCAATCACTCCTAAATCACCCGTTTGAAGGATTTTCGGCTTAGAATTTTGATAGGGGATCAAAGGGGTGGCTAGGGCTTGAGAGAAAAATAATATTTCTGCAAATGATGAACTAATGGCTCCCCCCAAGACCCTAAACCCGTTTTTGACTTTCACACCATGTCAAAATTGGTCCCTAAGCTTCATAAAGTCATATTTCTTGTCCAAAACATCTATAGGGACTACATACAACTTATTAAACACTTCAAGCACCTCAAAAGGCATATAACTACACCTTAAACACATTACTACATCAATCATTAAGGCATTCAAGCCTCACACGTATAACACATTAACCACATCTAAGCATTACATAACATTTCATAGCATATCATTACATCTCATATCATTGGGATAGCATTTTAGGCCTCAATAGTCATCTACATAGTCCATATCACCTCCCGTGTAACCCCGAATACCCATAAGCAAACAAGATATCATTTGGGAAGTTATATTCTGAAAACCATGCTTTTGTTGAATCCCTCAGCGTGTCAAAGTAGTGTATCTTACCTCGAAGAAGCGCATGACAAATGATAACTACGTTACCGTGCAAAGCAAGTATTCCTGACCTCCTATAATCATTAAGCGATCATTAGACAAGCTAATACCCACATCATTAAGGTCATAACTCAGACCTAAACACCTATAAACATGACCCATGACATTGCTTTATGCATTGGAGGTTTGAGTAATACAATAGGACTCATTGAATCTGACGAAACTCGACCTTCACTCACTAATTCTACCTTTCAGGAAACTTGACAACAAAATCATCTTTTAAAAGCTTTACCATTAAAAACTATACTCTCTCACGATTCCAGGGATAGTTTATTTGTCAAAAAAGGAGTTACGGTTCAAAAGTTATGGCCGTTTCAAAATTCAGTCTCTGTTGCGCCGCAATGACTCATTGAGCCGCAACTTATCTCTCTGGAATCCAATTGCGCCGCAACTGGCTACGAACCAGCACAGTAATCAACTTTTAACCTCCAAAACTTAACCAAACTCAACCCAAACGACCCCAAACCTTATGAACAACCTTTGAACCTCAAAATCAACCATATTAAGACCATTTTGATGCAATAAAATCCTTGATTAAACCACACATGAATTGCATCATAAAACAAACGTTATTTCGACATCAATTGACCCTCCAATGGTCTAGATCTGATTTCTAATGACTCATGTGATCAAAAAGACACAAAATCAAAATCAATATACCTCTATTACCTGAAGATCACAATGGGGATGCAAAATACTCGATCAATCACTCCTAAATCACCCGTTTGAAGGATTTTCGGCTTAGAATTTTGATAGGGGATCAAAGGGGTGGCTAGGGCTTGAGAGAAAAATAATATTTCTGCAAATGATGAACTAATGGCTCCCCCCAAGACCCTAAACCCGTTTTTGACTTTCACACCATGTCAAAATTGGTCCCTAAGCTTCATAAAGTCATATTTCTTGTCCAAAACATCTATAGGGACTACATACAACTTATTAAACACTTCAAGCACCTCAAAAGGCATATAACTACACCTTAAACACATTACTACATCAATCATTAAGGCATTCAAGCCTCACACGTATAACACATTAACCACATCTAAGCATTAAATCTACCATAGACTTAACGGACACGTTATGTTGACTTAACGACTCAAGTCAACCATTAATTAAAAAGTTTGGGATGTTACACGTATAATCAAACTGATTTTGTGTTTTATCTCGAAATTTGAGCTTAATTTCGTGCTTAACTTTCTGTTACTGTTCATCTTGAAATTCTGCTGTGAATTTGTGAAATTAAATTGATTTTCGACGTGGATTCCTGTTAAATCCTAAGGAAAGTCATTTCCAGGCCGTCAAACGGATTTTCCGATACCTGAAAGGCACTGTGAATCTTGGTCTCTGGTATCCAAGGGATACTGGGTTTCAGTTAATTGCATATTCGGATGCTGACCATGCAGGTTGTAAGCTTGATCGAAAGAGTACTTCTGGGAGTGTACAGTTTTTAGGGTATAGATTGGTCAGTTGGTCTTCGAAGAAACATAATTGTGTATCTACGTCTACTGCAGCAAGCTATTGTTCACAAGTTCTTTGGATGAAGACGCAGTTGACTGATTATGGATTTCAGTTCAACATAATTCCCATCTACTGTGACTCTAAGAGTGCGATTGCTATTTCTTGCAACCCGGTACAACATACTAAGACCAAGCACATAGATGTTCGGTACCATTTTCTTAAAGATCATGTCGAGAAAGGTAACATCGAACTCTATTTTGTCCCAACAGACTACCAACTTGCTGACCTTTTCACCAAACCTTTGGATGAATAGAGGTTTAATTTTCTTAAAACCAAGTTGGGAATGCTAGATTTACAAACTTAAATGCTTTCATGCCATGTATTCTATGTTCATTTTCTGTTTCAAACATTGATGTGTTTTACTTGTTATTACATGCAATGTTTGAGGGGGAGAAAAAGGGTAGAATGCATGATTTTAGGGGGAGTTTGTAAATTTACTGTATTCATATATGCTTAATTTGAGGGGGAGTGTGCAGATACATGTGAATATTTGTTTGCTTATCTACTATGCTTAATTTTTTTATTTTTTTGTTGTTTTGTTTGTTTAAATTTTTTTTATTGTATGTGTGATATGAATTTCTATATTTTTTTAATCTGAAAAACCAAATACAAAATTAGAAAACTTAAAAACGATAAAAAGATTTTTTTCTTTTCTATTTTTAGATATTTTTTTGTTGTTGCTTTATTTTGTTTTTGTTAAAACCCAAAAGAAATGAGCCCAACATGAGATTTAAGCCCAAAGTTGGGATCCGGGTTGTCACGCGGGTCAGACCCAGATCCATGACCCGGATTTTGTGTATATATTGAAATATGGGCGGGCAAGTCCTTCATTTTTCAAATTCAAATCAAAATTTTTCTTTTATTTTCTCTCAAAACATATCACTTTTCACATCAATCATTCAATCTTTTTCATCTTTTGTGTAAAAACCAAGGGGGAGTTTGTATTTGTAATCATGTTAGTGCTAAGTATCATCGCTTTTCCTTGATCAGATCATCAGTTCAAAGGTAATATTCCTTGTTTTCATCATGCATTCCAAGTGTTTGATTAAATGTTTATATGAACTGCCATGATCTTTCTGCTTTTTATGATGATTTGAATCGTGTTTTGATGATTGTAGTTGCATGATTAGGGTTAATTCTTGTTGTTTGTTTGATGTTAATGCTTTAATCTGCTTGTTTCTGAAATTTCTGGGTTTGATGTATGAAGGGCTGGGTAAAAATGTGTTTTGAAATCTTTGTGCCATTTGCAGAGCTCTGATCTCGGCAAATGCTTGGTTTGTTCTTATGATCTTCAAATCTTCATAATTTTGCTAATACATACTTTCAATTTTGCCTTAACAATTTTTTGTTGGATCAAAATGGCCATTTGCAGAGCTTTTTGCTCGGCAAATGCATGTTTTCTCAAAACTCATTTGTTATCAACACTCAAGAAAAATTGTTTTAAATCTTAAAACAACCATTTGCAGAGCTTTTAGCTCGGCAAACAATGCAATTAACTTCCAAATTTTTTTTAAATGTTGAAAAAACTGTTTGCAGAGCTCTGAGCTCGGCAAACAATGAATTTGATTTTTCAAAATTTTTCAAAGTCTTAAAACAACTGTTTGCAGAGCTCTGAGCTCGGCAAACAGTGCATTTGGCTTACAAAATTTTTCAAAGTCTTAAAACAACTGTTTGCAGAGCTCTGAGCTCGGCAAACAGTGCATTTGGCTTACAAAATTTTTCAAAGTCTTAAAACAACTGTTTGCAGAGCTCTGAGCTCGGCAAACAGTGCTTATAATTTTTCACCAAAAGTCTTAAATCAACTGTTTGCAGAGCTCTGAGCTCGGCAAACAGTGCAATTGGTTTTCAAATTTTTCTAAGATTTGAACCATCCATTTGCAGAGCTTTGTGCTCGGCAAATCACTGAAATTTCAAAATTAATAACCATTTGCAGAGCTCTGAGCTCAGCAAATGCTTATAATTTTTCACCAAAAGTCTTAAATCAACTATTTGCAGAGCACTTTGCTCGGCAAACAATGTATTTGAGTGAAAATTTGTCCAAGACTTTAAATTTTTCAAGATTAACCATTTGCAGAGCTCTGAGCTCAGCAAATGCTTATAATTTTTCACCAAAAGTCTTAAATCAACTATTTGCAGAGCACTTTGCTCGGCAAACAATGTATTTGAGTGAAAATTTGTCCAAGACTTTAAATTTTTCAAGATTAACCATTTGCAGAGCTTATTGCTCGGCAAATGCTTAAATTTGTTTCAAATCAAGTTACAATTGTTGCTTTAACCTCAAATATGCCATTTGCAGAGATTTTATCTCGGCAATGCACATATTTTTCATTGAAATGTTCCTTTATCAATTGTCAACATTCTTGTTGCTCAATTCAAAGGAATTTTCATACATTCAAATGGAGTTTAATCTGAAATGCTCATTTGCCGAGGTATGAGCTCGGCATTTACGAGAATTAACTCCCACACTCGATGACTTGACACAAGGTTGTCTGATCTGCTCAATTCCCGTGTTTGCCGAGGTTTTTGCTCGGCAAATCATATAAAATTTCAAAATTTTTGCCAAAATCAATTTTTGATCCTTATCATTTTCTAGGCAAAATTTTTTGTAAACATGCTATTTGCCGAGGTTTTTGCTCGGCAAATGCATAAATGTGTTTTCTTTTTCTTCAATTTTATTCTAAGTTTTTTATTATTCTTTTATTTGTGTTGAATTTTTTTGTTCATGTGTGTATGTATGTATGTGTTCATTGTGTTTGTCTATATAGTTTTTCATAAGTGTTAGGGTAAGAAGCAAGGTATCGAACGCCTTTGTGTACTACCTTTGTTGTCTTATCTTTTAATACTTATGTGATTCTATATGTCGTCATGTTTCTTATATATATTATGGTGAGAAGCAAGGTATCGAACGCCTTTGTGTACTACCTTTGTTGTCTCATCTTTAATATATGTGCGAAACATTGTCTATGTGTAATAAATGTATTTAAAAATGTTGGTGTGTTTTTTTTATTATTATTATGTGTTTAAAATGTCTTTTTGGTCAAAATTTGGTCAGTTTATTTTTCAGAAAAATAATAAAAACAAAGATGGTGATGTTTCAAGAAGGTGCTACTATGAAAATGCAAGCAAATCAAGCACTTCATATTCCATTTACCTCCAAATTCCCAATCATTACTGAGATTCTGAGCCATCATCCATTGAATGTTGCATTAACTAATGGTGATGTGGTTCCCGAGAAGTATATTTTTGATTTATGGGAATCAATTGAGTATGTGAAAGCCAATAAATGATATAAGCATGAAGAGTGCTTTAGATACTCTCTACAGACAGATGATAATGTTTTTAACTACAAATTCACATTAGATGAGTTCAGAACGATCATTTGTTTTCCTGAACAAGAAGAGTATGAAGAACTGCCATCTGTTGACGAAATGTTATCTGCAGTTCATGCATTGGGATATGAAGGAGAGTTGCCATCCATGAGAGATTTCGAAAGAATGAATGTGGCTACTCTATGGCATACCATGTATAATGTTTTGTGCACCTGTTTGATGCCATCTCAGAAGGGTATTGATGCCATGGAAAAGTACTCACTTTCCATATACTATGCTGTCACGCATAATGTTTAGTGTGACTTTGCCAAGATTATATGGGATAAGATGAAAAAGGTGGTTAAAGGAAAGGATGTTCAAAAAAGAAAGTACATTCCTTATATCCGTTTCTTCACTTTGATAATTGAAGACGTACTTGACAACACTGAGGAGATTCCCAAGTTGGAAGATAGTTTCAAGTGTGTAATTGCCATGTACAAATCAAATATGAGAAGCACAGGGAGTGAACTTGTTAGACCTTTTCCTATTCCCCCATTTCTACTAAATTTGGTTCCTGCTCAAAGTCCCCACAGTAGGACATATAGAGAGTAGTTAGCCACAGCAATGGGATCTGAAAGCCGACAGATTCCTACCCAAGCTGTGCATAGGTCGCCTAGTAAGGGTCCTAGGATTACTAAAAGAAAAAAGAGGGGTTAGTGATGAAGGGACTTCTGAGGAGAGGAGAAGAAAATCAAAAAGAGTTGTTTTTGAACAAGAGAATGTTACTCCTGAACTTGATACTCCACCTACTTCTCAATCAACACCGAATATTCCTTCACAATTCACACCATCCATTCCATCAACACAATCTCCACCTGTCGTTCAATTTTCTCAATCTTCACCTTCAACACCGATTCCATCCGTTATTTCTCCCAATCCACCAACTCTTACACCACCTCATTCAACACCAGTTCTTAATCCTACACCTTTTGCCTCAGCATTACAAATGAACCACATCCAGTACCTGGTAGACGTATTAAAATGTCAGCTCGAAAGCCACCTTTTGGTCTACCAAAAGGTTTCAAAAAGAAAATCCAAAAAGAAACATAAGTCTTCTAAATCTGCAACTCACAGAGTTGAATCAAGTTCAACAGATTTGGATGAAACTATTGGTGCCTCAGCAGAATTAGATGTTGAACAAGCAACTCGTATAGTTGATAATGTGATTTCTGAGTTGGATTCTGCAAATGTTAGCACAGGAGATGATGTTGTGCAGGAGGAACAAGGCAGGAATGAGGGAGGAGTTGAAAAGGTAAGAGAGGTTGAGAGGTCCGGGTTAGGACAAGGGCAAAAAGAAAACGATGGCCCTCCGATAGTTGAAACAACTGAGTCTAGCCGGGTTGTCTACCCTAGGATAGAAGTCGAGAACTGCCCATTCTCGTTTGCACAAAACTCTCCTCTCCATTCTGACTCCTCACAACAGGAGTTAGTCTCAGAAATGCACGGGGATCAGCCATGTTCACCACACTCTCCTCATTTGGAGGAGGAGAGTGTTGAAATAAGAGAGGATTAGCCACACCTCTAGCCTTCATTTTCTGCACTTGAGTCTAGATCTCTTAGGGACACGGATTCACAAACTCGGTTGCGTACTAATGCCGGAACAAGCGGAGAGGGACCCACTTCGTGTGACCCTCAAGGACAGCTTGGAAATCCTGCCTTAGCTAACATCACGCCAGATTTAGCCGCAGGTAACAGTTCTCAAACCGAGACTGGGGAACAGTATGAATGCCAAGGTGACACTGTTGTTCCTCATAATCAACCTGAAACTGTATTAATGGGCATTCTCAGTGACCCCGGTGTTGTTAGAGGTGTTACCCAACAACAAGTCCCGGACAGTGATTTATCACAATCTAGGAGACAACCTGATTCTGGTTGCAAAGCCAATGAATCTGAAACTGTTGGTGAGGGTTTAACCCGAGGATCTGCAGGAAATCCTGAATCAGCTTCGCTGAATTTAAGTCACACCACGAGTGTGCCAACAACCTCTGGGTTGGTTTCCCCATCTATTCCATCTCACACACAAACACAAAGAACATCAACACCATCTCAAATACCATCAACAACAACAACTCAACAAACCAAAAATGATGCATGTGAACTTTTACTTGGCATTTTACGTTCAGAGGGTGATTTGTTGTCTATGTCTGATCGGGGGGTGTTGAATGCATTAGAGTTAAGAGAAAGGGAACTTGCACATGAAAGACAAGTCAAGACTCTACAAGATCAAGTTCAAAAACAGAAAGCAGAGTATGATGCTAAGCTTGCTGCTTTTGAGTTACGATTGTTGGCTTTAGAATCTTGCCGACCGGCCTCGGTTACTTCTAGACGGGATGATCCTGATTCCGATGATCACCCCGAAGGGGAGAACCAAGGAGAGGGTCAAACGAAAACTGAAAATACATCAGCAAGAGTTGAAGTAAATGTTGAGAATGTGGAGATGCGAGATAGAGTTCAAGGTGAAAATCAAGATGAAGTCGATAAGATGGTTAAAGAATTTGTTGCAAGATTTTCTGAAAGAAACAATGATGATGATCTAGAGGAGATTTTCCCAATATAAACAGTGTTCATTTACCAAAATGACTTTAAACACGTCAGATGACGATACCAAGTGGTTTAAAACACTCGAGTACCATCACGTGTCACAAATATTGACCAAGTATTTCTAACGTTATAAAAAATAAGACAAGACTGAATCTAGTCACTGGAGGATTAGTCCAGTGCCAGTTTCCAACTGGAGAGTTCTCCAGTTGCCATTTTCAAACAAAAACGAATTTTAGTCAGAAAATTATTTTTGAGTCTTTCCCCCTAAAATGATGATCCAGAAATCAATTAGTGTCAGGATAGTATCACAAAGGCGTTCGATAGCCTGGCGAGCAAAGATTATCTGGACCTCCTCAACTGGAGAACTTCATCAGTGTCACTGACGCGCTCAATAACAAAGAAATCTCCAGTTTTAAGGATTTAACATTCCCAGTTCGCTGATGAGATGTTTAAATGTTTTCTCATCAAGAGGTTTTGTAAAAACATCAGCGAGCTGTTTGTCAGTGGGGATGAAATGAATTTCAATGTCTCCTTTCTTAACATGATCACGAATAAAATGATATCTAATGTCAATATGCTTTGTCTTGGAGTGCATCACTGGGTTGTGAGATATAGGAATTGCACTGGTGTTGTCACAAAAGATTGGGGTCCTTGTATACTTTTGACCATAATCTAGTAACTGGTTCTTGATCCAGAGAATCTGGGCACAACAACTGGCCGCAGAAATATACTCTGCCTCAGCAGTGGACATAGAGACTGATGTCTGCTTCTTGCTGGTCCAACTTACCAGTTTTCCTCCAAGGAAATGACAACCACCAGTTGTGATTTATCACAATCTAGGAGACAACCTGATTCTGGTTGCAAAGCCAATGAATCTGAAACTGTTGGTGAGGGTTTAACCCGAGGATCTGCAGGAAATCCTGAATCAGCTTCGCTGAATTTAAGTCACACCACGAGTGTGCCAACAACCTCTGGGTTGGTTTCCCCATCTATTCCATCTCACACACAAACACAAAGAACATCAACACCATCTCAAATACCATCAACAACAACAACTCAACAAACCAAAAATGATGCATGTGAACTTTTACTTGGCATTTTACGTTCAGAGGGTGATTTGTTGTCTATGTCTGATCGGGGGGTGTTGAATGCATTAGAGTTAAGAGAAAGGGAACTTGCACATGAAAGACAAGTCAAGACTCTACAAGATCAAGTTCAAAAACAGAAAGCAGAGTATGATGCTAAGCTTGCTGCTTTTGAGTTACGATTGTTGGCTTTAGAATCTTGCCGACCGGCCTCGGTTACTTCTAGACGGGATGATCCTGATTCCGATGATCACCCCGAAGGGGAGAACCAAGGAGAGGGTCAAACGAAAACTGAAAATACATCAGCAAGAGTTGAAGTAAATGTTGAGAATGTGGAGATGCGAGATAGAGTTCAAGGTGAAAATCAAGATGAAGTCGATAAGATGGTTAAAGAATTTGTTGCAAGATTTTCTGAAAGAAACAATGATGATGATCTAGAGGAGATTTTCCCAATATAAACAGTGTTCATTTACCAAAATGACTTTAAACACGTCAGATGACGATACCAAGTGGTTTAAAACACTCGAGTACCATCACGTGTCACAAATATTGACCAAGTATTTCTAACGTTATAAAAAATAAGACAAGACTGAATCTAGTCACTGGAGGATTAGTCCAGTGCCAGTTTCCAACTGGAGAGTTCTCCAGTTGCCATTTTCAAACAAAAACGAATTTTAGTCAGAAAATTATTTTTGAGTCTTTCCCCCTAAAATGATGATCCAGAAATCAATTAGTGTCAGGATAGTATCACAAAGGCGTTCGATAGCCTGGCAAGCAAAGATTATCTGGACCTCCTCAACTGGAGAACTTCATCAGTGTCACTGACGCGCTCAATAACAAAGAAATCTCCAGTTTTAAGGATTTAACATTCCCAGTTCGCTGATGAGATGTTTAAATGTTTTCTCATCAAGAGGTTTTGTAAAAACATCAGCGAGCTGTTTGTCAGTGGGGATGAAATGAATTTCAATGTCTCCTTTCTTAACATGATCACGAATAAAATGATATCTAATGTCAATATGCTTTGTCTTGGAGTGCATCACTGGGTTGTGAGATATAGGAATTGCACTGGTGTTGTCACAAAAGATTGGGGTCCTTGTATACTTTTGACCATAATCTAGTAACTGGTTCTTGATCCAGAGAATCTGGGCACAACAACTGGCCGCAGAAATATATTCGGCCTCAGCAGTGGACATAGAGACTGATGTCTGCTTCTTGCTGGTCCAACTTACCAGTTTTCCTCCAAGGAAATGACAACCACCAGTTGTTGATTTTCTATCTATCTTACAACCTGCATGATCTGAATCTGAATAACCCATTAGATCTAATCCTGAGCCTTTGGGGTACCAAAGACCAAGATTAGGACACCTTTTCAGGTATCTAAAGATACGCTTAACAGCGTGCAAGTGTGATTCTTTAGGGTTAGCCTGAAACCTGGCACATAGACATGTTGCAAACATTATATCTGTCGACTGGCAGTTAAATACATCAGTGAACCAACTATACCACAATAGTCAGTTATGTTCACTGGTTTGCCAGTTGGGTCAGAGTCCAAATTTAATGGTGCTGCAATAGGTGTGTTTTTCGATGGAATTGAATCATATTTGTATTTTCTTAACAAATCTCTGACATATTTTCCTTGGTTTATGAAAATTCCATTTTCAGTTTGCTTAATCTGAAGACCTAAGAAAAATGTTAATTCTCCCATTAAACTCATCTCATACTCAGATGACATGATTTTAGAAAACTTTTTACACATTGCATCATCAGTTGAACCAAATATAATGTCATCAACATAAATTTGTACCAATAAGATATTACCTCTTTCTTTCAAGATAAATAAGGTATTATCTATTGCACCTCTTTGAAACCCATTTTTAAGAAGATGTTTAGTTAAAGTATCATACCAGGCTCTTGGGGCTTTTCTTAGACCATACAAAGCTTTGTTCAGTCTATATACCTAGTGAGGATGCTTTTCGTTGATGAAGCCTGGAGTCTGCTTAACATAAACTTCTTCTTCCAATGTTCCATTTAGGAACGCACTTTTGACATCCATCTGGAAGACCTTGAACTGCAGATGGGCTGCATAAGCCAAAAATATTATGATGGCTTCAAGTCTTGCAACTGAAGCAAAAGTTTCATCAAAGTCAACGCCTTCTGCTTGACAATAACCCTGGGCAACTAATCTGGCCTTGTTTCTTACAACATGGCCATCTTCATCCATCTTGTTTCGGTAGACCCATCTTGTACCAATGGGTTCTTTCTTTAACCCTGGTAGACAAGGAACAAGCTCCCAAACATTATTCCTTTCAAACTGGACGAGCTCTTCTTGCATATCTTCCACCCAGCTTGGGTCTGCCATAGCCTCGTCAATCTTCTTCGGTTCATTTAGAGATAAGAAGGTGACGTTCAAGCATTGCTCACTGGTGGCTCTTCTAGTCTGAACCCCACTATTTGGATCTCCTACAATCTGTTCAATTGGATGTGCTCGAGTCCATCTAGTGTATTGACTAGGCTGGTGTAACACAATATCAGTGCAAGTCACCTGGCGATCTTCTTCAGTTGCAGCAGCTTCTGGAGGAGGATCTGTCCAAACTACTTCTACGTCCTCATCAGAGTCAATGAGGTCACGATTTTCATCATGAAATTCTTCATTAGAAGGCATTTCTTGAAGAACTGGAGAAGTTGGAGTTTGAACTGGTGCTGATATTGGAGTGGCACGTACATCAGATCCAATCACCAATTCTTGTGGTAAGTTGAAATTGATGGAGGGATAGAATGAAGTGTCACTGGTGGTACTCTTCTTCTTAACTGGTTCCAATTTGTAGTAACTGGAAACATCTTTTGGTGAAACAACTGACTGATGAACTTGGTCAGTTTCGCCAAAATTTATTGGAACGACTGGAGAAATATCAAGGCTTGATCTCTTGTTGATTGCTTCAGTTGATTCGTCGAATGTGACATGAATTGTCTCATGAACCTTTTGGAGTCTATAATTATAAACTCTAAAGGCCTTTCGAATATCTGAATAACCTAAAAATACCCCTTCATCAGCTTTTGCATCAAACTTTCCAAGCAGACTGGAATCGTTTAAAATATAAACTGGACAACCAAATACATGAAAATATCTAATATTTGGTTTACGATTCCTGATTACTTCATAGGCAGTCTTCTTATGTCTCTTGATGTAGACTGACCGGTTTTGGGTGTGACAAGCAGTTGCAACTGCTTCAGCCCAAAAACTGGTGGGAAGACCTGATTCAGATAGCATACTTCTAGCTGCTTCTATCAGTGTGCGTTTCTTTCTTTCCACAACTCTATTCTGCTCTGGAGAGTGTGCTGATGAGAAGTTTTGAGAGATGCCAGTGTCATTGCAAAATGTTTCAAGTACGTTATTTTGAAATTCAGTACCATTATCACTTCGCAACTGACAGACTTTTCGAGTATACTTGAGTTTGTTAGAAATATAAATGGTGTTAAATTGTAAATTAGCTTATAGTGGAAGGAGTAGTAGTTATAATTAGATCCTATGTATAAATACTCCTTCCTTAATAACCTTGTAAGAAGCCTTACACATTAATCCCACACTTACTTCTCTCTAATTTACTTTCTCTCTCTAAGATCATCTTCAACCTCCCATTCACACACTTACACACATTTCACACACTACCTTAAATCCACCATTAAAGCTTCAATTAAGCTCTAGTTTCTTTACAACAATTGGTATCAGAGCATAATCGGTGTATCCGAACGATCTACAATCAAATTCATAACCGATTTTGTTCATAATTTTGAGAATTTGAGCTTAATCTTGATTCTAAAAATTTTCTATTTTGTGCCTAATTCGAGGCTAAATGTGATTCTGGTCATTGATTAAGAGTGGATTAGTGTTTGATTTGATAAATCAGTAGTTAATTTCAAAGTACAGGTAGTAAATTGTTGTTTTTCATGATTTTCTGTTACACCTCTGCAAACAGTTATAATAAGGAAAAGTCAAAGTTTCATAATTTTTTTTCTTTTCTACTGCTGGAGCTACAGTAACCAGTTAAAGTCAAAGTCACGTGGTGTATCACATAGTTTCAATCAATCGATAATTTTACAATTTATTCAATCAGAAAAAGAAAAAGAAAAACATCTTTTGATCTTGAACTTCTCTCATCGATTTCATCTTCGTTTTGCATCGAATCAAGCTGAAAAACATAAGGATTTCTTCGCGGTGTGATTCTGAACAAGGAGATGGTTTTAATTTTTCGATTGGTGCATTTTTGATGTAGGTTACTATTCCGGTCAGAAAGTGAATTTTCCGGCGAGCTTTAATCGGAGTAATTTTCAGTTAGGATTTGCTCGCGGTTTGTTTTAGAGTATTTTGGTGGTGGTTTTGCGGTTTAATTCAAAGAACTGAAGATTTAATCGTGATTTGAGTGTTTCCGGCGAGGTGGTGAATTGATCATTTGCAGAGGTCACAAATCTTCCATTTGCAGAAGTCGTTCACGAGTCATTGTTACCACTTGTAGATGCATTTGTGTTTGCTGAAGTAGGTTCACAACCAGAACTTGTGACCTCGTGTTTGCCGAAGTAACTCATCGATCAGCATCTTAATTCCCTTGTTTGCCGAAGTGGTTGGTTCAACCAAAATATTCTATTTGCCGAAGTCGTTCACCAAACACTCATTTGCAGAAGTAACCGATCACAAAACTACCATTTGCCGAGCTCGCTACACGACCAGTATCTTTGTTCTAGTTTTTGCCGAGCTCAACCCCGTGTCCAATACTAGTATTTGCCGAACTAAACGATCAACCAAAACACCATTTGCCGAAGTGAATTCTCGGCCCAAACCACTAACCGTTTCTCGTACTCGTGTTTGCAGAAATTCACGACCAGCATCTCAAACAAGCCAATTGCCGAGCTCGTTGCTCTGCAAATCACCATTTCGACCAAGACTTGAGTTTGCCGAGCTAAATTCACGACCAAATGATTGTGAATACACTTAACAAATTCTCGACCCAATAACCCCATTTGCAGAACAAAGTGCTCGGTTGGAACTTAGAAAAATTTTCGATCAAGATTTTCTATTTCAACTAGACGCCGAGATAATTGCTCGGCATTTCATACAAACAAGAAAATTTTTCATTTTAACCATTTGCCGAGCAATAAGCTCGGTAAACAGTACAAATTAAAAAAAAAAATAAAAAATTTCAAGTCTTTTTCAAAACCATTTTTGTTAATTAACCTTTGTTGGTGTGAAGTTTGAAGAAAATTATTTTTGAACACCTCATTTGCCGAGCACTGAGCTCTGCATTCAAGGCAAATAGCAATTTTTTATCTTCAAATGCTTGACTCTCGTGGCTGTGTGGTGTGGTGTTGAGTTCATTGTTGATCTTGTGTTATGAAACAAAGAGGAACAGATTAATTTTTAAGAGGGTGAGAGCGTTTGATTTAAAGAAATTGAGAATCTTAAGTGAGAAAGAGTTTTAGAGCAGAAAGAAAGTTGTGAATTTTTTTTGTGTGTCAATCGTTTAGAGAAAAGAAACTGAAGAGTATATGTGATAGAAGTGAATGAGAGATGGTTCTTGTTGTTACTTGAGCTGGGTCTAACGTATAAAACATCTTTCATGTGCTTTTGAGTTGTCAGTGTGCTGTCATTTTTATTGTGTTTGTCAAAGTGGTCTGTCATTGTTTAATCTTTGGAGTATAATTTTTTTTTGAGGCCCTATGTAGTCCGACCGTAAAAAGGGTAACCGGACCAGACTATCCGCGGCGATGTCGCCGCGGAAAGTCTCGTACATTTTTCCGTACAATGTTGACTATTACATCAGCTTTTGTCCATTTGTCTTATTCGACTTTCCGCGGCGATATCGCCGCGGAAAGTCGAATAAGACAAATGGACAAAAGTAGCTGTGACAGGCGACAGCTACTCTAGTATTTATTTGTCTTTTTCGACTTTCCGCGGCGATATCGCCGCGGAAAGTCGAAAAAGACAAATAAATACTATTGGTCAACAGGCGTTTTGGTTTGCTCATTCATTCGGCTATAATTAACCGAAAATTGGTTCATAATTTTTATCGATCTCATTTTATAGCTCTCGTTTTGGTACACTGCAAAGGTATGTATCTCTGCTTTCATTTGAACTACCAACTACCAATATTAATTTTCATTCCGAACATATTGAACTACATTACCATACATTAATTTTTATATATAGTATATTATAACTTTAGATATTTATATGCATATGTATTATGTTTAATCATATTATTGATATAAATGTGTTTTCAGATGGATTCTTTTGAGAATTTGTGGGGAGATCAAAATTTTGAGTTTAATTTAGAAGAGCCTGATGAAGAATTTGAGACCCCGGAGGTGGCCCCCCAGTTTGACTATGACGCTAACGATTTTTACACCGAGGAGGTATTATTAAATGATGACATAAACGTTTATTTAAAAGTTTTGTCACGATAATGAGTTTTGGTTGTTTCGGGAACACTTTACTATTTCAGGTTTTTCATTCACACGAAGAACTGTTCAACTGGGCCCAAAGAACAGCAAATGCGCTTGGTTATGTCTTAATCAAACGACGAACAAATTCCAACTCAGATGGTGTTGTCAATAAAATGACGTTAATGTGTAATCTTCATGGGGGAAAAGATAGAAGGTTACTTGGGCTCGTTACAAGGTCAGTAAAAATTGACTGCCCATTTAGATTGGACGGCCGCTTGAAAAGCGATGGTGGTTGGACGGTCAACATTATAGACCCGAGACATAATCACTATTCAGCTAACAATCTGGAGGGTTACGCGTACGCAAGAAGGATGAGTGAAGCTGAAAAATCATTTGTGGAAGCTGAATATCAGCGCGGTACAGATCCCCGTCATATTCTAAAGCGGTTGAAAGATGAATTTCCAGGAAACTTGAGCCGCAAGGAGGACATTCACAATTTTCTAAAAACGTTACGGAAGAGGGTGGCCGAAAAACATGGGGAAACTCCAATGCAGGTTACATATATAAAATATACATTTTTTAATATTTATTTACTTTGCTATGGTATTTGAAACGAACCACATACGCCATTTTGTTCAACCGTCGCAGGTTATGTTCAGTTTGCTACAAGAGCAAAAATACTTGTATTATTACACCACAAATAGTGCAACTGGTCGGTTACAAAATCTGTTTTTTATACATCCGACTTCCTTTGAGTTGTGGCGTGCATTTCCTTGGGTTATCCAAATAGACGCCACGTACAAAACCAACTTGTACAACATGCCATTGGTCGAGATTGTCGGGGTGACTTCAACAAACAGGACTTTCAGCATATCGTACGCATTTATCACAAGTGAACAGGAACATAATTATAGATGGGTGTTGGAGTGTTTGAAGTCGACCCTAGGTGAAGGGTTTGATGTACGTGTCGTACTCACGGACAGGGATCTGGCCCTCATGAAAGCATGCAAAACTGTTATGCCGAAACATACCATTTACTTTGTAGAACCCACATATGGAGAAACATCGACAAACATTGCATGCCAGCATTCATCGCGCAAGGCAAATGGGGGCCTTTTTACGGATGGTGGAAAAAACTTTATGAATCGCGGACGCTAGAAGAGTACACTGAAAATGAAAAAGATTTAAAAGAGAAGATGGGAAAAGATTTAGACAGTATGTTTAGTGCACATGATTTTTTTTTTTTATTTTTTACTTTTTTGGTAAATCACATATATCCACCCGTTTTAACCCAATAGTCAATTTACAGAGATGTACAAGTACTTGCAGAAGGAGTGGCTTTCACCGTACAAAGAAAAGTTTGTGTCCTTTTGGGTCGATCAACATCTCAACTACCGTAACTACACTACCAACAGAGTTGAGGCTGAGCATTCACTCCTGAAGTCCGAGTTGAAGGGCCGATGTACATTTTACAGAATAATTCAATGTGTTAATTCTATCCTCGTCGGTCAACACACGGAAATAAAGGGACAACTGGAAGCGAGCAGGATTTATAGACACGGTAAACACAACTATCCATGTTTGAAGGACCTGCTTTGTGTTGTATCTGTGACAGCTCTGGATATTATGGTTGAAGAAATTGATCGATTCAAAAATAAGATGGGTAAAGACTGGAGAAAGTGTGGGTGTAAGGTTCGGGCTAGTTGTGGGCTGCCATGTGCTTGCCAAATAGCTTCATACATGCATCACAGTAAGTATATTTAATTAGTCCATATTTGATATTTTTTTTAAAAATGAAAAAAAATTATATTGGCTTTTAAATAATGTAGGCAAACGTGTTGAGGTGGAGAACATAGATTGCTTTTGGAGAAAGCTAGACTTAACACCGTCGACGTGCCTGCCGGACAATGATAATCGAAAAGACTCAGATGATGACGAATGTATCAATGATTTAGTAGAGGATGTTAGGGTAAAGATAAAGCAGCAACCGAAGGCCCAGAGGAAAAACTGGATATCAAAGATAAAAGACATCGTCTATCCAGGGAGAACCAAAATTAAAGACCCTTCCGTTATTAAAAATAAACGTGGAAGACCAATCGGAGCAAAGAAAAAAATACCTCAAGTACGTCCAATCATAATTGATGTATAGTTAATCGATTTATTATATGTAAGTGCATCATGTTTTAACCTATAATTCGAAGTCTAATTAATTGATCTATTATTTGTTGCAGGTGCCCGACATTAACATACCAACGGCAAATACAGCACCTTCCGGTCTTCAAAAATCCAAGTCGGTTCAATTTTCCCGACCGACTTTTCAGGATACCCAGTCCATGGGTGGGTTTTCTGATCGTTTTTCGCATGCGTCATTATTTGGAGAGGGCCAGTACGGGAGACATAGTGAATACATGAGCACACAATCACGTTTTTTCGACGAACCAGAAAGCCAACCACAATGGCCTGACAGTGGGAGACATAGTGAATATGTAGGCACAAGTTCAATTTTCGCAGACACTGCTAGTTTATTCGAAGAACCTCAAAGCCAACCACAATGGCCTGGCAGTGGGAGACAGAGTGAATATGTGGACACCGAAGCACGTATCCCAGCCACTATAAATTTCTTTGACGAACCTTATAACCAACCACAGGGTCAGTATGGGAGACATAGTGAGTATGTGGTAAGCGATTCACGATTCCCAGATACACAAAGTTTTTTCGGAGAACCGAATAACCAAACGCAAGGAGAAACGTCCAGCTTTGTTGATCAACTATTTGGGGGATCACATACACATAACTTCTCTGAACCGTTTACACACAACTTCTTCGAGACGGAGTCAACATGGACTGACATGAGAACATACCTTCATCAACTCCCCTTTTACTTTCAACGTTACGTTGTGGATATAAAAAATGTTTCATCTGATGGTAACTGTGGATTTCGAGCACTGGCTGTTGCTTTGGGTGAATCTGAGGAAAAGTTCGAGTGGATTCGCAAACTAATGCTAGAGGAGTATGAGTCCAAAGTAGGATACTATAAGGTTGCATTCGGTGGTGAAGCAACACATATACATACTTTGCTTCAATTGTCTTATCCCGGTGGTCGCCCATTTAAATACTGGATGATGAATCCATATTGCGCTATGCTACTGTCCAATGCTCTGGGTCTTATAATTATATGTTTAAGTGTCAAAGAAAACATCACATGTTTCCCTTTTTGGAAGGGGCCAGGCCAGCTATACCGTGACGAGCCGATATGCATTGCCCTGGTATCCGGAGATTCACATTTTGTAACGGTTTATTTAGACAATAACTGCCCATTGCCTTACCCCTCAGCTTGGGGATTTGATAAACCTGCATCGCGGGCATGGGCAGTTAATGCGAAATACAAAGTCCGTTTGGCTGATTACGACAGACACATTCAAGCTACTAAGGCACCTCCGCAATTTCAGCAGATTGATTAGTTGATTTATATTATATAATACTTGGTTTGTTGACTTATATTGATTAGTTTGTTTTTTTTTACTTATATTTGTTATTATGCATATATTTGATGTTTAACTTTTTTCCCTTTTTACATATTTTTTTTTCACTTGTTACATATACGTATACTAGTGACTATATTGCGAGCCATGAATATCATAAACAACACAACAAAATATAAATTTATAACTAAACCACAAACACATGTTTAAAAATATATTGTTTATAACAACCAAATACTAATAATTATCATTGTCCTCGTCATCATCATTACCTAAATAGATATCATCATTACCCAAATTTATGGATCCTAAAGAGAACGGAGAGGTGGGAGCAAATTGCGAGCCATACGTAGTAGAGGAGGGATCACTTTGCGCGCCATGAGCATGTGCAGCAGCGGACCAATTAAATACAGCATCAGGATCAAACCAACTCGCCTGCGTAGGAGCAGAGTTGAGATCCAAAGGGGTCTGACTACCCTGGCTACCCTGAGCATGAGATGGTCCACCTGGCTACCCTGACCATAGATATGACTACCGTGTGGCTGCGTCAAATGAGTGTAGTCATACTCTGTGTCTCCCACACCCCGAACGATCCTCCCTAGCCCGCGGCGGTGGCCAGGCCGGTTTCCAAATGTAGCCGGAAAAATTTCTGGCTGGGGTGTTGGGACAGGGTCCCGTTCACGCTCCTCCTTCTTCTCCTTGAGCTTCTCCTGAATCACGTTAAAGTGTATATATATATATATATAAGGTTAATAAAATGAGTAAGTAATACTTAAAATATAAATTAAAAAGAGACATTTACATAATTAGCTTGAGCTGCCGGGTGTTCCCATGACCCATCCGCATGCTTGTGTCTGGTCGCATACATTTCGACCAGATCAGGGTCTTCTCCGTCATGAGTTCGCTGTAAGCACATCAAATTATCATAAGAATCTGGTTTATTTGCGAAATAAATATTTTTAAACACAAGTGATTATTTCATTCTTTGTTACCGCATATTGGTCGACATACTGAGATGCCGACTGCCGACCGTGGGTCCCTGCGAGGATTTGGAGCTTCCGGTTATCCTTGTTGGTCTTGGCCCTTTTCACACGGTCCTCCCTCTGGTAGAAGCGCAACAAATCCGACCAGTCCTCCGGCTCCATACCCTGGGGAACAGCTCCCTCCAACTCATCAACCTTCTCTAAACCCCCCTTAGCATCGAAGTGGGCTTTCTTGAATCCGCTTTTCCAGTTCCGATACATATGTTGCGCATCAGCGGTGATCGTGCGCTCAAATGCTTTCCGGATGGGATCATTGGGGTCCAAATTGATGAAGTGATCCAATCTGAACCGTTGCTGCAGTTTTTAAGTAATAGTTAGCAATATATCAAATTTTCACAAATTATGAATTTAGGAATATAATATTATAGAGATTGTACGTTTAAGGCTGGAATTAGGAACGCCTTATCTTGCGAGGGCACATCCGCCCATGAGTCATAAGTCATAGGGAC
Source organism: Erigeron breviscapus (assembly GCA_034093135.1). Classification (NCBI taxonomy): domain Eukaryota; kingdom Viridiplantae; phylum Streptophyta; class Magnoliopsida; order Asterales; family Asteraceae; genus Erigeron; species Erigeron breviscapus. The sequence goes on along the minus strand of CM067173.1, from coordinate 36,600,012 downwards.
CCCACTACCACGAACCAATGTCCCTATATAGCTCTTAAACATAGACCCCGTTTCCCCCACCGCGTGCCACGTCTTAAACTTTTTCGTGTCAAAATCAACTTCAAGTCGACCTTGTTCTTGATATTTTTTCTCCAGGTTTAGTGCCTGGTTCTTCCCCCTGCCTTTTTTAGGTCCTACAACACAAAATAATTATTAATTTCACATGAAGTCCATAAATAAAAATTAATATATAGAAACACAAAATTTCTTACCACCGCTCCCGGCGCAACCCCAAATTTTCCGGACCCACGATTTACGTGGTGGGTCATTATCACCATCCCCACCATGCACTGTAGCCATTTATACTGCAAATTACAAATCAAATTATACTCATATTAATAATACATACAACAATACGATAAAGGTAAAATTGTCACAATACTAATAAACCTAACAAATCTATAGAAAATAAAATACAAACATATACCAAAACTATCAAAAAACAAATAAAAGCAAACAAAAAAGGGTAATGGCCAGAAAATACATACCTTGTCGGTAAAACTCGCCGGAAAACTCGCCGGAAAAAGTGATGGCCGGATTTAAAAAATAGGGTTTTGGTTGAGATTTGTTTGGTATTTTAAAAGAGAGATGGGGATGGTGGAAAGCAAAGTCGCCGCGGAAAGTTGGCCGGGAAAATCGCCGGAAAAAGGGATGGCCGGAATTGATTTTAAAAGACTTTTGTGGGTGTTTTTTTTCCGTTCGGCAGAGAGAAAGAATGGGGTGGGGAGGGGATAGAGAAGAAGGGGTCGAACTTAAATAACAATTTTCGAGGAGACTTTCCGCGGCGATATCGCCGCGGAAAGTCTGGTCAAAGTCAGCGCCAATTAATGCTTGTAGTTGGTGGCAGTTTTGTTTTTTTCGACTTTCCGCGGCGATATCGCCGCGGAAAGTGGGTGGTCCAATTACCCTAAATTCCTTGGTCGGGGTACGCGTAGCGTTTTTTTTTTTGAGGCATGTCTAGATAACGTATGCGGAAGAGGAGAAGATAACGTGTTGATTGATATTCAAAAGTGGGTCACGCATATTTTGAACTTTTATCTAAGTTGTCAAAAGTGAAAGTAGCGTGTGTCAGTAGAAAACATGTAAAGTGTATTTGAGTTGTCTTTTGGATGGTATCACGCGTGGCTTTGTCATTTGTCTAACAATTCAGAAACTTTCATATAAAGTCTTTGTTTGAGAAACTCATGTCAGACAAATTATTCTAAGTCAACATTTTCATAAATTTCAAGAAACTCTTTAAGCTCCACGAGATTTTTCATAAAGTGTGATTTGAGTTGTTTTTTTTTATGAGCTGGACTCCATATTGAAAGAAAATTGAATCAATTTTTTTTGGTGTCAACATTTTTTTGTTACGTATAGTTTCTTTTGTGGTGTCAATCTTCATTTTGGACTATTTCAATTGGACTAACATGTTTTGGACTACAATCTTTGATTTGGGCCGTTTTTTTTTAAGATTTAGATTAAATGGGCTTATCTTTTTTAATTCTTGGACTAAGAACTTGATTTGGGCTAGAACTTATCATTTGGGCTGAAATTTTTAATTTTCTTTTAATTGAGCTTAAAAATTTTTGTTGAGTTGTTAGTTTCATTAATCTGTCATCAAATTTTTTTTAGTCAAAATGTCAATTAAAATTTCGGACAAACTTGTTGCAAGAGTGAAAGATTTTTTAATGGGTGAAGAACCAAGTTGGGAAGAAATACGTCGTCATGACAATAACATTTGTTGGTGTACCAAGAAGAGTAAATGTGCAGTGGTTGTTTTTGAAGAAAACAAAGTTGATGTGAATACTTTTAAATCATTTGTGACAGATCACCAGAGGTTTCAACTTGAAATGGACAAGCTCAAATCTGAGAACAACGAGCTCAAAACTGCTGATAATTCCAGATTGTCTATCATGGAAAGTCTTCAATATGAAGTTGACCGAATAAAATCTGAGAACGAAGAGCTCAAGTCTGGTAATTCTCTCAATTTGTCTACTATGGTAAGTCTTCGACTTGAAATTGACCAACTCAAATCCGAAAATAAAGAGCTTCAATCTGCAAATGATCTCATTTTGTTCAATATGGAAAGTCTTCAAAAAGAAAATGATCATTTGCAATCAAAGACTTTCAAATTAACAAATGAGTTGGACAATTCTCTTCAAGAGTTCAATAAAAGTGTTTTGGACAGTCAATCAAAAGAACTTGTTTCGCAACAAAAGATTTCTGAACTTAACCATGAGTTGCGAAATAAGTCCACCATTTTTGTGAGCAAAGAGCGAAAATTTCTCAAAGTTTTTGAACAACTTCGAATTGATGTGAGCGATGTTGAAAAAGAAAGAACAAATTTGTGTGCTCAAATCAAGTGTCTTGAAGACAAGTGTTTGCAATTTCAGTCAAACGAAACATCTTTGACCAAGAAAATTTCTGACCTTGAGATTGAATTGCAAACACAAAACCAAAATCATTGTTCTATCTCTTCTGACACAACCAAAGAAGTTGTTGAAATTTGCACTCAACCTGATTGTCCTATTTGTGAAGTTGTGAATTCCTCTGTGCAAACTAAATGTGATGTTGTTGAGACTACCGAGTCATCAACTCCGACTGATCTTGATTGTGTTTGTGACAAGAGTGAGGTGTCCAAAAGTTTTCCAAAATCTAATTCTTCCAAACCAAAAGTTGATGTTCCAAAGAGGGTTTACACGGATAAAGCTTCAAAAACTTTTGAAAGAAAGGTGTCTCAGTTTACTAATTACTCCTTACAAAAGGGTAAGAAGTACTCTAAGAAACCTATTTTTGCTGGAACAACTACTTTTGTTTCTTTTCTATCATTCGAGGATAATTCTGAACACATTTTTCAAGCAAAATCTCAATTGACTAAATCTAAATGGAAACCGATTTCAAAAGATAAGTCAGTTGAGTCAAAATCATTCAAATATTCATTTTCGGAACTTTTTGATCTTGCACCAAAACCTGTGAAAACAGTTGTGCAAAAAGTGAATGATTTTGCTTCGAAAAATCATTCTTCAACTCAATCTACCAAGATTGGAAGCTTTTCAAAGAAATCAAATGATTTTTCACCGTTGGTTCCACGAAAACTCTTTTCAACTAAACCACCGGGTTTTAGTTCTCCGTGGAATGCAACATCTATTCATCAAATCGATGAGACTTACGTTTGGACTTTCAAGAATTCAAAAACCATTGGACCCAATCTCAAATGGGTTCCAAAAGTGATTTCCAAGTGATTTGATGAATAGTGGCTTATGCACACATCAGTGTATAACCCGTTCTAAAACCGTGTTTATAATTTCATTACTTTTAGAAAAATCCAAAAAGATTTTCATTTTCTTATTTTTGAAAAATCCAAAAAGATTTTCTCTTTTAATCATTTTGTTTATTTACTTTGTCTTTGAGTTTCTCACAATGTTTTGGATGAGATGCAAGGCATCGAACGCCTTTGTGTACTGCCTTTGTTGTCTCATTTTTAATGTTTGTGAGCAACTTTTAACCTTTTACTCACCCTTTATATGCAAAACCTTTGTTTATATCATGCATATATTTAGGGGGAGTTTGTTTATAAAACCAAAACTTTCAAGTGTTTAAACTCATTTTCCATTTTAAAACACTTTGGAAGATTTTCAAACCATTTTCGATCAAATTCATAGAAGTTCGGTGTTAGATTTGCACATGAGAGTTTAGGCCACTCATAAATACTCCATGATCTTGTCATCGCCGATGAGATCTAACCCCGGAGTTAAATTCTCAATTTAGATTGTGAGGGTTTATGAGCGTGGTGATGTTGTTTGTGCAAATAGGCCATGAGGGAGTAGTCGAAAAGTAAGAGGTTACGGTGAAAAGATGATGTGAGAAAGGGCTAAAAGAAATGAAAGCCCTCCCAAAATTCTTAAAAAGCCGGGTCAACACGTTTCTATCGGATTTCATTTGTTGATTTCTTGATATTGAAGAAAACTTCATGGACCCAGTGAAGCAATGCACATCTTTACCTAACCACTCAAGTGTTTCTTAACAAATACTTGTTTTATTCTCACGGAGATTTTCACATTTCTATCGACTCTTCATTTGGAAGATGTTGATATTGAAAAAGGGAGACACTCTGCTCCGGTCCCCGACTTCATTTGATCACTATTGAGTCTAGAGCGTACTTGATATATCTTTCATTTGACTAGGACACATAGAGTCTTTATATGTCTTTGTGACATTGCATATCTTTGTGATATTGCCGGAACATTCGTAGTGATATCATATTATTGATATTCCACGATGATCGAATGGAAATCCTACCAATGCTAACATCTTTTCCAACGTTGAACGTAGGTCTCACATTTTCATTTTATGAATTTGTTGAGTAAACGAGAAGTCTATGTGACCTCGGATTTTATTTCCCAAAAGTCTTTGAGGATAGTAAGACATGGTCATCGAACGCCTTTGTGACACTGACCATGAATTACATTCTTTAAAGCAATCTATCGGTTGAAAAGCCATAGACCGAACCATTTAGAGATAAGCTTTGTGCATTCTCGATGATAATGGGAAGTCCTAAAAATAGTAATCGTATTTTTAGGCCACACCATTAATCATTTTGATTTTTGGTTGTGTTAACGGATCATTTTTATCCGGTTTTCATTTCTCTTCACACAAACACAAAGAACACAAACACCATTATAAAAATCTTTTTCCAACAACGCAACCTTACATTCTAGTTCACCAATAGGTTCATTGGGAATTGGGAATTGGGTTGGGTTACTTTGCTTGCTTGTTGTTTGTTTGGCATCTACCGTTTATGCTATCAATCATTATTGTATGATGAAACCGTTTCACATATTCATCATAAGGGGGAGAAATGATTAAATGATTGATAGATAGAATTCAAGGTTTTAGGTAGAATTTGGTTGATAGATATTGATTGAGGATAATTCATAGTGTTTGGTTGTTCAAAGGATCGTTAGTTTAGGTGAAGAGAGTGAATAATTATCGTGCCAAGTTGAGAGATTGTTTCGAGAAAGTTAAAGGATTGATTCGAGATCGAGTATATTCAAGATGATGTACATGGTCGATAATTGAAAGATTTATTGAATAATTGACCATTGTTTGATGATTACAAGAGTTTGAGATTGAATTATGTTTGAGAAGAAATGAAAAGTTTGAGATTGAATAGAGATTGTCGTTTGTTGATGCTACAAAGAAAATTAAGTTGGATAGTTAAGTTTGTTCTTTATTTGAAGAGATTGTTCATTTGAGGGGGAGCAAGAGTAAACTCATGAAATGTTAAATATGCTCCGAAATGATTGTTTGTTCGAGGAGGAGCAAGAGATTAAAGATTTGTTATTGAATAATTTGCTCCGAGATAGTTGTTTGATTGAGGGGGAGCAAATGTTAATTGATCAAAGAATCAAGTGCTCAAGATGTTTATTGATTCAGAGACAAGTTAGACCAAGATTTGAAGTTTAAAGTCAAATCAAATTTCCGCATTCCAAAACCAAGCTTCCGCAATGCCAAGAGATTTCAAAGATAATCAAGCTTCCGCATCCAAAAGAATTCAAAGAATTCAAAGTCAAAACCAAGCTTCCGCATGCTACTCAAAGTTCAACTTACTTCTCAAAGCAACATCAAGTTGAAATCAACATTCAAAAGTTCAAGTTGTGAAAGCTTAAAAGCTACAAAGATTTCAAAGGTGCTTCCAAAGTATTCAAAGTTGCAAGAGAAGATCAAGTCATCGTCAAGAATATTTGTTTGTTGAGAAGATTCAAAGTCAAGGTTGATATAAGACGTTGAAGACAATGAGAAAGCTTCAAAGTCCAATCAACATTGAAGATTTTCAACAAATGGGCTCATCATGGTATTTAAAGACCGAAGACGATGCAACATTTACAATTCAACACCAAGGGGGAGATTGTTAGAAATATAAATGGTGTTAAATTGTAATATTTCTAGTTATATAAGGGGTATTAGTGTTAATTAGATGATAGGTATAAATACCCCTTCCTTAATCATTTGTAAAGGAGCCTTCACATTAATCCCACACTTACTTCTCTCTAATTTACTTTCTCTCTCTAAGATCATCTTCAACCTCCCATTCACACACTTACACACATTTCACACACTACCTTAAATCCACCATTAAAGCTTCAATTAAGCTCTAGTTTCTTTACAACAGAGTTCAATTCTTTTGATAAGAGAGATGATTTCAGCAGGTGCATCACTTTTGGATCTGAGGAATGCCACCCAACAGTATCTGGTGAATTCATCGACCACAACTAGAGTGTACTTCTTTCCAGCTCTAGTTTGAACATTCACCGGACCAAAGAGATCCATATGTAACATGTGAAGAGGTTCAGTGATGCTAAAGTTTTGCCTAGTCTTGAAACTGGCCCTTTTCTGCTTGCCCATCTCACACCCTAGACATGGCTTTTCTTTATTAAAAGAAATCTGAGGTATCCCATCAACCAGTTGTTTGCGAGACAACTTGTTAATATTTTTGAAATTAAGATGGGAAAATCTTTTATGCCACAGCCAGTTGGTGTCCCCATCAGCTTTGGTATAGAAGCACTGCTCTTTTAGAGCTGGTTCCAAATCCATGATGTACACAGTACCCTTTCTGGGTGCAACCATCACCACTTTCCAATCCTTGTTAAATATGGTGCCTTGAGCAATCCCCACTTTCCAATCCTTGTTAAATATGGTGCCTTGAGCAATATCGAACAAAACTCTGAAGCCATCATCACAAAGTTGGCTGACACTGATCAGGTTGTATTTCAAACCATTCACAAATGCAACTCTTTTGAATTCGACTTGTCCATTATTGAGCACACCATATCCTTCAGTCTTTCCACTTTGATCATTACCAAACGTCACTGTCGGTCCATATTGGACAGTGAACTCATCAAGCAGGGGCTTACATCCGGTCATAGTCCGGCCAGCAGCGCTGTCCAGATACCAGATATTCTTCTTTCGATCGCCCTGCACACCCATAAAAATCATCAGTTATTTTTGTGAACCCATCTTTTCTTGATGGGTTCACTGGACTTCTCTACAAAAGTCACAGTTGATTGTTGTGGAGGTAAACTGAAGACTACATCTGGATCTTTTTCATCAGATCCAGGTGCAGGAGTAAAAACGATTGGTATTTGATACCTGCTCCCCTTTTTCTTATCAGATTTAGTTCCAGATGGAACATTCTTTTGTTTTGGTTTTGAAGGGGTTTAATATTTTGTTTTAAAATTGGAGGTGATGAACCTCCTTCCAGATTTTTAATCCGGGCAGTACAACTCTGAACCTGTCGAGACAAAAGTTGGAGTTGACTTTCCATTTTAAACAAAATATTGTTTTCATCAGGCAACTGAACCTTGGACCTTGGTTCAGCTGGAGTTTTAGTCTTTTGGGTCTTGGGCACCTTAGACTTTTGAGGTAAAGGCTTGTTACCAGTGGCCTTTTTAACTGGAGCACTAGCCTGTTTGGCTCCAGGTTTAACCTCAATGGGGGTGGTCTCAATGGGTTCAGTTTTAACAGCTTCAGGTTGATCATAAGAAGTTTCATCCCTGAGAGCTGGAGGCAATGCATGAAGATCTGGTATGAGAGCTGCCATCTCCAGATCTCCAGATTTCCATGCATTCTTCTGGGCATCAATAGTTCTAGAAAATGCATCAAAGTTCTTTCCAGATGCTTTTACCCATGACTTGATAATCTTTTATTCTTTTTCAAGATCAGAAAATAATTTTTGATTATCAAGTTCCAAAGCCTCAATTTTTAAAACTGACTCCTTGAGAGCAAACTGGACACTTTGTAAATCATTCAGTTGTGGCTTAACATTGTTTAGTTCAATTAAGATAGTGTCAAGATATCTTTCACTATCTGCTCTAACAGTTTCCACAAAAGCCAAATCACCACTTAATGATTCAGCAAGGTCCAGTTTCAGTTCAGGGTCAACCTGATTGTCATAATCACATACCTTCTTCAAAATGATGTCCACCCATCTTCCAGTGATGACATCTTCTTTTGCCACATGCTGCTATTGATCTTCCAAGGCCATGAAACACATGTCCCTTTCCTCTTCTTCATCAGCTGATGAGTCATCAGAGTACTCCCATTTTCCCTCAGTTTGTGCCATTAAGCACTGATCCTTTTCTTTTTCCATGGATAGGAGGGCAATCTGGGCCTTAAGCTTTTATATTTAGCTTTGTAGCTATCATCAGGCCGATTGAAATTAGGGACAGGGGGCCAGTTTGGTTGTTCATCTGACTAGATCTGCATTCCTTCATAAATGACCTTTCTTACCGCATTTATAGCAGGTAAGATTGGTTTTATCCAGAGAGCTGGAGCTGGAAGCATTGTTTTGCCCATTAAATCTTTTAGATTTATGCTTAAACCTGTTAAAGGTTTTAGCAATCATGGCTACCAGATTATCATCGTCAGTTTCATCACAACCATCACTGATTTCAGTGGTCAGGCCAGAGTTCAAGAAACTGTTTAACATCTCCTTCATTGAGTGTGCCTGGACACTCTCTGCAGACATTAAAGCAGCACAAGGTCGCTCAGTTACAATAGCAACCTTGGGACTCTGGGCATGGTTCATGGCATCCTGCTCAGCCACCAGTCTTGCAGCATTATTATCTTCAGTGAATCTGAAGGCTCCATAGAGCGATGCAAGAGTATGGCTGTGCAAGGTTTTACCTTGTCTTAAGACAAGAACCATGTTTTCCCATTTGGAAAGAAGAATATCACAAACTTCTCAAGAAGAATATCCTTATCCTTCTCTACACCCAAGCCTCTCAGCTGATTAATGAGGCTAGAAAATCTGGTGTATGTACCAGTTACACTTTCATTGGGTAGAGCAAAGAAGGATTCATACTTCTTGTTCAAGGCAACTTTCCTGGTGACAATAGTGTCATCACCCCTCCTTCAAACTGAATAACTAATTCATCCCACATTGACTTTGCACTGGGGAACAACACAAGTGTTGGAATTAGATCTTCAGTAACAGCTCCAAGGATCATGTTCTTGAGTCTGGTGTCCAGATCTACAAGTCTACGATCCTCATCAGACCAGTGGTCTTCGAGCTTTTCTCTTGAACCTCTTATTCCAGTTGGATCTAGAAGAGGACTTACCCCAAGAGACATGGGTATATATGGTCCATCCTTAAGGATTTTCAACATATACCTCTCTATCCCACCGAAATGCAAAAGCATTCTGGCCTTCCATGTACCAAAGGTCTCACTGTTTCCATCAAATTTTGGAACAGGAGTGTTAGAATAATGTACATGGACGTGATTTGGGGCAGTAGGAGGAGGAGGGTTAGAATTAGCATTTTGATGAGGTGGTGTATTAGTATTCAAAGGGTTTTCACCTTGACCAGAACCATCTCCACCTTCAGTAGTGTTTATCTAAGCAGATCTAGGCAAGTTTATTAGCCTTCTGCTCTGATACCACTTATAAGTCCCAACTCAATATATGGTACTACCTGAAGACACCTCAATGTCGATGGTGGAGTTACTTTGCAATATAAGCTCTGAACTGGAGACGACCAGTTACAGAGAGTATATACCAAGTTCTAGATAGATTACTTATTAAGTGACAATAAGTAAAGAACAATGCAATAAAGTAAAATACTTAACGTAAATTGATGAGACAATATGTAATTTTCAAGTGTAATTTATTTATTAACTTTAAATAAATTACAAGGTTGTTACGGAACCAAGATAATACAAAGTATGTAAATATCCTAACAACCTATGAACTACAATTGATCTACACTTGGAATTTCTCTAAACAATCAAAACACTTAAAGTTGTGAAATGTTCCTTTTGTGATTGAGAGAATATTGCACAAGTTCACCAAGAATATTGCAGGTATGCAAAGTGTGAATTCTTCCGAAGTGTGTTCGAAGAAGTAATATTCTTGGTGTGCAATGACTTGTATTTATAGGCAAAGTTAACATTGGGATGTTAACTTTGGCCGTACAAATATGGTTGAGAGCATTTAAGGAATAGCATTTAATTCCTTAAAATGCTGTGTAAAGTTGCAGAATAAGCAACTTTATTCAACCAGCTTTATGTACCTTTTTGTACTTAAATAATAAGATAAATCTTATTATCCGGGTAAAAGCACATAAAGCATAAAAGTCAATTTCTCGTAATCAGTGTAAAGCTTTGTAAGAGCTTTCCACTGACGGTCTCCAGTTTGTAACTGACTAGAATGTCAACTGGGCTTCGCTGCCATTGTCATTCTCTATCTTCCACTTATTGTCTTCGACTTCAACTGGAAGGATTCTTCAACTGGTCAGTTCTCAACTGGAGGAAGTCTTCAGTTGCGTTGACTGTACGATGCAACTGAGACTTCAATATATTTCTGGACAAATCTTCTTGGGTCTCCAGGTGCAACTGGAGACTGGCCAGTTTACCAGTAAACTGGTCCTAACAAAAGTCTTTACACTGCTGACATTGAAAAACTAAGTATTGTTCATGTCATTGAAGAACCATCCTTTGGTGTTGTCTTTCTTAACAGCCGAAAGAAGAAGATTTTCATTCGTATGGATGAGCTTGCTGATGGAACGCTAGAGTTTTGCAAGAATGTCTTGGCATGTTTGAAAGAAGATGATCAAGATACAAAGAAGAAGGAAGTATTTGATAAAGCAATCTCTAAAATTAATCAAAGAATTGAATACAGAGATAGCATCAGAATGATGAGAGAAGCCAAGAATGTTAAGAAGTCAAAATATGTTGTACGTCGAAGATGTAACACCCCAAGCCAAGGGCTCAAAATATTACGGAAATCATATAGCACAAGGTGGGATTAATGTAGATCATGAACTAAATGCAAACAATGGATCCGGTGAATCCATAAACAAGATAATTCAAGTATAGAAAGTATGATAAACAAATAGTCATCAAAGTTTACAAAAGAAACAACATCAAAAGATGACTATTAATCTAAGCATAAAGCAAAAGTAGGCGATGAATCCTTCATTCATATAAGTCCAATTCCCGGGGTTCACAAGCTAGCAATCAATCATACTCCTTGCCTTGGAATAACTTGGTTACCTGAAAAGTGTACTAAGCATAGTCAACACGAGGTTGGTGAGTTCGTAGGAATGGTTCACAAGGAACCATTGTCGTTAATCACAACAAGTATAAGTAAAGGCAAACATAACATAGGAGTAGCCTTTAAACGTTACAATCTCAATCATAACCAGTTACAACATATAAGTAATGCGTGAAATAAATAAGCACAAGTGATGTCTATGTCAAGGTATGTGCAACACGCATAATCATGTCATGATGCATATGAAATGTATGACTATCGAGTCATCTATGCAACGATACTCACATGCCATCACAATGGACAAATGTGGCATCTCAAAATCGTCGAGATATATACGTCTATATACTCGGATGACCATTGTGCATCTCGCACCAAAGAGTGTCTAGCGTGCTTCTCGCACCATAGACGTATAACTAATAGTGCACACATGTCATTACAATGACCAATGTGGCGGTCACAATCTCGATTTAGACTACCAACCGCAATCCATATATCACTAATTCCAACAACAATCAAACAATCAACCAATAGCCTAAACAATACGTACATACACTTCGGAGGATTTTACTTTCAACGAGTCCTAGATGCTTATGTATAGGGTCACCCGCAGCCTTCCCACCACATCTAAAATCCTTTGAAGGCATAACCGAGTTCCATGTATGCACTACTATCCTAAATTAATCAACCATTATCACAATCATACATGAATCAATCAACCCTGTCATTATATCTACTAATTTGTTAACAAACAAATCAAACAATAAGACGGATGGTAAATCAAGTAAATCAACCAATCACTCAAACAATAAAGCACGTATGTTTACACTTTTCAGCCCGAATCTCAAATGAGTAGGGAGCTACGGAACTCACCTTGTTCGGCAAAAGAAGCTAGTATTGTTAATATAAGATTATAAGAGAGTATTGGGCTCCACGTGTCCACAACCTATCAATGTACATCATAATACCATAAATTTCAACTCTACAATCTTAAACAAGTTGGTTCAGCAAGTTTAAGTCAAGTCACAAACTCATAAATGCTTCTACAACTTTACTGAGAAAATTTAAGACACTTTGACTAAACATTTTTAGAAATGGGGGAAGTTTCATACAATATGAATGTTATTACAAGAAAATAGACTTTCTCACGATTCCAACGATAGGTCATATGACTCAATTGGGCATACGGATCAAAAGTTATAGGTGTTTGAAAAACTGTTACGTTGTTACACAAAATTCGCGACGTGACTCAGCTAGACCTTCGCGGCGCGAGCCCATGGCTTCGCGGCGCGACCCAAAGCCCTGAATGAAAACATTGTTTGGAACACAAGGCTCGCGGCGTGAGTCTCCCCATTCGCGGCGCGAATTGCAGCAGGTCTGCACATTTCCAGCCCCAAACACGATTCCAAGTTCACCCAAAACCCATTTTGACTTCCAAGATCGACCAAGGTACCATTCTAACTCGTTTTTAAGCATAAATACACATATATAAACATATTTGGACTCAACCCACTTCATAAATCCACTCCAAACATCAATTTCAAGATCAAGATTCGGTTTTAATTCATTAAACCCTACATAAACCCTATTTTCAGTTTTAATCCGATTTGTGACCCGAAATGACTTGGGTTTAACTAGAAATAGGTAAATAAACATAAGTTAGTGAATATGGGATGAGTTTAACTTACCAAAATCTTCTTCTTGTGTTCAAACCCGAATTTGAGCTAAATGGGTAGAAATCTTGAACTTATAACTCTAAGCCTTGATATGATGAAGATGATGATAATCTTGTATTGAATTTGATTCAATGACTCCAATTTATGCAGGTGTAATTTGAGAGAAAGAGGGAGAAAGAGATGAGAGACTTGTGATCCATGAATTCACTAAGTGAATGAGAGAAAGAGAGATAGGAGGGAAAGAGGGAAAGGTTGGTGAAATGAGAGGTTAAGAGAGGGGGAGAGTCACTAGGGGCTGATGGGTCGACCCTTTTTCCCTTTTCTAGTTAATTCACATGTCGCCTTACATTGAATCGTACATTTAAGTCATAAACCCGACCCGTCAAGCATAACACTTATTCATTTCATCCCAAAGTAAATCTCAATTATCTCATTAATTAAGATCGTTAGTCAAATTACACATAAAGTCAGAGGGTCAAATCTCACGGATGTTACATTATTCCCCCGTTAAAAGAATTTCGTCCTGAAATTCAACCAAACACAAGTCGTTAAACAAATGCGGGTACTTAGATCTCATATGGTCCTCCCGCTCCCAAGTGAACTCAGCTCCACGTCTAGCACTCCATCTAACTTTGACAATTGTATAGCGCTTGTTCTTGAGCTTCTTGACCTGACGGTCTAAGATTTCCACCGGTTCTTAGACAAAATTAAGCTTACTATCAACTCTTATCTCATCCATGGGCACATGATGCGTAGGGTCCGCTAAACACTTACGTAGGTTACAGATATGAAATACATCATGTACCCCACTAAGTTCTTATGGCATCTCTAATCGATAAGCTACCTTTCCAATCCGTTCAAGAATCTTGAAAGGACCAATATACCTTGGCCCGAGTTTGCCTCGCTTCACGAATCGGACAACGCCTTTCCAAGGTGATACCTTCAAAAGTACATAATCACCCACATCAAACTCTAACGGTCTTCGTCTCACATCGGCATACTTCTTCTGTCTTTCACGGGCCAACTGTAACCTCTCCTTGATTTGAGAGATCACTTTTGTGGTTTCAACTACAATTTCTGGCCCAATAAGTTGACTTTCACCAATTTCCGCCCAAGCTAGTGGAGAATGACATACTCTACCGTACAATGCTCTAAAGGGCGCCATTTGGATGCTAGCGTGATAACTATTGTTGTGGAAGAATTCGACCAATGGCAAATGGTCTTCCCAGCTACCACAAAAATCAATTGCACACGCTCTCAACATGTCTTCAAGTGTTTGTATTGTTCTTTCACTTTGTTCATCCGTTTGAGGATGAAATGCCGTACTCATGTCAAGTCGAGTACCCATTGCTCGCTGAAAAGCTTCCCAAAAGTTTGATTTGAATCGTGCATCTCTATCGGAAATGATAGAAATCGGAACTCCATGCTTAGATACCACTTCTTTAATGTACAACCGCGCCATGGTGTCAAACTTATCAGTTTCACGAATGGCCAAGAAATGAGCCGTCTTCGTTAGCCGATCCACTATCACCCAAATCGTATCACGACCACTTCTTGTCTTTGGTAACTTCGTAATGAAGTCCATTGCAATATTTTCCCATTTCCACTCGGGTGTCACCGGTTGTACCAACAACCCAGGTGGCTTCTTATGATCGGCTTTTCACTTGTAAGCAAGTAAGGCACTCACTCACGTATCTGGCCACATCACGCTTCATACCCGGCCACCAATAAAAATCTTTTAAATCAAAGTACATCTTATCCGATCCGGGATGGACCGAATAAGGCGATCGATGAGCTTCATCCATGAGGAGCGTTCTTAGGTTACCGAAAATGGGAACCCAAAGTCTTTCCACCAAATATAGCCCGTTATCATTATTTCTATCAAATTGTTGTTCCATACCATCCAAGTCTTCATTTCCAAAGTTCTCCAGTAGGGTGGCTTGAATTTGGGCTTCAATGATTCGGTCTCGGATATTTGTCCCTACCGTGATGCTCATAACTCTAGCCCGTCTTGGCTTAACTCTCTCCTTTCTACTCAAGGTGTCGGATACAACATTTGCCTTACCCGGATGATAACGGATATCACAATCATAATCACTAAAGAGTTCAAGCCAACGTCTTTGCCTCATGTTCAGTTCACTCTGGTTAAAGATGTGTTGGAGGCTTTTGTGATCGGTGTAAATCACACATTTTGTTCCATAGAGATAATGTCTCCAACACTTCAAAGCAAATACAACTGCTCCTAATTCCAAATCATGTATTGGGTAGATTTCTCATGCACTTTCAATTGATGAGAGGCATAAGCAATGACCTTGCCCTTTTGCATAAGAACACAACCCAAACCTTGTCCCAAAGTCTTCAACTCCATCCTGTAGAGTTAGAATATGTGCTTCACACAACATATCTTTACGAGTTTGGAAGGCATTTTCTTGTCTTTCGCCCCATTCGAATTTTCTTTCTTTTTGAGTCAAGAGGGTAAGAGGTTGTTTTCAATGAATCTTCTATAATAACCCGCCAATCCAAGGAATTGACGGATCTCAGATGGCGTCTCGGGTCTTCTCCAATCCTTGACTGCTTCAATCTTGCTAGGGTCCACATGAATACCATCCTTGCTCACCATGTGACCAAGAAAGTGAACCTTTTCTAGCCAAAACTCACACTTGGAGAATTTAGCATATAACTTCTCCTTTCTCAACAATTCAAGTACTTCCCGCAAGTGCTCGGCATGCTCTTCTTTTGATTTAGAGAAAACTAGTATGTCATCAATAAAAACAATGACAAACTTATCTAAGAAAGGTCGACACACCCGGTTAATCAAGTCCATGAACACTGCCGGTGCATTAGCCAACCCGAAGGGCATAACGGTGAATTCCAAGTGATCATACCTAGTACGAAAAGCCGTTTTTGGAATATCATCTTCATGTACTCGGAGTTGGTGATACCCCGAACGGAGATCAATCTTGGAAAAGCATTTAGCGCCTCGAAGTTGATCGAAAAGGTCATCGATTCTAGGAAGAGGATATCGGTTCTTCATCGTGAGCTTATTCAACTCCTGGTAATCGATACACATTCTAAAGGATCCGTCTTTCTTCTTGACAAAGAGGATAGGAGCACCCTAGGGGAGTGGCTAGGACGAATGAAACCTTTTTCTTGGAGTTCTTTGAGTTGAGTTTCTAGTTCTTGCATTTCGGTGAGAGCTAGCCTATAAGGCGCTTTAGCAACGGGTGCGACTTCAGGAATAAGATTGATACGGAAGTCAAGCTCACGAGTTGGAGGTAATCCTGGTAAGTCATCCGAAAAAACATCGGGAAATTCATGAATGATAGGGACGGTCTTCAATTCTACCCTTGAGACGGTAGCACTAAAGACTTTAGAATTTGAAAAATCGGAAGTTTCACCTTGAACTCTAAGAATCTTACCGTTAGACAACGGTATTTTAACAACTCCCTCACCACAATCTATGATCGCATTTACTGCCGACATCCAATCCATACCCACAATAATATCAAAACTCTCAATATCTAAAGGCATAAGGTCGATAAAGAACTCGACGTCGTTTAGAGTCAAAATACAATCACGAAGTATTTGACTAAGTTTTGTTAGAGCACCATTAACCATTTCTATGTCAAGCACATAATTTAGAGCACACGGGTTTACATCAACCAAGGGAACAAAGTTAGAGGAAATAAGGCTAAAATCGGCTCCAGAGTCAAATAGAACCGTTGCATAATGACCATTAAGAAGGAATGTACCTGCAACAACGTTGGGATCATCACGGGCTTCAATGGCATTGGCCACAAAGGCTCGGCCACGGGGTTGGACTTGTTGACCTTGTTGTCCTTGATTTCGATTAGGTCCGGCAAATTGAAGTTGGTTGGGGTGGACGGATACTTGAACATGTTGTCCCACCCATCGAGGGCAATTGTTGCGGTAGTGATTAGGACTACCACATTCAAAACACTCACCTCTTCGTTGATTACCATAAGGAGGGACGGCTTGAAGAAGGGCTACATTTTGTGGGGTCGCCCTCGGCGCTCTACACTCTTTGGCTATATGCCCAGGTTGGTTACATTTGAAGCACGCCCCGCATTGAAGGTGGGTGGGGTGGTGATTATTACATCTCCCACACAAAGGATGGGGTCCCATATACGCCTTCTTTACCGGCTGCACCGCCGCCATGACTCTTCCTCGGTTAGCATTCTTGGGGTTAAATCTCCCCATCTTCTTCACTCGACTACTCTCAGCCACCTCCTTTCTTTTGGATGATAATGCTTTACTCAAAACACCACTCCTCAACAAATCTTTGGTTATACTACCGCTTTAATTAATAGCCTCGTAAAAGGAAGTAGTCATGACTGAGTTAACAAGAGAGCGAACTTGTGGAGTCAAGCCCAAAACAAATTTATCAATGGCCCGGAGCTCGGGACTCACCAAATGAGGAACGAGGGTAGTCAAGTCTTGAAATCGTCTGATATAGCCTTTGTAATCGGCCCCGTCCATTTTAAGATTGACAAACTCTATAGTTAGATTTTGTAGTTCATAGGGCGGGCAGAACTTCTCTGTCACCAAGCTCTTGAAATCGGCCCATGGCAAGTTATAGGTCCGACCCAAGGTTATTTCTTGGTTCCACCAGCTCAAAGCATCTTCCTTGAACATACCAGATGCATAAGTAACCCGATCATCATATGTGCAGTGACTTCTCTCAATCACCGCCTCAATCTTCTCAAACCATCGTATACAATCCACGGGACTACCCAAGCCATCAAACTCCGGTGCCCCACAATTCTTGAAGTCTTTGAATTAACACCCCTGACGGTAGACTCCATGTTGATTATACATGGGAATATGGTTATCAACTTCTACTGGTTCCTCTCCATCCCTCACTACAACGTGAGGTTAGGCACCCCCGTTATTCACATTTTGCGGAACTTTAGCATTTTGGGGATCATTAGGTTGTGCCCTATTGTTCCCTCCAAGAGATGCCGTGACCTGAGCAATTATAGTTGGCATGATCTTGGTGACCGTTTGAGTGATCACCTCCGCCAAGTTTGGCCCGGGGGCCTCACCACGGCCCCTACCTCGGCCTCCACCACGACCTCTACCACCACGGCCTCTACCACGACCTCTTTGAGCTACCGGTTGAGCTTCCGGTTGAGGTTCTTCCGAGTTAGCCCTATAATTTGTTCCGGTTCTTCTTGGTCTCACCATTTCTATAAATAATCAACACGTTGACCCGTTGGTTAATCTCAGAATGCTCACATGTTAGTCACACAAGTGGTCAATGCTCTCATGTCGATATAACATACTCATTTCATACCATTATGCTAAGGCAAGAGTGCTAGAATCATAAGGGGATTGTTGCTTATCATATCATCATGCTAAGTTCACTAAACTTGTTATTCATCGGTCCAATTACTCATGTTCAATACATCATACAATCAACAACTAACACAAATGATTCAAAGTATAATCCGAATTCGATATGCTCTCTAGTCATTGACCGGGTATGTATAAAGGGTGTACCAATGGCTAACCCTCCACCCAATCAGTTTCCATTAAGCATATCGGTTCCTTATTATACTTTAAGCCATGCATGTGCAATCCATGATGTCATTAACTTGTTATAATGTTGGGTGACCGTAAAATAGTTGATCGGGCTCTTTTAGGGTTGCCACAATATTATACTAAGTTAATGCCATAACTTCATTTTGCCCTAAATCATCAAACTAACACCAATCAATAACAACAAATCATATCAACTACAATCAAGTTCAATCAATGTACACATTAACCACATTGTACTCCTTCCACATTCATCACATTAGTGGTCTTAACTACGAACTCACAATGTACACTTTCTAGGGTTCACAGAATTCACGTTGCACATAAAATTCCTAACCATGCATGCTATACGAAGAGTTTTAACTTAAGCCATAGTCTAGGTCAAACAGCCTAATTCTCTACGACCACGCATGGGTCACCATTCTGTAACACCCCAAGCCAAGGGCTCAAAATATTAAAGAAATCATATAGCATAAGGTGGGATTAATGTAGATCATGAACTAAATGCAAACAATGGATCCGGTGAATCCATAAACAAGATAATTCAAGTATAGAAAGTATGAGAAACAAATAGTCATCAAAGTTTACAAAAGAAACAACATCAAAGATGACTATTAATCTAAGCATAAAGCAAAAGTAGGCGATGAATCCTTGATTCATATAAGTCCAATTCCCGGGGTTCACAAGCTAGCAATCAATCATACTCCTTGCCTTGGAATAACTTGGTTACTTGAAAAGTGTACTAAGCATAGTCAACACGAGGTTGGTGAGTTCGTAGGAATGGTTCACAAGGAACCATTGTCGTTAATCACAACAAGTATAAGTAAAGGCAAACATAACATAAGAGTAGCCTTTAGACGTTACAATCTCAATCATAACCAGTTACAACATATAAGTAATGCGTGAAATAAATAAGCACAAGTGATGTCTATGTCAAGGTATGTGCAACACGCATAATCATGTCATGATGCATATGAAATGTATGACTATCGAGTCATCTATGCAACGATACTCACATGAATGAAGAATGATATAGCACAAGGTGGGATTAATGTAGATCATGAACTAAATGCAAACAATGGATCCGGTGAATCCATAAACAAGATAATTCAAGTATAGAAAGTATGAGAAACAAATAGTCATCAAAGGTTACAAAAGAAACAACATCAAAAGATGAATATTAATCTAAGCATAAAGCAAAAGTAGGAGATGAATCCTTGATTCATATAAGTCCAATTCCCGGGGTTCACAAGCTAGCAATCAATCATACTCCTTGCCTTGGAATAACTTGGTTACCTGAAAAGTGTACTAAGCATAGTCAACACGAGGTTGGTGAGTTCGTAGGAATGGTTCACAAGGAACCATTGTCGTTAATCACAACAAGTATAAGTAAAGGCAAACATAACATAAGAGTAGCTTTTAAACGTTACAATCTCAATCATAACCAGTTACAACATATAAGTAATGCGTGAAATAAATAAGCACAAGTGATGTCTATGTCAAGGTATGTGCAACACGCATAATCATGTCATGATGCATATGAAATGTATGACTATCGAGTCATCTATGCAACGATACTCACATGAATCAAGATATGATATAGCACAAGGTGGGATTAATGTAGATCATGAACTAAATGCAAACAATGGATCCGGTGAATCCATAAACAAGATAATTCAAGTATAGAAAGTATGAGAAACAAATAGTCATCAAAGTTTACAAAAGAAACAACATCAAAAGATGAATATTAATCTAAGCATAAAGCAAAAGTAGGAGATGAATCCTTGATTCATATAAGTCCAATTCCCGGGGTTCACAAGCTAGCAATCAATCATACTCCTTGCCTTGGAATAACTTGGTTACTTGAAAAGTGTACTAAGCATAGTCAACACGAGGTTGGTGAGTTCGTAGGAATGGTTCACAAGGAACCATTGTCGTTAATCACAACAAGTATAAGTAAAGGCAAACATAACATAAGAGTAGCCTTTAGACGTTACAATCTCAATCATAACCAGTTACAACATATAAGTAATGCGTGAAATAAATAAGCACAAGTGATGTCTATGTCAAGGTATGTGCAACACGCATAATCATGTCATGATGCATATGAAATGTATGACTATCGAGTCATCTATGCAACGATACTCACATGAATGCAAGTATGATATAGCACAAGGTGGGATTAATGTAGATCATGAACTAAATGCAAACAATGGATCCGGTGAATCCATAAACAAGATAATTCAAGTATAGAAAGTATGAGAAACAAATAGTCATCAAAGTTTACAAAAGAAACAACATCAAAAGATGACTATTAATCTAAGCATAAAGCAAAAGTAGGCGATGAATCCTTGATTCATATAAGTCCAATTCCCGGGGTTCACAAGCTAGCAATCAATCATACTCCTTGCCTTGGAATAACTTGGTTACCTGAAAATTGTACTAAGCATAGTCAACACGAGGTTGGTGAGTTCGTAGGAATGGTTCACAAGGAACCATTGTCGTTAATCACAACAAGTATAAGTAAAGGCAAACATAACATAAGAGTAGCCTTTAGACGTTACAATCTCAATCATAACCAGTTACAACATATAAGTAATGCGTGAAATAAATAAGCACAAGTGATGTCTATGTCAAGGTATGTGCAACACGCATAATCATGTCATGATGCATATGAAATGTATGACTATCGAGTCATCTATGCAACGATACTCACATGAATGCAAGGAGTATGATATAGCACAAGGTGGGATTAATGTAGATCATGAACTAAATGCAAACAATGGATCCGGTGAATCCATAAACAAGATAATTCAAGTATAGAAAGTATGAGAAACAAATAGTCATCAAAGGTTACAAAAGAAACAACATCAAAAGATGAATATTAATCTAAGCATAAAGCAAAAGTAGGAGATGAATCCTTGATTCATATAAGTCCAATTCCCGGGGTTCACAAGCTAGCAATCAATCATACTCCTTGCCTTGGAATAACTTGGTTACCTGAAAAGTGTACTAAGCATAGTCAACACGAGGTTGGTGAGTTCGTAGGAATGGTTCACAAGGAACCATTGTCGTTAATCACAACAAGTATAAGTAAAGGCAAACATAACATAAGAGTAGCCTTTAGACGTTACAATCTCAATCATAACCAGTTACAACATATAAGTAATGCGTGAAATAAATAAGCACAAGTGATGTCTATGTCAAGGTATGTGAAACACGCATAATCATGTCATGATGCATATGAAATGTATGACTATCGAGCTACGGAACTCACCTTGTTCGGAAAAAGAAGCTAGTATTGTTAATATAAGATTATAAGCGAGTATTGGGCTCCACGCGTCCACAACCTATCAATGTACATCATAATACCATAAATGTCAACTCTACAATCTTAAACAAGTTGCTTCAGCAAGTTTAATTCGAGTCACAAACTCATAAATGCTTCTATAACTTTACCGAGAAAATTTCAGACACTTTGACTCAACATTTTTAGAAATTGGGCTTACGGATCAAAAGTTATAGGTGTTTGAAAAACTGTTACGTTGTTACACAAAATTCGCGACGTGACTCAGCTAGACCTTCGCGGCGCGAGCCCATGGCTTCGCGGCGCGACCCAAAGCCCTGAATGAAAACATTGTTTGGAACACAAGGCTCGCGGCACGAGTCTCCCCATTCGCGGCGCGAATTGGAGCAGGTCTGCACATTTCCAGCCCCAAACACGATTCCATTTTCACCCAAAACCCATTTTGACTTCCAAGATCGACCAAGGTACCATTATAACTCGTTTTTAAGCATAAATACACATATATAAACATATTTGGACTCAACCCACTTCATAAATCCACTCCAAACATCAATTTCAAGATCAAGATTCGGTTTTAATTCATTAAACCCTATTTTCAGTTTTAATCCGATTTGTGACCCGAAATGACTTGGGTTTAACTAGAAATAGGTAAATAAACATAAGTTAGTGAATATGGGATGAGTTTAACTTACCAAAATCTTCTTCTTGTGTTCAAACCCGAATTTGAGCTAAATGGGTAGAAATCTTGAACTTATAACTCTAATCCTTGATATGATGAAGATGATGATAATCTTGTATTGAATTTGATTCAATGACTCCAATTTATGCAGGTGTAATTTGAGAGAAAGAGGGAGAAAGAGATGAGAGACTTGTGATCCATGAATTCACTAAGTGAATGAGAGAAAGAGAGATAGGAGGGAAAGAGGGAAAGGTTGGTGAAATGAGAGGTTAAGAGAGGGGGAGAGTCACTAGGGGCTGATGGGTCGTGGGTTTAGCCCATGGGTCGACCCATTTTCCCTTTTCTAGTTAATTCACATGTCGCCTTACATTAAATCCTACATTTAAGTCATACATCCGACCCGTCAAGCATAACACTTATTCATTTCATCCCAAAGTAAATCTCAATCATCTCATTAATTAAGATCGTTAGTCAAATTACACATAAAGTCAAAGGGTCAAATTTCATGGATGTTACAGAAGAGGAGGTTGTTGGATCAAGTATGAGCCTAGTCATCTTCCAGGACCACACAATATTCCTCCAAAAAACTTTGAAGGAAACATGATAGTTCCAGATGATCGACCTGAAGGAGATAACTGGTTCTGGCATCCAAACAAAGACAGACCTAATACAAGAGTTTGAAGACTTTCAAAGATTGGATATTTTTGACAAATCACTACTAAGGGGAAGATTGTTAGAGATATAACTTGTAGTAGTTGATTTGTTTCCTTTATGTACTTTGTACTTATATTGTTAAGTTGTAAATATGGAAGCGGGCATAGTGTAAATTGTATAGGAGTATATAAACCCCCTCCATTACCAATATTGTAACCTTTTTACCTATAATGCTATCCAATCTTTCCTTTACACATAAACATTCTCTCTCTACTCTCTCTCACTAAAACTGCCATTAACACACACTAAAACACACACAAAAGCTCAAATTCACATCATTACACATGTTGCAATCGGATATTGCTCCTATAAGGTAAAGACTTTTAGTTTTTCCTTTTTTCTACAATTTATGTATTTCTTAAACATCGTTTAAAATTAAACATGAATATCTATAATTATATCTATATTATGGTTTTTTAATGTTTGTATTTTTCAAAGTTGAAACGTACATCATAATCACAATTGTTTTTCATTTTCAATAATTGATATCATCATTTTCATTTTTCTAAATTGTGTTTAACGATTGTAAATAGGTTCTTTCACGTCTTGATGGTAAAGGGTTTTTCCGACCAGAAAATTTGATTGGTCTTCGTCCTTTAATCATTCATTACACTGGAAAAGATCAATCTGATTTATCTGATGTTACGTATGATAGTGATGACATTGATTCGGAAAGTTCTGATAATGAGTAAGTTCAATCTGGACAATCGTAGAAAAATAATTTTACATTTTCAATATCTTTGACTTGGTTGGAAACGCCTTAATTTGGTACTCCGTATTTTGTATTTATCTGTTGTTTTATATATTTTAGATTAAGAACATTAGATTCCATTATTATTTTTTTTGAAGAATTGCCTTTTGCAGTGCATTATTTTCATGTAATATAGAAGAATAGGTAAGTAAGGTACCAGATTTAGCTTTATTGTATTCTGCATTGTAATATTTGGATTATCAGTATCAAATAATATAAACTTGTATTATTAATTGAATCGAATGATATGTAATATTTCAGATAATATGGTATTCTGATAATATTATCAGTTTGCATTATCATCTTTTGTAGGATTTGTGTAAAGGTAACTTACACGTGTTTAGAATATTTGTTTTGTAAATCTGGTTTATCCAACAATTTATCTATAATGAACATACCAGTCTGTTCGAATATACAATAATACAGGTATTTGAAATCAAAATTTCGAAGTCAGTTACTGGAGAATTAATACTTCTAAAATTATATACCCATTACTGAACTTGAATGTCAATGTATATAATAGTAAATTGAATTTTGTAGTTGTCGATTTAATTAATTAAATTTATCTTAAAAACATACAGAATTCAGATTTATATAAATATATAGTCAAAACTTTTCATACAGTCCTTGAGCATTAGCTCAATGGTTTACCGTTATTAATCGTCGTGCCTACGGGTGGATTAGTAGGGGGTTTTCCCCCATTTGGTGTTTGAAATAGGCATTTCTACTTCGAAGTAGGTCTCTAGCAAGTACCGGGTTAAGACAAAGTACTAGACCTTCCGCTTTCGAATCGTGACAGGAAGTTTCAAACGAAATTCACCTTTCAAAAAATCAATATTAAACAATTTACTGCAAATGGAGACTGTATGTCTTTTTTGTTAATGTTATTACTTTCAGTCATCCAATAATAAAAATCAAAATTAAACAATTTAACAGATTTATAAACTCCGATTATAAAAATCAGTTTATATTACTTTTATAATATCTTTCATTATATAAAAGATACGAGTAATATATTTATTGTATTTTGTGTGATAAATTTTCATTTTCAGATTAGTAATCAATTTTTGAATTTTTATAATAAAATTTGTTTAATTTAAAAACCAATTTATAATTATTTTTTTTACTTATATTTTACTATACACAAATTGAAATTTAGAAATTTTAAATAAATTTTCTATTTACATTCAACTTTTTATTATTTATATTTAAATAGTATTTTAAATTTTAAATTTAAAAACTTGAATTCAAATCTTTTCATACATCACTTCAAAATAATTAGTGCTGTCAACTTGTCAAGTCCTAGCTGCCTTTACTTATCATAATTAGCCGTCATCCAATAAATAAATAAGTTTCTTTGAAGTTTCTTATTCGATTTGTGAGACTATAAATATTAATAATGTTTTATTTTTTCAACACAAAATTATTATTTCAAAATGCCGATATTCAAAGTTTCAAACCAAGACAACCGTCCAACACATTTTAAAATTCTTTTTATATTATTTTAAATTATTTACCTTTATATATTCAAATTCAGTATTAAATTAGTTTTTGTTCTTTATTCTAAGAAACCATATAAAATAAAAATTGGGGTATTAAGTTTCCTTAAAAGCCTTTAAAAAAAAAAAAAGTTTTCTTATCCACAATGATAATAAGTCTTAATGACTTAATTTTTTTGCTACATAATTATTCCATTACCTTTAACCTATCAAAAAGTTGTTACTCCACTGATAAAGCTTTTTTTATGACTTTTTTTACCACTAAAAAAGGAAAAAAGGTTTTGCTCAAAAGGTTGAGGTTTCTCAACCTATTGATCAAATAAGTCTTTTAACCCAATGGTATCAACCTTTTATAAAGACTTTTTTCTTCAAAATAAGTCTTTCATCAAACACCATTGGAGATGCCCTGAATGCTTATTAAGAGCATCCACAATGATAATAAATCTTAATTTCATCAAACACCATTGGAGATGCCCTTAAAGAATGCTTATTAAGAGCATCCACAATGATAATAAGTCTTAATGACTTAATTTTTTTCCCACATATTTATTCCATTACCTCTAACCTATCAAAAAGTTGTTACTCCAATGATAAAGCTTTTTTTATGACTTTTTTTACCACTAAAAAAGGAAAAAAGGTTTTGCTCAAAAGGTTGACTTTTTTCTTTATTTTGAAAAACTACCATTGTTTTTCTGTATCAATTTTAGAAGGTTGAAAATACCAGAAAAACAATCAAGAATAATTTCAAAATAAATTCTTATGAAGACAAATACTGGACACCGTTTTAGCATCTCCAATGGTAGTTTTTTAAAAGCTTTTTGTAAAGCTTTTCACTATTTAAAAAAGCTTTTGTATCACTTTTTTGCCATTGGAGTTAAAAGCTTTTTACCAATAGCTTGATAATCTTCAAGTCTTTGAAGAAATATGACACTCTCTCTCTTCTTACTTTTGTTATTAAACAATATTTGAAAAACTTTTTTTATAACTTTACCATTGGAGTAATAATTTGATCAAAAGCTTTTTATAAAAAGCTTTTAAAAAAAGCATGACCATTGGAGATGCTCATAAAGAAAAAAAGAGAATTCCTTTTGTAATGGTATTCAAGAATCTTGTGGTTCATCTTATGTGTTTAACACAAGTCGAGGAGCCAAAAAGATGGGATATCTATGAATATCCAAAGGTAAATATTTCATTGGTTTATTGTAATATTCTAAATTAGTAAGATTTAGATGTTTTATATAATTTATTTAAAGTTAAAACATTATTAAATTTCGTTGGAATCTAATTTGTCAATTTAAAGTATTAAATTCAGGTTAAATTATTTGATTTTGATTATATTAAAAATTAAAAATTAAAAATTTGAATTAAATTTAATTTTACTATATTTTTATTTCAATAATAAATTATAAGATTACTTGAATAAGATTGCACAATGTCAGTTTCAGTAAATTTTAACAATATTTTAAATGTATTTTTAATATTTGTTGGAAAATAAATAAATCACATTCCTCCGATGAATTTTATGGTTTAAAAATTTGGCATGTGAGGGTTTCTATACCCAAACTTGGTTACAACTTGTAACTTACAAGATAGCAACATATTCCCTTCCCTCATAATAAATATATATATATATATATATATATGTATATATATATACAAAACATAATATAGCTGAACACATACATTTTTATATACATATAATGATAAACAATTAATATGCAGAAATTGACTTAATGAATTACTTTCAAATCTGGTATTAGGTAAAAGGCATACATTTTCAATAGTTAATAAATTTTAATAAATAAATAATAAATAATATATATATAATATATATATATAGTATTTCTTTGTTTTATAAATTCGAGTATAAAATAACAGTATTACTGTTTAAAAAAAAAAATTAAAAAAAATTATAATAAAAAAAATAAGAGTGTTAGGTTAGAATATAGTCGTAGACTTTGTCAGTATAGGTTTTAATTAAAGCAAGTGTGACACTGCAAATGGAGGCTTTCTGACAAATTTGTTATCATTACTTACTGTTATCGATTAAATTCATTCTTTATATAATAAGAATCAGATTTCATAATATTTTATTTAGTACTATATGATCAACTTAGAGGATAATGAGTATGTAAGTCCCAACTCAATAGATGGTACTACTGAAGACACCTCTATGTCGATGGTGGAGTTACTTTGCAATATATGCACTGAACTGGAGACGACCAGTTGCAGTGTGTATATACCAAGTTCTAGATAGATTACTTATTTAAAAGACAATAAGTAAAGAACAATGCAATAATACAAATACTTGTAAAATAAATTGATGAGACACTATGTAATTTTCAAGTGTAATTTATTTATTGATGTTAAATAAATTACAAGGTTGTTGCGGAACCAAGATAATACAAAGAATGTAAATATCCTAACAACCTATGAACTACAATTGATCTACACTCGGAATTTCTCTAAACAATCTAAACACTTAAAGTTGTGAAATGTTCCTTTTTACGATTGAGAGAATATTGCACAAGTTCACCAAGAATATTGCAGGTATGCAAAGTGTGAAGTGTTCAACTTATTCTTGGTTGTGCAATGACTTGTATTTATAGGCAAAGTTACATTGGGATGTTAACTTTGGCCGTACAAATGTGGTTGAGAGCATTTAAGGAATAGCATTTAATTCCTTAAAATGCAGTGTAAAGTTGCAGGATAAAGCAACTTTATTCAATCAACTTTATGTACCTTTTAGTAATTAAATAATAAGTTAAGTCTTATTATCCGGGTAAAAGGACATAAAGCACAAAAGTCAATTCCTCGTAATCAGTGTAAAGCTTTGTAAGAGCTTTCCACTGAAGGTCTCCAGTTTGTAACTGACTAGAATGTCAACTGGGCTTCGCTGCCATTGTCATTCTCTATCTTCCATTTGTTGTCTTCGACTTCAACTGGAATGATTCTTCAACTTGGTCAGTTCTCAACTGGAGGAAGTCTTCAGTTGCGTTAACTGTACGGTGCAACTGGACTTCAATATATTTCTGGACAAATTTCTTGGTCACCAGTTTCACTGGTCTCCAGATGCAACTGGAGACTGGCCAGTTTACCAGTAAACTGGTCCTAACAAATTCCCCCTATTTGTCTAGAAATATTGCCAAGTCTTTTTCAGTTCTTGTATCTGTACAAGTGTGAACTGGAGAGACTTGTTCGATTTAAATCTATCTAAGTTTCCAAGGCATTTTTTTAGATCAATAAATGCCTTAGGTTTTTCTTTTAGGTTTGTTAGATTTTAATCTATTATCTACCTTGTGGTTACAAACTGGTAACTTCATTTATACAAGGAAATGAAATTTATACAAGTTACAGAATGTAAAACAAAATGCAAGTAGATAACTGAAAAGAAAGAACTTAATGAGATGGCCCTTCGCCAGTTCTTCTTCTCTTGGTCACTGAAGAGATAGGTTTTGAGTCTTCAGGGTCAATATTCAGCTTTTACTCCAGGTTTTCTTTATGTTGAATCTTGCCCCTTAAGAAGTTCACCCATGCTTTCTCAAACCTATTCTTTTGTGCCTTTGCATCCAACACCTTCACCATTTCCACCCATTCACTGAACCCATACTGCATTGCACCAGGATTGTCAGTTTTAACCAGTGGCCCTCTGGTATAACTGACCTCAACGTGAAAGTACTTGGTGCTTGGCTGAATTGTTACATTAACACCATTGATAGTCCCACTATGTCTTCTGGTTGCCATGATCTGGAGTAATAGCTTCTTGCTTCAGATTCATTTGTTATTTTAATACTCCCAGCACCAGCAGCCAGTACAGCGGACTTGATGTCTTCATTTAATACCTCGCCAGTTGGTTCAACAAACGTGCTAAGGTCAGCATCTCTGGTCAGTGGTCTTCTTGGTTGAGGAATCCTTCTTGGTGGATTCAAAACCATTTTCACAACCTTCTTAACATGTTCAATTCTTTTTAGAATCCCACTGGCCCTATTCTCCTTAGCCTTCTCCACTGATATGTTCAAACTTCTGGCATCGAATTCAGCTTCATCATCAGGATAGTGTCTGTCCAGTTCTACATCAAGCATTTCTTTCAACTGGTCAACTATCCTGGGATCATGCTTAACTCTGGCATACTCCTCCTTAGTGATTCCCAAAAGATTGGCATCACTCATATCAAGCAGTTTGATCTGTGCAAGATGTGCTCTGGCTTCAACTTGGTTGGCTTGTTTCATCTTCTTTCTTTCTTTAATTTGATTACCAAGTCTGGCCAGTTGTTTGCTTATGTAACACCCGTGAATTGTGACCCGTTGACTCTTGTGTAATTTGACTAACAAACTTATTGAATGAAGTAATTTGGGCCATTTATGATTTTATGACTAAGTGGTATGTTAGTCGAGTCGTAAAT
>CM067173.1:36496726-36569352 GCA_034093135.1 Erigeron breviscapus | reverse complement strand
ACATTGGGTGTTAATGGGATGTTGCTTATTACACCTGTTACAAAAAGGATGAGGTCCCACATAAGGCCTCCTGCCGCCTTTACTCTACCCCTATTAGCGTCTTTGGGATCAAACCTTCCCATTTTCTTCATCCCACTTGATTCTCCCATTTCCTTTCTCTTGTTTGTTGAGGAGTTACTCAGAACACCGCTCCTCAACAAGTCTTCAGTCACACTACCGGCCCGGTTGACAGCATCGGCTAAAGAAGTAGGCATGTTAGAATTCACATAGGATCGGACTTGAGGATTCAAGCCCAATACAAACTTCTCGATGGCTCGAGCCTCAGAATCCACCAAGTGAGGAATGAGGGTAGACAACTCTTGAAATCATCTAACATAACTCTTGTAATCGGCTCCCTCCATATTGAGATTAGCAAACTCAATGGTCAAGTTTTGTAGTTCATAGGGAGGACAAAACTTTGCCTTCACTTTGTTCTTGAAATCGATCCATTCCAAGTTATAAGTCCGCCCAAAGTTATCTCTTGGTTCCACCAACTCAAGGCGTCATTTTTAAACATGCCTGATGCATAAGAAATCCGGTCGTCATATGTGCAATGACTTCTTTCAATCACTGCCTCGATCTCCTCAAACCCCCTTATACACTCTGTGGGACCGCCTCTTCCATTAAACTCTGGCGCCCCACAGCTTTTGAAGTCTTTAAATATACACCCCTGTCGGTATCCTCCATGTTGATTATACAGGGGTATACGGTTATCAACTCTCACTGGTTCCTCTTCTTCGTTTTCTGCGTCCTGAGGTTGAGCATTTTCATTATTCACATTTTTCTGGGGCTTCATTGTTTTGAGCCACATTGTTCTGCCCAAGACTTGCCGTGACTTGAGCAATAATGGTTGGCATGAGATTGGCGATCGTTTGAGCGATCACCTCAGCCATGTTTGGTTCAGGAATTTCACCACGACCCCTTCCTTGACCTCTACCACGACCTCTACCACGGCCTCTACCTCTATGAAGTGGAGAATTTGAAGAAGAGGGATGATGCTTTGAAGGAAAAGGTGGGTGCTGGTATTGATGAAGAATCAAAGGTTTTGAATGAATTAAAAACTGGTCAAGACAAAGTTGTTGCAAATGTCTTGGCCCAGTCCAAAGAAACCAGCCACCTTTGGAGGTCCTTCCGAATGATGTGTGGGATATTTAAAGAGTGCAAGGACATGCAGTCGTGGCAGCCTCTTGACCGGTTGCCATCACACCCCACTGAATGGGAAGCAATAAGGGCAGGTCTAGATGCTGCCAAGGGGGAAAGAGATACAGTCCTTGCACCACCAGTTCTACCAAGAAGGGAATTAAGCTTAGCTGCCAGTACTGATGCTGGTGAGCAAACTGGTGATGCTAGTGTAAGGGGGAATGTGTTGGATAAGGGAAAGGGAAAGGTAACTGAAGCCCAGCCGGCCACTGAAATGGAAATGCTTGAGACTGGTAATGTGATGTACTGCCTCCAGTTTCAGACAGTGATAGTAGAAGACTGGCCAGACTTGGTGATAGTGTTAAAGAACGAAAGAAAATGAAACAAAGGAACCAAGCTGAAGCCAGGGCACATCTCACACAATTGAACTTGCTAGATATGAGTGATGCCAATCTTCTAGGTATCACTAAGGAGGAGTATCTCAGGATTAAGAATAATCCTAGGATAGTTGACCAGTTAAATGAAATGCTAGATGTTGAACTGGAAAGACACTATCATGAGGATGAGGCTGAATTTGATGCCAGAAGCTTGAACATTTCGTTGGAGAGGGCTAAGGAGTTAAGGGCCAGTGGGATTCTGAAAGAATTGCCAATGTAAAGAAGGTTGTGAAAGAAGTGATGAATCCACCTAGAAGGGTTCCACAACCTAGAAGACCACTGACCAAAGCTGCCAGGGATGCTGATCTTAGAACATTCGTTGAACCAACTGGCGAGGTAACAAATGAAGACATTAAGTCCGCCGTACTGGCTGCTGGTGCTGGGAGTATTAAAATCACTAATGAAACTGAAGCAAGAAACTACTACTCCCAGATCATGTCAACCAGGAGACATGGTGGTACTATAACAAATGTCAACATTACAATTAAGCCAGGCACCAAGGTCTTTCAAGTTGAAGTAAAGTATGCTGGTGGGCCACTAGTGAGAACTGATAATCCTGGTGTGATGCAGTTTGGGTTCAGTGAATGGGTCGAGATGGTAAAAGTGCTGGATGCGAAGGCACAAAAGAATAGGTTTGAGAAGGCATGGGTAAATTTCCTAAAGGGCAAGATTCAACATAAAGAGAATCTGGAGCAAAGGCTGAATATTGACCCTGAAGACACTCAACCTATTTCTCTTGTGACCAAAGAAGAAGAACTGGCGAAGGGCCATCTATTTAAGTTCTTTCTTCATTTTTCTTCTTGTAATTTGTTGTACATTCTGTTGTAACTTGTGTAAATTTCATCCCTTGTATAAAAGAAGTTACCAGTTTGTAACCACAAGGTAGATAAAAGATTAAAATCTAACAAACACACAAAGAAAAACCTAAGGCATTTGTTGATCTATAAAAATGCCTTAGATACCTTAGATAGATTTAAATCAAACAAGTCTCTATAGTTCACACTTGTATAGATACAAGAACTAGAAAAGACTTAGACTATATTTCTAGACAAATAGGGGGAATTTGTTAGGACCAGTTCACCTGGAACTGGCCAGTCACCAGTTTCCACTGACCAGTTCACCAGTTGCATCTGGTGACCAGTAAACTGGTGACCAAGAAAATTTGTCGAGAAATATATTGAAGTCCAGTTGCACCGTACAGTTAACGCAACTGAAGACTTCCTCCAGTTGAGAACTGACCAAGTTGAAGAAACATTCCAGTTGAAGTCGAAGACAACAAATGGAAGAAAGAGAATGACAATGGCAGCGAAGCCCAGTTGACATTCTAGTCAGTTACAAACTGGAGACCATCAGTGGAAAGCCCTTACAAAGCTTTACACTGATTACGAGGAATTGACTTGTATACTTTATGTTCCTTTACCCGGATAATAAGCCTTATCTTATTATTTAAGTATTAAAAGGTACATAAAGGTGGTTGTGTAAAGTCACTGTTACATGCGACTTTACAACACTTTTTAAGGAATTAAATGCTATTCCTTAAATGCTTCCAACCACATTTGTACGGCTAAAGTTAACATCCCAATGTTAACTTTGCCTATAAATACAAGTCATTGCACAACCAAGAATCATAAGTTATTCGACAAGTATTCGTTCTCTCAAAGTTATTTCACACACAAACGAATAACTTCATACTTTGCAAACCTGCAATATTCTTGGTGAACTTGTGCAATTTTCTCTCAATCGCTAAAAGGAACATTTCACTACTTTAAGTGTTTCGATTGTAGAAGAGAAATTCCGAGTATAGATCAATTGTATTTCATAGGTTGTTAGATATTTACATTCGTGTATTATCTTGGTTCCGCATCAACCTTGTAATTTGTTTAATATCAATAAATAAATTACACCTTGAAAACTACATATTGTCTCATCAAGATTGTTTACAAGTTATTGTATTATCGCATTGTTCTTTACTTATTATCTTTTATATAAGTAATCTATCTAGAACTTGGTATATACTTATCTAACTGGTCGTCTCCAGTTTAGTAAGTATATTGCAAAGTAACTCCACCATCGACATAGAGGTGTCTTCAGTAGTACCATCTAACAAGTTGGGACTTACAATCTTCATTATTAGACAAGTTTATTTAGGCACAACATACATCACACGTGTAATACCCCAACTAAGGCGGAACAATGGGATGTACAGAAAGTCGAGTATTAAAAACAAAGGATAATAGATAAACACTCACAATAGCTTTATTTAATAAAAGAATTTACAATGCACAAGCATGTGAACCAATCCCCAAGTACAATGCGTCCACCGTACTTGGATATTGAGTCCACGAAACAAATAACAAATACATGAGATGATATACTACAATGATCAGGGCGGATTCCACTGCCCATCACAAGGTTTGATCTTTGACTCCAAAGTGCAATGCAAACAATCATGATGCATACAATTCTTCAAAGCTAAAGCTAAATCCTGAAAAGCATGAAGAAAAAGTGTCAACTACGAAAACGTAGTTGGTGAGTGCATAGGTTTGCAAGTAAACCTCGTTACATATCCATTTCAGAACAAACTTAGAAAATATATTATTCCATATCAATTCACCCAAACCACATGACCGACAAAAATTCCCATATCAAACCATCAAGTTTTCAAAATACCATAACGTCATTTCAAGGAGTTGAGAATCCATGGTAAATTATAAAGTTCTCATTTGTCAAATTTATCGTGAGAGAAAAATATATCAATCGATTTATCATTCATCATACCAAGACCATTCGGTCATCAATATTTCAATATCTCCAATTTCAGCAACATTCAAGATTCCATATAAGGTCCAATACCCAAACCGTATGTTCAATCCATAATATCCAATCATAGATAATAATCAATAATATTTAGCCAAAGGCATAATTCGATGAGTTTGTCTTGAGCCACTACTAAGACCCTTTCACGTCCAAATAATAATAATGATGATATGTCCCGAAGATATGATAATAGTAGCACATGCTGTCAATCACGTGCAATAATAATAATGAATGGGTCGTGCCATGGAGACGACCAATAATATATAAAGTAGATTAGAGCACCCCATGACCGACACCGTTGAAGGCGGCCACGTAGGCGGTCAATCAACCTGTCGCCACTGATGTGAGTGAGGGGACGAATCCTAGTTGCGCAACTCTCTAACTACAGGCCTCAATGAGTTAATAGTAGTGTACAGGGGACCACCGTTTGACAATACTCAAGCTCATCATATATCATATGACACGTTGAACATACAATAACATTCCCATATAATCATCATTCGTTCAATATAGCGTTTTCATAAAAGAAAGCCATTTTAATTAATCATGCTTTTCACCCCGTAAGTAAAACACATAAAAGAGTTTGAAAGGGGGCTATGACTCACCTTGATATGCCGCATATTATATTCACTTATCCAAAATGGGTACTTTCCATCTATCGCTTCCTTGATCATATATCCGTCATATTCCTCAATCACATTTCAAGTCAAGACTATCCCTACGAGAGGACTAATATATGTAAGTTCCTATCTTAAGCCATCACTTAGAAATGCCACTTTCATTATGTTGGCATAAATTTTTGGGATCCAACTGTATTGCTAATATTTGCATCTCTTTGGTTGTAGGGATTGGTGGTGAAAAAGGTCACTTTCAATATACATGTAGTTATAAGTTGTTAGAATTTCGGTAACTTGCCTTCATTTGTGGTTTCGTTTGGCATCTTAGGTTATCATATGAAAATGCCATATTAAGTTATATTATCCTTATTCATCATTTGATGTGTAACCGATTTTAACACGAATTAGCATTTGTGATATCAATATATAGTTTGGTTAACGTAATTACTTATGTCCATTCCACTTAATTATCTTTTGTGTTACTTTGATTTCGCTTATCTTTCAAACTCACATAATTCTCGATATGTCTTATGATTATCCGGGTTTATGAAATTCGTTTAGGTGTTATGGGCCATCACCAATTGGGCCTAAGTGTTATGGGCTTTTAAGTGACTTGGGCTTAATTTAGTTATTGGGCTTAACCTTATTTGGGTTATGTGCTTAATGGGTTATATTGGTTATTGGGCTACATGGTTTATTGGGCCCGGTGGGCCTACTGATTTATGGTTCAAAGGGTTTATTATTTGGGCCGGGTAAGCCCATTATGGTCCTTAGTGTATCTTTTAGCCCATTATATAAATTATTGGTTTACCACAGAATTTTCTGTTTTTACTTCACATTTTTATGGAATGTTGGCTACTATTTTGGGGTTAAACCGAATTATTTATACAATAACCTATATGTGTCCACTTATTTTGTGAATTTTGGCTTAATTTATAAAGAACGTTTACTACCTCTAAATATTTTTATAAATGGAAGTGGTCAAAACAGTCACTGTTTTGCATACTCGAAAGTTTTATAAAAGTTCTTTGGGTTTTGCTTTTAATAAAAATTCCGTGATTTTATTTTAAGTTTAGGACACATTGAACTTACTTTCCACCAAGTATGGCCTCCTGGAACCTTATGGATTAGGAGATAAAAATTGTTAAAGTTGATAAAATATTCAGACAAAAATGAAGTTTTGACCAGTTTTAGTACAAAAATCATATCTTTTGTTTGGTTCAGTATTTTTGAGTGATTCCAGTTGGTGGTTAAATTTAACTCGTTTATCTACAACTTTTATTTTGAAAGTTTTGCTTGAAACGACCCTCACATGCTCAGTTTATCCGTTCCAAGATAGAAGATTATTTCTGTCAGAATGTTCTTGATTATATCAACTCACCAATGACCATTCTTGCTTAATTAACACTTGAGTTTATCATTTACAAGATTAATACTTTATTTTGTAGCTCTTAACATCAAATTTACAAATTATTATCAATTTCAAAATCATCAATCATCATCCAAAGATCCATCTCAAATCCAAACTCCTAATAAGAGCAAACTAGTACAAATCTAATGCATGCATGTTAAGATCTAACCATTATACATATAAATAAGCTATAACCTTTAATCTTCTTTTTGAAAACATCTATTTGATGAAAAATCCAGAAGTATAAACATATTTATTTTGATAGAAAATCATTTTAGTGAGACCCATTTAACCATTTTATAACAAATCTTGCAACTACTAACTCTTGGGTCTTGTTCTTGTTGAATCATTGAATCCTTTCTCTAGATCTTTACATGCATGAACATGTGAGATAAGGATTTATCAACCTTGCCCTCATTGAGTTTAAATCAAGAAGAAAATCAAAGAAAAACATGATTTTTGATAAAGATCTTTTAATATATACAAAAACAAGATAGATTAAACAAAGAGATGGAGATTTATACCCTTCTTGAACTCGGTTTTGAAGATGAATTTTGGGCAGAAAATTCGTGGCTTATGAGCTCCTAATAACCCTTAATCCAAGCTTGAAATAACCCTTAAACCTAGCTTGAATCAACCCTTGATTAATCCTTTCAATAATCCTTATTATTATTGTTGTTTAGATTTGATTTTTGGTTCTTGTTTTCTTGCTTTGTTTGTGCCGTGAATGGAGAAGAGAAAGAGGGAGAAGGAAGGGTTTTTGAGAGAGTAATAGATGTGTGTGTGAAGTGTGTGTGAAGAGTGAGAGTTACAAGAAAAGAGTGAATGTAAAAATCTTGAGAATGGAGAGTGTAATTGTGTAAAGGGGCCGACCAATTATGGGGGAAAATGAGGGGTTTCTCTTTTTTTTTTGTATAAAAAATTGTGTAAGTAACTTGTGTGTGTATGTATTTTAAGTGGTAATTGTTTTATAAGTGTATTATGTATTTACTTATTTATGTAAGTTAACTAGTTGGGTCTAAATGTGTATGTATATGTGTCGCGTGTATGTATGTATATGTATACATAATTTTGTGTTCTTAATTTGTTACTTAAGCCATTATTTATAAAATTGCATTTATATTAGACACATATATGCTTATTATTATTATTCAAGCATTTTTTGATGAACATTTTGGTTTATAAATATATTTCTAGGATAGTCCTTTTTATTTTCATGTCATATTTACTCAAATTGGCTTGGTGATTAAATTGTTGGATATTTATAAGAATTCTTGATTGTTATCTCAACTTGTGAGTCTTGTACAATTATTTTTATAACTTAACTTCTCGAATTAAAATTTCTGTTCTATATTGCTATTATTTGAGTTGTTGACCTGTTTGGTTTTCTCAGATGCTTGGTGGTTTAAATCACATTCTTATAGAATTGTCATTATGTGTTCACTTGGAGATTGTCTTGGATAATTATAGTTATTGTTTATTGCATTTCTAAGGCAACCAGTCACCTATGGTAATTCATTGAACTAGAGGGCAAATATTCCCATGCCCTAAAGGTCTAGAAGGTCAATTCTCTTAATAAACCTCTAGGGATAGATACCTAGATAAATATAAGTGAGTTTTCCTAGTCGGAAATTGAGGGTTGTTACAACACGTTCACACATAACTGCATATCAACTTCATATCAATTAGGATGAATCCCCCTAAATGTGCCTATCCTTCATTTTATTCACACATTATCACACGTATCTTCGTTAACTGCATATAAGTGTAACATAAGTCACACCCGACTAGTTGCTTCACCAAAATGCGAGTCATACTTCGTCGTTCAGGAATGGCAAGCCAATCCAAGAGTAATCCGTATGTGGAGGTTGGTCAAACCCCTCGCATTACTCGCCCTGCATTATAATGACCATGTTGCAAGGAGCCACCCAAGCAACAACTACGTTAACGCACTCGTCCGGCTAAGACCAGTACGGGTTAAGCTTAACACTTTCCCTGCATTATATTTATGAGCTCGGTTTCACACATATGGTTTAGGTAACACACATTCCTAAACCGTCACACACATATAGTCTAGGTAACACACATTCCTAGACATTCACACACTTTATCTTCATTACGTTTGGATCCTTAAACATGCAAGTGACATGGCAACCTAATAAGTCTAGAGAGCTAGGTGTACAAGCCATGTAAGCATGCATATATCACACATCAACTTCATTTCTACATTTCATGCATAATGAGATACTTCGTAGTACTACATAAACTGCATAACAATACACTACATTAAGCAATACTTCATTTCACTACATTAGTAACTGCATTTCAGGTCTCACGGTCAACTACATAACCCATAATACCTCCCGTGTAACCCCATATGCCCACATGCAATATAAAGATACCAAATGGAAGTATTTATGATTTGAAACCAGCTTTTCATTGAATCCCCCAGCGTGTCAAAGTAGTGTATCTTACCTCGGCGTAGTCCACAACAATCAATAACTAGTCACTGTGTAAAGCAACTATGCTCGTCTACCTATAATTAGTAAACGATTATTAGACAAGCTACATACTCACGTCATTAAGGTCAATAACTAGACCCACACACATTAAAGACTCACTTTAGTTTCAGGTCTAATCTACGTGTCAAACGACGTTACGGTTCAAAAGTACCAACATTTTGAAAACAGCCTGAGTTGCGCCGCAGCTTCTTCTGTTTCGGGTTGCGCCGCAACTAAGCGTTGCGCCGCAACCTGACCTTTTGTTGCGCCGTAACACGCTTCGTTGCGCCGCAACTTATCATTCTGTTTTCGGGTTGCGCCGCAACTAGGCGTTGCGCCGCAACTCCCCTTCGACCTGCACTTTTACAAAAATCGTTTTCACCCCCAAATCGACCCCAAACGACTCCAGGTCTATAATACAGATTCAATACACCATAATCCTTCATATTTAGACCATTACAAAGCATTTCAATCATTAATTACACCATATATGGTTTTAATCCATCAAAACCACTATTAATCTTCATTAAACGATTCCCCCCATAACCCCATTAAGATCCCTAATGACTTATACAATTAAAAAGGATCTGAAATCAATGAGATATTACCTTCTATACACGTAGATCACACTAGAGATGCAAAACACTTAACAATACACACTCGAATCACACGTAGGGATAAACGCCTAAAACGCATGATCTTAATGGATATAATTGGACCACCTTGTGCTTGTTAATAGACGAGTAGGGCATTTTTATGTTTGTTTAAGTGTTTCAGGTCTTTGGTGATAACTTGTCGTTAAATGGAGCATAAACGGGTCAAGCAAAGTCGAGAAACAAGTCAAGTGATTCAAGAACCAAAATCTGGAAATCTGGAACTTACAAGGGGCGTAAGCTACGCCAGTATTGGCCGTACCTTACGCCAGGCAAAATCTCAAAGGGCGTACCTTACGCCCAGATGGGGCGTAGGTTACGCCAAGCCACTGTGCAGAATTCGAATTTTAAGGGTTTTAATTGTAACTTGAGTGATATTATCAAAAACGATTTGAGACTTAATAATACCCTAATTTCTGAGATCTAGAGCAGCAACCCACTTCTCCCAAGCCCCAAAATCATCATCAAATCATCATCAAATCACAAATCCATGGAGATGACAATCCAAATTGAAGATTCATTGATGAATATGGAAGGCTAATTCTCTTTAGATCATTCTCATGTGAACAATTATGTAAGACAATTGTATTCAACCTTTCTTATATTCAAGTTGGATTAGATGTTTAATTCTTGATTAGTGTTTTGCATCTAATGTTATTTGGTTTGAATGAATGATTATTTGTTTATAACTTTGAATGAATTCCATCTATCTTTTGATTTCAATTTCTTGTTAATCATTAATTATTGGAATAATCTCTTATGAAATTGTAATCTTGTTAATGGATAAATAATTTAGTTGTGTCAATTACTCGGTTTTCATTATCGTGAATCATCACAACCTAATCAATTAGTCCTTAACGTTCATTCATTCCAAGCTTTATAACGAATCATGTCTATGTGATTTCCAATGAATATAAGTTAGGTTATACTTTTGAAAGCATAATTGGGATCGTGAGAATGGTCTACCCTTTTTATTATTGAATTATTTTGTTAAGTTTCAATCATTTTTAGTTTTAATCAAATCAGCCCAACAATCAATTTTAAGTTTATGCCTAGTTTAATCAAGTTTGTAAATTGTTCAACACTTTCCCATGATTTCCTGAGGATACGATACTCGACTTACCCATACTAGTTATTGGTATTTAGTTTATATTTTTGATCGGTCCAACGACAACGATCAAATTTTGGCGCCGCTGCCGGGGAATCGGTGTGCAAAGTGTTGAAATTTTGTTTTCAATTAGTTTACTTAAAATTTTCAAAAAAATCCAAAAATATTTAGTTTAGTTTTGTTTTGTTTCAGTTCTTGTTTGTTTCATTTTTCATTCTTGAAGTTCAGTATTACACGAGGTGTGTTGATTGTGCAGATTTCAAGTAGTGTATGCATACGAGGTATTCCAAGAATACATCACCTTTGTTGTTTGATCCGGAAATTGAGAAAATAGCTAGAAGGAATCGGATACTTCATCGTGTAAACATGGGTGATCAACCTGATCCACAACCAACCATCCAACCCACCATAACTCCACAAGAAACCAACCCTGAACCAAATAACCAAAATCAAACTCCACCATGAAACCCACCCCGATCAATAAGGAGTGCTTACACAACTCCAAACCGACCTAGAACACCAACTCATATTGGAGATGCATCACGGGATGCGGATGGGTCGTTTTATGATAGGCTCCATGATAGGGTGAATCATTGGGATGACGGGAGGTTTGATAATAATTCGGATGGGTATGATTGGAACCATGGGGGAGATTATGAGCAACCACAAAACCTTCGATATCCTCAATACAACCAACCCCAATATAACCAACCTCAATACATAAACCACGGACCAAGAGTTCTTCCTCAAGGTCCACCACCTCGCCTTAACCATCGTGTAGCCCAACCAAATTACCAACCACATAACCGGGCCATGCCAAATATGAACTATCAACCTCCACCACAAGGAGTTGATAGTCATTTTTGACCCGCCATAGCCGTTAATGCTTCACCCATAGTTCCACCGGTTTTGAGAGGTAGAGCATTTGAGGTTAGACCTCAATGTTTGAGTATTTTGCCAAGTTTTCATGGGATGGCGGCGGAAGAGCCTTATTTGCATTTGTCGGAGTTTGAGGCGATTTGTGGTACTATTGGAGGCCAAGGATTTTCACCGGATGAAGTTAAGCTAGTCTTATTTCAGTTTACTTTGAAGGATAAAGCAAAGCAATGGTTATTGACATTGCCATCGGGTAGTATCTTTTCATGGGCTGAAATGCAACAACAATTTTTGGATGAGTATTACACCATGCAAAAGACTAGTGATGCAAGGAATTCGATAAGAACTTTTCAGCAACAATCGGGTGAAACATTTTATGAAGCTTTTAAGAGGTTTAATGAGTTGTTGAGAGTATGTCCCCATCATGGAATTGCTAAATGGGAATTGATCACGGCTTTCTATGATGGTTTGCTATCGGAAGAAAAGAGGGATGTGAATTCGATTAGCAATGGTACTTTCTTGACGAATCCCGAAGATGTTGATTGGGAATTCTTGGAGAAGATGAGTGTGAACTCAAAAAGGCAAGCTCAATCGAATAGGAGAGCAAGACGTCCAATAGCCTCTTTATCAACTAGTGATCAAGCTACAAAAGATAGACTTGAAGCATTGGAGCAAAAGTTTGCTAAGTTGGGGAAGGCTAAAAATCGGGGTGTTTATCAAGTATCTCAAGACTATCTGA
The DNA here is from genome assembly GCA_034093135.1 of Erigeron breviscapus. Lineage (NCBI taxonomy): Eukaryota > Viridiplantae > Streptophyta > Magnoliopsida > Asterales > Asteraceae > Erigeron > Erigeron breviscapus. The sequence goes on along the minus strand of CM067173.1, from coordinate 36,557,014 downwards.
TTTGTGAAAGGTGTGATGAGTTGGGACATTCGGCTTTGTAATGCCCATTAGACTTGGATCAAATTGAAGAAGTGAATCAAGTGTATGGAGAGAAGAAGCAATATGACATGAACTCCAACACTTATCATCCGGGGATGAGAAATCATCCAAACTTTAGATATGGCAATTCTTCAAACTAACTCAACCCGAACTTTCAAGGAAATAACCAAAACAGTGGGGTACCATCTCAACCATTTCAAGGCCAAAATTACAACAAAGGGAATTACCAAGGTGGTCAAAATCAGGGAGGATTCAATAGAGGCTACCCAAGGAACTATCAACAAGGTAATAACCAAGGTGGGTCTTCGGGAAGTGATAATGTGTCAACTCGGGAGATTATGGATTACTTGAAAGAGATGGATAGGAAGAATGAGATTCGGGATAAAACGGTTGAGAGTTTGCAAAAGCAAGTTGGGCAATTGGCGGAGGATGTATCGGAATTGAGGAAGAATCCGGGGAAGCTACCAAGTGATACGAAGATCAATCCATAACATCAAAGTGGCGGCTCAAAGAATGTCAAGAATGTGGAGATAAACAATGTAAGTCTTCTTCGTAGTGGTAAGTTTATGATAATAAAGTTGTGCCTCCATCATCACTTGTTGATGGTGTGGTGGAGGATGTTGATGAGAATGAAGATAGTGAGCATGAACCGGAACTTGTTCTACCTAAATCAAATAAAAAAGTGTCTTTTAAAGAGGTAGAAAACAATAGGTCTAGTGGTAAATTTTCTGAAAAACAAGGAAAGGATATGGAGGATAATACCATTCCTTTTCCTTTGGCTTTGATTGATCCAAAACTTAGGCCTACACTTAAGAAAAGAGGTCCCCATGAGGAAGAAATGTGGGAAATTTTTAAACAAGTGAAAATCAATATACCTCTCATTGACATAATCAAGCAAGTTTCGGCTTATGCTAAGTATCTTAAGGATTTGTGTACCCAAAAACGGCATCATAAGCTTCCAAAGAAAATTGTTTTAAATGAGGAAGTTAGTGCCGTTGTGATGGGTATACTCCCACCTAAACTCCAGGATCTGGGAGCGCCTTTAATTACTATTCAAGTTGGTGATTTCAAAATGAACAAGGCACTTTTGGATATGGGGGCGGGTGTGAGCATTCTTCCGGGAAGTTTGTATGACCAATATGACTTTGGACAGTTGGAAAAAGTCGACACCACCTTGGTGATGGCTGATTTGTCCCTTAAACTCCCTAGAGGAATTGTCAAAGATGTGATTGTTAAGGTTGAGGACTTTTATTACCCCGTAGACTTTTTGGTTCTTGATTTTGCACCAAGCGGTAATGTTAGGCAGCCCAATGTCATCATGGGTAGACCCTTTTTGGCCACCGCTAATGCATTAATTGATTGTAGAAGGGGTACAGTTGAAATGACTTTTGGAAACCGTAAGATAAGATTGAATGTTTTTGCTAGTGTTCCTAACCCCGTAGTTAGTGACGAATGCTTTATGGCGGACATCATTGATGAGTGCATTCCTCATGAAAATGAGGAAGACACACGGGAGAATTGTGCTTTGGTTAACAGGTTAATCTTGGAGCATAGTGAAACATTGAAGAAGGAAGAAAAGGATTGGGAGATTATGGCAATTCAAGAAGGTAGACCACCATGGACTCATTTGGTGGAAAGTCTACCGGATCATATTGATACTCATCTCAAGCCATCCATTGAAAGTCCACCACAAGTGGAATTGAAAGAGCTCCCATCTCATTTGAAGTATGCATTTTTGGGAGATGAAAAAACTTTGCCGGTGATCATTGCATCTAATTTGGAAGAAATGCAAGAAAGAGCATTACTTAAGGTGCTCAAGGAATACAAGGCGGCTATTGGATGGACAATTGCCGATTTAAAAGGCATTAGTCCATCGATTGTGATGCACAAAATCATCACCGATTCTGAAGCAAAACCTTCACGTGATGCTCAAAGGAGATTGAATCCTCATATGAGTGAAGTTGTGAAAAAGGAGGTACTTAAGTGGTTGGATGCTGGAATTATTTACCCTATTTTAGATAGTACATGGGTAAGTCCAACACAAACGGTACCTAAGAAAGCTGGAATTCAAGTGGTGAAAGGAGATAGTGGTGAGCAAATTGCGACCCGACCCATCACCGGGTGGAGGGTATGCATTGACTATCGGAAGTTAAACACCGCTACTTCTAAGGATCATTTCCCACTTCCATTCATAGACCAAATCATCGAAAAGCTTGCAGGTCAGCAATTTTATTGTTTTCTAGATGGTTATTCAGGTTACAACCAAATTGCTATTCATCCCAATGACCAACATAAGACCACATTTATATGTCCCTATGGAACTTTTGCCTTTAGGCGAATGCCATTCGGGTTATGTAATGCTCCAGCCACTTTCCAAAGGTGCATGATGAGTATCTTTTCGGATATGGTCGGTGATTCCTTAGAGATTTTTATGGATGACTTTTCAATTTTTGGTCAAACCTTTGATAACTGTCTTAATGAGCTAACCAAAGTTTTGAAAAGATGTGTTGAAACGAATTTGGTCTTAAGTTGGGAAAAGAGCCACTTTATGGTTCAAGAGGGGATGGTTTTGGGTCATGTGATTTCAAAGAAAGGCATGGAAGTTGACCGGGCCAAAATCAAAGTGATTTCTACTTTACCTCCCCCAACCAATGTTAAGGGTGTCCGTTCTTTTCTTGGACATGCCGGATTTTATAGAAGGTTTATAAAAGGATTTAGTGTCATTACCAAACCATTGTACAATTTGTTGTTGAAAGATGTACCTTTTGTGTTTGATAATGAGTGTTTGAAAGCTTTTGAAACCTTGAAAGAGAAATTGGTTGAAGCCCCCATTTTGCAATCACCTAATTGGTCCATGCCATTTGAAATCATGTGTGATGCAAGTGACTTTGCCATTGGGGCTGTTTTGGGACAACGGGTGGACAAGAAACCCGTTGTGATTTATTATGCAAGCAAGACTTTATCGGATGCCCAACTGAATTATACAACCACCGAAAAAGAATTGCTTGCGGTTGTTTATGCTCTTGACAAGTTTCGTTCTTATATTTGTGGTAGCAAAGTGATTGTGTACACAGATCATAGCGCGGTTAAGCATTTGATGGAAAAGAAGGATGCAAAACCAAGGCTAATTAGATGGGTCTTGCTACTACAAGAGTTTGACTTGGAAATCCGAGACAAGAAGGGAAGTGAGAATGTGGTGGCGGACCACTTGTCAAGAATTCAAGTTATGGATGATGATTCAACCAAGGAGATCAACGAGACATTTCCGGATGAATATTTACTAACCGTTTCTGTTGTTCCTTGGTATGCAAATATTGTGAATTTTCTGTCCGCAGGTAAGCTACCGGAGCATTGGGCTAAAAGGAAGAAGCAACAATTCTTGGCACAAGCAAAGCAATACATTTGGGATGAGCCGGATTTGCTCAAAGTTGGTCCGGATCAATTGGTGAGAAGGTGTGTTACGGATGAGGAGATTCGGGAGGTGTTGACTCATGCACACTCATTTGCATGTGGAGGTCATTTCAGCGGTCAAAAGACAGGTTATAAGGTTCTTATGTGTGGTTTGTTTTGGCCTAGCATTTTTAAGGACGCCGCTGAATTTGTTAAAAAATGTGTTAGGTGTCAACAACTAGGTAGTATTACTAAGAGGAATGAGATGCCCATGCAACCCATTTTAGTTGTCAATATATTTGATGTTTGGGGCATTGATTTTATGGGTCCTTTCCCAAATTCTTTTGGTAATTACTATATTTTGGTGGCGGTAGATTATGTGTCGAAATGGGTAGAAGCCATAGCCACCAAGACCAATGACCATACCGTTGTGTGCAAGTTTGTCCAAAGCAACATTTTCTCAAGATTTGGAATCCCTCGTGTGATCATAAGCAATGGGGGATCTCATTTCAAAAAATTTCAGTTTGGAAAACTTTTCAAACGGTATGGCATAAACCACCAGATTGCCACTCCATATCACCCACAAACAAGTGGGCAAGTAGAAGTGTCCAATAGGCAAATTAAAGAAATTTTGCAAAAGACGGTAAGACCCGATAGAAAAGATTGGTCAACCAAACTCAATGATGCTTTATGGGCTTACCGAAAGGCTTTTAAGACACCTATTGGCACTACTCCTTACCGGTTGGTTTATGGGAAGGGTTGTCATCTTCCAATGGAACTAGCACATAGGGCATTATGGGCCGTTAAGACCGTTAACATGGATTTTGAGAATGCAGGCAAAGAAAGGAAGTTGCAACTATGTGAATTGGAAGAGTTAAGGAATGTGCATCAACTTACAAAGACAAGATGAAAGCGATTCATGATGCCAAATTGAAGAAGAAGGTGTTCGAAGTTGGCCAAAAGGTTTGGCTTTACAATTCAAGACTCAAATTCTTTCCGGGAAAACTCAAGAGCAAGTGGATGGGTCCATATGTTGTCACAAGAGTTGGAAAGTTTGGAGAGATTGAGATTGAAGATCCAAAAGATGGGGTGAAGCAAATGGTCAATGGACACCGTTTGAAGCCGTATTTGGATGCAACCGACATCAATGGAGCTACAAAAGAAATGGTGAACTTCATCTCAAGTCCACCATCCTATGATGTTGCTTGAATTTCATTTGAGGTAATGTCGGGCTGAGGACAATAAACTTAGCGCTAAACGGGAGGCAACCCGTTGTTTGTTTGTTTATAGCTTCAATTTGGGTATGTTTTCTTTTCGTGCACTTTTGTTTAGTTGTTTTGGTAGTTTTTGTTGCATAATCACACAAGGAACGTAACTCTGAGCACCTATGCTTGAGAATTAAGTTGGGGAAGGTCGGTTTGGGTGAAAAAGTGAGTCGTTTTTGCAATTTTCGAGCCGATTAACTCATTTCTAATTTCGGGTGTACATTGGGGACAATGTACCTTTAAGTTGGGGAAGGGAGTTTAATTTCAATATAATTGCAAGTTTTGAAATCAAGTTGTGGTTGTAGTTAAAAAAAAAAAAAGTCAACAAAAGTCAAAATGGAGCGTAACTTACGGCCAACAAAAATCTTCTGTTTACGGCCCACCAGACGCCCACCTTACGCCAAAATTGCATTTTCTGGAGAGGCGTAAGGTACGCTCAACTTGAGCGTAAGTTACGGCCTTTGTTTTTGAGCCAGCGTAAGTTACGGCTCCAATGGGCGTAGGTTACGGTCTATGAAAAACAAGTGGTGTATGGTTTTCAACTGGCGTAAGTTACGGCGTATTCTGGCGTAAGTTACGGTCAGTTTAAAAAAGTCAGGCGTAGGTTACGGTAACGAAGATCGTAGGTTACGCTGGGGTCCAGGTCGATTTTTTTTTCCAATTTTAATAAAATCTAAAAATCTAAAAATCCTTTTAACTTAAGCCACATGTCCAGGATTCTTATCTTTCACCCACACATATCTCTTTCTTCTGCATCTCTCACGATTTCTTTCTCCCCCAATTTTTCTCTCATAAGAACCCTAACCTTCAATCAACCATATCTCCTTCAATTCTCCATCAATTTCAATAATTTTTTAGGCTAAATTGCATAATTTTTCAAGACTAAAAGTAATAATGTAAAGGTGGAACACAATGTAATTATTTCAAGTGTATTTTATTTATGATGTTAAATAAAATACAAGGTTGTGCGGAATCAAGATAATACAAATATGTAAGTATCCTAACAACCTATGAATTGCAAATGATCTATATTTGCCAAATAAACTCTTTAGATCGAGATACTTAAAGTTGTGAAGTATCCCTGTTACGATCGAGAGTATTTAGACAAATTCACCTTAATTGCTAAAAGTAATTTTAACGAAGAAATGACTTTGTATTTATAGGCAAACAAATTCACCAGTGAATTTGTGCCGTACAAATATGGTTGCATGCATTTAATGAACCGATAAGGTCATTAAATGCATTGGTTAAGGTACAAGGATAAAGTCACATCAATATGACTAATTATCCTTTTAACCAACCACCTTTACACACGTAAGCACTCTTGTAAAGACAAGTGGAATGTTCTTTGAAAAGTGTGTAAAGGAAAAAGTCAATTCCTCGTAATCAGTGTTCAGACTTGTAAGGTCTAGAACACTGACAAAGCTCCAGTCGTAGATCTGGTAAGACTTCCAGTGGACTCCGCCATTTGTCAGTCTTCTTTATTCTAACTTCAATCTTTGACTTCAGTGAGAATGTATTCAATGGAATAGATCTGTACTGGGGTGAAGTCCAGTGAGCAAATCTGGAAGACTCCAGATTTCCTATACAAGTATTTTGCTCACTGGTCTTCCATTATTTCTGAACAAATCTTCAGTGTCGCTCCAGTCTTCAAGTCTGGAGTGGGTCTAGTAAATATTATTTCTGGACAAGTCTTCAGAGACTCTCCAGTCTTCAAGTCTGGAGTGGGTCTAGTAAATATTATTTCTGGACAAGTCTTCAGAGACTCTCCAGTCTTCAAGTCTGGAGCGAGTCCAGTAAATCTGGACCTAACAAATTCCCCCTATTTGTTTAGAAATATTGCAAGGTTTTTCAAGCTTCTATCTATACAATTTTGTATGCTTGAAAAACACTTGTTTTGATTTAGTCTAAAAATTTTAAGTTACTGGAAAACACTTTATAGATCATCAGTGTTCCAGTTTCATCTTTTAATTCTAACTTAGACTAAATCTGATCACTTACTTTGTGAATCAAAAATTGCAACAATATTTACTTACATCAACTGATAAACAGTTACAATTTTGATAAATAAATACAAGTACAAGTAAATGATAAAAGAGTCAGGCCCTTCTCTTTGACATCTGTCCTTGAGCTTCTTCAGTGGCCTTCCTCTTGGGAGATGGTGAGGATGGTACAGAAACTGGTGGTCGCATACCCAGAGCAGCTTCCATCTGTTGTATTCTCTTCCATACCTTCTCAATCCTCTTCATAAATGCCTTGACATCAGGAGTTAAGTCAGTTTTCCCCCTGAAAATCAATCCTATCTCCTTCAGTTCAGTCCATCCAAAAGCTTGGACTGAAGCATTCTTCTTTCATCAGTAAAGTTACCCTCTCTGGTCAACTTTACTTCAAACCTGGTCATGCCTTCATGATTTTCAGCTAATTTAATTTCAGCACTTATGATCCTTCTGGCATCAGCCCTGAACGTCATCAGTTCATTATATTTGTCTTTCAATTTGGCAGCCTGGATCAATGCTTCAGTTTCCCTGGATACCTTTGATAGATATAGAATTGAGCTTAATTGAGGTTTAATGGTGGAATGTGTGTGTTTTAGTGTGTGAAGGTGGTTGGAGGTTGAAGATGATGTAGAGAGAGAAAATAAGTCAAATGTGTGTTAATTATGTTCAAGAGCTCGTTACAAATGATTAAGGAAGGGGTATTTATACCTATCATCTAATTAACACTAATACCCCTTATATAACTAGACATATTACAATTTAACACCATTTTATATTTCTAACAATCTCCCCCTTGGTGTTGAATTGTAAATGTTGCATCGTCTTCGGTCTTTAAATAACATGATGAGCCCATTTGTTGAAAATCTTCAATGTTGATTGGACTTTGAAGCTTTCTCATTGTCTTCAACTTCTTATATCAACCTTGACTTTGAATCTTCTCAACAAACAAATATTCTTGACGATGACTTTCTACAACTTGATCTTCTCTTGCAACTTTGAATACTTTGGAAGCACCTTTGAAATCTTTGTAGCTTTTAAGCTTTCACAACTTGAACCTTTGAATGTTGATTTCAACTTGATGTTGCTTTGAGAAGTAAGTTGAACTTTGAGTAGCATGCGGAAGCTTGGTTTTGACTTTGAATTCTTTTGGCTTTGCGGAAGCTTGGTTTTGACTTTGAAATCTCTGATTCTTGAACTAACTAGTCTCTGAATCAATAAACATTTTGGAGCACTTGATTCTTTGATCAATTAACATTTGCTCCCCCTCAATCAAACAACTATCTCGGAGCAAATTATTCAATATCAAATCTTTAATCTCTTGCTCCCCCTCGAACACACAATCATTTCGGAGCATATTTAACAAAACATGAGTTTTCTCTTGCTCCCCCTCAAATTAACAATCTCTTCAAACTATGAATCTTCTCTAGACATTAAACAAACTTAGCTATCACAAGTATCAACAAACGAACAATCTCCATTCAATCTCAAACTCTTCTAATCATCAAACAATGGTCAATTATTCAATAAATCTTTCAATTATTGACCATGTACATCATCTTGAATATACTCGATCTCGAATCAATCCTTTAACTTTCTCAAAACAATCTTTCAACTTATCACGATAATTATTCACTCTCTTCACCTAAACTAACGATCCTTTGAACATCCAAACACGACAATCATCCTCGAACAATATCTATCAATCAAATTCTACCTATATCCTTGAACTCTATCTATCAATCATATAATCATTTCTCCCCCTTATGATGAAAATGTGAAACGGTTTCATCATACAATACTGATTGATAGCATAAACGGTAGATTCCAACAAACAACAATCAAGCAAAGTAACCCAACCCAATTCCCAATTCCCAATGAACCTATTGGTGAACTAGAATGTAAGGTTGCGTTGTTGGAAAAAGATTTTATAATGGTGTTTGGGTTCTTTGTGTTTGTGTGAAGAGAAATGAAAACCGGATAAAGATGATCCGTTAACACAACCAAAAATCAAAATGATTAATGGTGTGGCCTAAAAATACGATTACTATTTTCAGGACTTCCCATTATCATCGAGAAATGCACAAAGCTTATCTCTAAATGGTTCGGTCTATGGCTTTTCAACCGATAGATTGCTTTAAAGAATGTAATTCATGGTCAGTGTCACAAAGGCGTTCGATGACCATGTCTTACTATCCTCAAAGACTTTTGGGAAAATAAATCCGAGGTCACATAGACTTCTCGTTTACTCAGCAAATTCATAAAATGAAAATGTGAGACCTACGTTCAACGTTGGAAAAGATGTTAGCATTGGTAGGATTTCCATTCGATCATCGTGGAATATCAATAATATGATATCACTACGAATGTTCCGGCAATATCACAAAGATATGCGATGTCACAAAGACAGATAAAGACTCATTGTGTCCTAGTCAAATGAAAGAATATTTCAAGTATGCTCTAGACTCAATAGTGATCAAATGAAGTCGGGGACCGGAGCAGAGTGTCTCCCTTTTTCAATATCAACGTCTTCCAAATGAAGAGTCGATAGAAATGTGAAAATCTCCGTGAGAATAAAACAAGCATTTGTTAAGAAATACTTGAGTGGTTAGGTAAAGATGTGCATTGCTTCACTGGGTCCATGAAGTCTTCTTCAATATCGAGAAATCAATAAATGAAATCCGATAGAAACGTGTTGACCCGGCTTTTTAATAATTTTGGGGAGGGCTTTTATTTCTTTTAGCCCTTTCTCACATCATTTCACCGTAACCTCTCACTTTTCGACTACTCCCTCATGTCCTATTTGCACAAACATCATTACCACGCTCATAAACCCTCACAATCTAGAATTGAGATTTTAACTCCGGGGTTAGATCTCATCGGCGATGACAAGATCATGGAGTTTTTATGAGTGGCCTAAACTCTCATGTGCAAATCTAACACCGAACTTCTATGAATTTGATCGAAAATGGTTTGAAAATCTTCCAAAGTGTTTTAAAATGGAAAATGAGTTTAAACACTTGAAGTTTTGGTTTTATAAACAAACTCCCCCTAAATATATGCATGATATAAACAAAGTTTTGCATATAAAGGGTGAGTAAAAGGTTTAAAAGTTGCTCACAAACATTAAAAATGAGACAACAAAGGCAGTACACAAAGGCGTTCGATGCCTTGCATCTCATCCAAAACATTGTGAGAAACTTAAAGACAAAGTAAATAAACAAAATGATTAAAAGAGAAAATCTTTTTGGATTTTTCAAAAATAAGAAAATGAAAATCTTTTTGGATTTTTCTAAAATAAGAAAATGAAAATCTTTTTGGATTTTTCTAAAATAAGAAAATGAAAATCTTTTTGGATTTTTCTAAAAGTAATGAAATTACGAAAACGGTTTTAGCACGGGTTATACACTGATGTGTGCATAAGCCACTATTCATCAAATCACTTGGAAATCACTTTTGGAACCCATTTGAGATTGGGTCCAATGGTTTTTAAATTCTTGAATGTCCAAATGTAAGTCTCATCAATTTGATGAATCGAAGTTGCATTCCACGGATAACTAAAACCCGGTGGTTTAGTTGAAAAGAGTTTTCGTGGAAGCAACGGTGAAAAATCATTTGATTTCTTTGAAAAACTTCCAATCTTGTGAGATTGAGTTGAAAAATGATTTTTCGAAGCAAAATCATTCATCTTTTGCACAACTGCTTTTACAGGTTTTGGTGCAAGATCAAAAAGTTCCGAAAAAGAATATTTGAATGATTTTGACTCAATTGACTTATCTTTTGAAATCGGTTTCCATTTAGATTTAGTCAACTGAGATTTTGCTTGAGAAATATGTCCAGAATTATCCTCAAATGATAGAAAAGAGACAAAAGTAGTTGTTCCATCTAAAATAGGTTTCTTAGAAAACTTCTTACCCTTTTGTAAGGAGTAATTAGTAAACTGAGACACCTTTCTTCCAAAAGGTTTAGAAAATTTACCCGTGTAAACCTTCTTTGGAACATCAGGATCAGTCTGAATAGAAGTTTCAACAGTCTCAACCTTATCACAATCAGTCTGCACATAAGAGTTCACAAAAATAGGACAATTAGTTTGAGTACAAACACAATCAACATCAGTCTTAGTTGAGTTCTCAACGATCTTAACAACATCACATTCACTTGTTACAGAAGAATCCACAACTTCACATACAGGACAACCAGGTTCAGTGCAACCTTCAACAACTTCTTTAGGAAGGTCAAGAGAGACAGAACAATGAGTTTGATGCTGAAAAGATTTGGTTTGTGTTTGCAATTCAATCTCAAGGTCGGAAATTTTCTTTGTCAAAGATGCTTCGTTTGACTGAAGTTGCAAACACTTGTCTTCAAGACACTTGATTTGAGCACAAAACTTTGTTCTTCCTTCTTCAACTTTGCTCTCAAAAATGGTGGACTTGTTTCGCAACTCATGGTTAAGCTCAGAAATCTTTTGTTGCAAAACAAGTTCTTTTGATTGATTGTCCAAAACAATTTTATTGAGCTTTTTGGAAGAATTGTCCAACTCATTTGTGAATTTGAAAAACTTGGATTGCAAATGATCATTTTCTTTTTGAAGACTTTCCATGTTGGACAAAATAAGATCATTTGCAGATTTGAGTTCTTTGTTCTCTGACATGAGTTGGTCAATTTCAAGTTAAAGATTTTTGTTTTGTTCCATGAGTTTTTGACTTGTGTCATACATGTATCGTTTTTCTTGAAAACGAATGACAGCACATGGAACATGTTTGTTGTTGAAAGTCTTGGGATGTAAATTACATGTACAACGACAATTTTTATGATCCCAAATTTCATCCCCTGTGGGTTCTTGAATGAACATAGTCGTCAGTTTATCTGGCACATTGAACTTTATTGACTCAAAATTTTCTGAAGTCTGGTACGAAGAAATAATCGATTTCAAAATTTTCCACCGACTATATAAACGCATACAACAGAAAAAGCTAAATTTCCCGCCAAGATAAATTCACACACAAAAAATGGCTTCAATTTCCGGCGTCAAAACCGTCGGAATAATGATGATCACCATACTCGTCTTAATCGGCACCGTCACGGCAGTTACGGAAGGTGAACTGGAGGTGATGTTCGGCGTGATGCGAGCAAGAGGTTACCATCTGTTTGCGATCGCAACTTCCGACGTACACTACGATCTCAGATCCGACAGTAACAACTACACGTTATTCGCACCGATCAATTCTGCACTTTTTGCTCTCAATATGACGTTGCCGGCAACGAATTACGTCACTACGCTTAGGTATCATGTGGTTCCGCGTCGGATGTCGACGGCGGATCTGTTGAGCCTTCCGGCTGGGCCGAATAAGCTTCCGACGCTGGTAGATGGTGAAAACGTAATTGTTGAGCAGCGGAGATCGGTGCGGTCATTGATTTCAGTTGGAGGTGTTGATATTGTGATTCCTGGAATGTTTTATGGTAGAGATGTGGCTGTTCATGGATTAGAAGGTGTTTTAGAGCATAGATCGGGGAATTCGGTTGATTTGAAGGTTGCTAGTGCTTCGTTGGCGAGTTCGGATACACCGATTATGCTCTGATACCAATTGTTAGATATAGAATTGAGCTTAATTGAGGTTTAATGGTGGAATGTGTGTGTTTTAGTGTGTGAAGGTGGTTGGAGGTTGAAGATGATGTAGAGAGAGAAAATAAGTCAAATGTGTGTTAATTATGTTCAAGAGCTCGTTACAAATGATTAAGGAAGGGGTATTTATACCTATCATCTAATTAACACTAATACCCCTTATATAACTAGACATATTACAATTTAACACCATTTTATATTTCTAACAACCTTCTCTTGTTCCAAGGCAGTCTGGATTTCTTCACGTTTTATTCTTTGTGAAGTATCCAAGGGAATGAAAGTGCTCAGATCTGCATCCCTGATTGCTTTTAGCTGTTTGGCAGTGAGTTTTGGCAAGCCTTTTATCTTCTTTCTGTACTCTATCTCCAGAGCACCAGCATTCTTTCTGATCTTTTTCTGGAGGTTCACCAGTTCCTCTGTCCTTTGTCTGATCAGTTCGACTACACTGACACCATAAGTTACAACATCATAAGTTTGTTCTTCTTCAGAGTACCTGGAGCGAATATAGACGTCATCCAATGCATCCAGACATTGATGAACTCTGGGGTCTTCCTTCATCTTTTTGTATACATCGATATGAATGCCCAACCTGCCAGCATTATACGAATCAAGAGTCCTCATCTTTGCCATTTCCATCTTGTGGGTCTGAAGTTCATCCTTTTGTCTTTTCTTAAAAATTTCTATCATAATGCATTCTTGCGACAGTCTCTTTGAAGTCTCATCATCAGCAGTAGGAAATTCTGATGAACTTCCAGCAATTTCAATTTCATTTCCAGATATCACATGTTGCTTTCTTTTTACTGACTTTAGAGTAGTTGTGATATCTGGGAATGCTTCAAACTGGGGCTCACTGGCATCAGTACCAGTAGCCTCTTCAACCTGTACATTGGCTTCAGTACCAACTACTTCTTGTGCACTGGCATCAGTACCAGTCACTTGTTCTTGTTGCACGATGGCTTCAGTGCCAAAGGCCTTTTCAATTGCACTTACAACCACTTCTTTCTTTTTCTTCACCAACCCTTCTGGAACGGACTCAGTGGCAACAAACTTTTCCCCCTTGGAATGTCCACTAGTTTGAGACTTGTGGGCATTCCATAATTGTTCAAGCATGTATCTGTCTGTAGCACCAAATGTTCTTCCTGCCACTAGAGTTGTGATATTCACAGTCTTCCTTAGCTCAGTCACTTCCTTCTTAATGATTTGAATTTCTGAAGACAAGTGCTTTGGCATTTCATTTTCAATCATTTTTACCACCTGAGGCAACAACCCATCTTGAATGGTTCTAAGAACAGACCCAGAAATCTCTTCAGTGATTTCTTTCAACATGCTGTGTCTAAACCTCTTAGCACACTCATCACTGATGTTACTGACAACAGAGTTCTGGTCAAGGGTTGGCCTGCTTTCTAGATTACTAACCCTGGTAATCAACTTCTGAACCTCATCTGTCAGACCTGCCAGTGGTTGAACAACTTCAGCTTTCACTGCAGTCTGAACATAATTCACCAATTTTGCCTCTAATCCCTGGACTGCCACTTTGATATTTTCAGAATTTTTATTTGTGGCCAGAACCAGTTCATTCATCTTCTCAAATACCAGCTTCTCATTCCCAGCAAAAACATTCATTTCTGATGCAAGGTTATTCGATGATAAAGTCTTAAAATCAGAAACAACCTGGGATGAAGACTGGAGTGATCTCTCCAGGTCCGCCACCTTAGTCAAAAGGCCTTGAACCTCGGCTGAAGAAGAAGTGGAGAGACCACTGCGAGGTGTCAGTTCAAAAGCTAACATGGTCACCAAAGGTACTTGTGCCCGTACCCCTTCAGTGGAAGTTTCAGATGTTACAACAGTGGAGTCCAGCACACTGTGTTCAGGAAAATCAATTGGAGTTTCAAGTGGTGGGGGTTGATTTTGTGAAAATTGAAGAGAGGGTGGATTGAAATAAGGAGTGTTTATTGGTATTGAAAATGGTGGTGGTGGTGGTGCAATAATGGATTCTGGTGGTGGTGGCATTTCAGTAGAGATAAGTGGTTGGGTGACTGAAGCAATAACAGAAGTAACCACATTTTCTACTTCATCACCTAGGAAATTCATATTCACATCAAACATGTTACCTTCAGACATTGGGGAATCTACCTCATCCCAATCTGGAGCCGTCCCAACTGTCTGATCATCCACTTCTCTATTCAAATCTAACTGAGCATCTTGCTCATCAGTCACCTGCTCCTCAATCTGTACAACATTTTCTACCTGCTCAATAATCAGAGACCCATCTTCATTCATGATGTCACCTGGATGGCTCGATTCTGCTCTATTTGGATTGACCTGAACTCCATCCTTCCTAAGACGTCTGGAAGTTCTTGGTCGAGTAACAACTGCAGTCTGTTGAACCTCACCAGCTTTTGATTTTAATGAACTTAACTCCCTCAGATATTCACACACAGAAAAATGATTTGTGTCGTAATCATACTCAACACCTAGAGCTCTTAAAAATACAAGTGACAGAAAACGAATATATGGAATATGAGGTTTTCTACCTTTCACTCTTAAACGGTCAACAAGGTCATCGAAGAAAATCTGAGCAAAGTCGACCCTATACCCAAACCAAAGGCAGTAGGCAATCTGGAGTTGCATTTGATTTATCTGGTCCAACCCTCCAGAACTGCCACCCAAACACTCAACAAGATGAGTGAAAAAGTATCTCCATGAGTCTGAAAGCTTGCTCATGTAGATGGTGCCTTTCCTTGATAACTGGCCATGCTCATCCAGTATATCAGTGTGTCCCATTAGTCTACACACATCCCTGTAATTAAGACCAGTAGGGAGAGTAATTGCCATCTCATTTTTAGCCAAATAGTTCAAATGAAGAATATCTCTAAGAGAGTCGGCAGTGAGAGTAAAGGCCCTGGTGCCTTGTTGCAATTTGTAGTTGATGGATTGAGTGTTTTCAACATACACAACAGTATACCAAAACTCACATAGGTAATCATGATACATTTTTCCTGGATTAAGAGTAAGAGCACCATAGAGTGGACAACTGAGGAAAAAGGCATTCAGTCGTCCAATGAGAGAAGTTGGAGCATGAGTGGTGCTAGTAAGTCTAGCCATCCAATTGTTCATGTTTATTCTGATCGCTTTTGCCTCCAAAGTAATATGAGGTGCCTTTACAACATTGGCAACCGGAGCATATTCAGCAGCGAGCAGATTTTTGGGTGAAGTTTGATTGTCTTGGTTCCATTTTGTTTGGTAGATATGAAAATGAATCTGAATATAAGGGTTTTGATGAAGATATGATGAATTAAATATGAGAGAGATTGATGATTGGAAATTGAATGTAAAAGAAAGTAAATGAAGGAATTTGAAGAATTTGGGAGTAAATATGTTCGAAGTAAATGCAAATGAAAGTGAAAGTGGGTATTTATATAGGAGAGAGAGTGTGGAACTCAAACGGTTAAATTTGAAATTATCAAATATAATTTTGATCGGATTTTGAAATCCGCATTAAATTCATCACATCACACATTAATGTGTGATGGTTTACAGCCCACAAACATTACCCAACTTGCACTTTTTGTCTTCCCAAGGTAAAAATACCATCATTTCTTTGAAAAAATTACATGCCACGTAGGATAATAAGATAAGTATCTTTTCAAAAAAGTTTGCATACGTGGCACGCACAAAGACCAAGTATTAAAATATTATGACTGACAAACCATGACTCATTTCAGTGCATCTGGAGGTTGACTGGACACTCTAGTATCACTGGTGGATTAGGCCAGTGATGCATGCACTGATGGTACACTGGAGGGACACTCCAGTAAAGTACCAATGATAACTATTTGAAAGAGACTGGTAACCTCAAACATGCACATCAACTGATACAGACAAGTGAGAGGGACACATTTACAAGGAGACAAAAGTCACCTCAAACATGCACTTCAACCTATCTAATTACCAGTGAGAGGGACACATTTACAAGGAGACAAAAGTCACCTCAAACATGCACTTCAACCTATCTAATTACCAGTGAGAGGGACACATTTACAATGTACCAGTGATATTTTCCAGAAAATTTTGTCCAGTGAGAAAATAAATTAATAAATTCCCCCTGAAATTAAAACATTTTAAGAACAAAAATATATCTTTCAGTCTTCCCCCTGGAATGTTGATCCAGAAATCTATTAATGCAGAGATAGTACACAAAGGCGTTCAATATCTAAGCAATTATAGATTTATAAATCTTTTAAATCAAGGATCCCTGATAGTACACAAAGGCGTTCAATACCAAGGTTCCAGATTTAAGGGTTTAACATTCCCAACTCACCAACAAGATATTCAAATGTTTTTACATCCAGTGGTTTAGTAAAAATGTTAGCGAGTTGTTTGTCAGTGGGAATAAAATGGAGTTCAATGTTATTTTTCACAATATTGTCACGAATGAAGTGATACTTGAGATCAATGTGCTTCGTCTTTGAGTGCATGACTGGATTGTTCGAGATAGCAATGGCACTGGTATTATCACAAAAGATTGGGGTCTTTGAATACTTAATACCATAATCACGCAACTGGTTCTTCATCCAGAGTATCTGAGCACAACAACTGGCTGCAGACACGTATTCAGCTTCAGCAGTGGACAATGAAACTGAAGTTTGCTTTTTACTGGTCCAGCTGACCAGTTTGCCACCAAGTAAATGACATCCACCAGTAGTGGATTTCCTGTCTATCTTACAACCTGCATGATCTGAATCTGAGTAACCCATTAGATCCATGCCTGAGCCTTTGGGATACCAAAGACCCAAACTGGGGACACCCTTAAGGTATTTCAGTATGCGCTTTATAGCAAGCATATGAGATTCTTTTGGATTAGACTGATATCTGGCACATAAACATGTTGAAAACATTATGTCTGGTCTACTGGTAGTTAAATACATCAGTGAACCTAACCATGCCTCTATAGACAGTGATGTTCACTGGTTTACCATCTGGATCTGAGTCCAGTGTCAGTGGTGCAGAAATTGGAGTTGGTTTTGATGGTGAAGAGTTCATATCATATTTCTTTAAAAGATCTCTAACATATTTTTCATGATTAATAAAAATACCATCTTTGTTTTGTTTAATCTGGAGTCCTAGAAAATATGTTAATTCACCCATCAAACTCATTTCATATTCAGAGGACATGATTTTAGAAAATTTCTTGCATATGTTTTCATCAGTAGACCCAAAAATAATATCATCAACATAAATTTGTACCATCAGAAGATTACCTTTTTCATGAAGAATAAATAAGGTATTGTCAATTGCACCTCTTTTAAAACCATTTTTCAATAAATGTTTAGTCAGAGTATCATACCAGGCACGTGGAGCTTGTCTGAGACCATAGAGTGCTTTGTCCAGACGATATACACAGTGGGGATGTTTTTCATCAATGAAACCTGGTGGTTGTCTGACATAAACTTCTTCTTCAAGTTTTCCATTCAAAAATGCGCTTTTAACGTCCATCTGATAGACCTTGAATTGATGATGAGCAGCAAATGCTAAGAATATTCTGATCGGTTCAAGTCTAGCCACTGGAGCAAATGATTCATCAAAATCGATATCGAACTAGCAGTACCCTTGTGCTACCAGTCTGGCCTTGTTTCTGATGACATGGCCATCTTCGTCTACCTTATTCCTGAAGACCCATATGGTTCCAATTGGTTCTTCCTTTCCAACTGGGAAAGGAACCAGGTACCAAACCTTGTTCCTTTCAAACTGGTGAAGCTCTTCTTGCATATCAGTCACCCATCTTGGATCTTCCATAGCCTCGTCAATCTTCTTAGGTTCAATTAGTGATAAGAAACTGACATATAAGCATTGATCACTGGAGGCTCTTCTGGTCAGAACTCCTCTACTGGAGTCACCTATGATCTGATCGTTAGGATGAGCTTTTGTTCATCTGGAGTATTGACCAGGATTGTTACAAACAACAATATCAGTGCAAGAGTTCAGTTGAGTCTCCTCTGGTGTAGCTTCAGGAGGAGGATCTTGCCAGACTACTTCAACATCTTCATCTGAATCATTTAAATCACGATTTGCATCATGAAATTCTTCAATTGAAGGCATTTCTTGAAGTACTGGTTCAGTCTCAACTAGGACTGATACTGGGGGAGTAGTACGCACATCTGATCCAATAATAATTTCAGTGGGTAGCTTGAAAATAATTGAAGGATAGAATGGAGTACTACTGGAGGGTTTCTTAGTCTGAACAGGTTCCAGATCAGGATGACTGGAAACTGTGTCTTCTGAATCTTTATTGTAGTTGATAGGATCAAATTCACAGAAGACAATTGGAGTTACTGGGGGAGTATCAAGGGTTGGCTTTTTATTGATTGCAGCATTTGATTCATCAAATGTGACATGTATTGACTCATGGACCTTCTCCAGTCTCTTGTTATAGACTCTGAAGGCCTTGCGAATGGCTGAATAACCTAAGAAATATCCTTCATCAGCTTTGGCATCAAATTTTCCTAACTGAGTGGAGTCGTTCAGAATGTACACTGGACATCCAAAAACGTGAAAATAACCAATATTTGGTTTTCTATTTCTTAAGACTTCATAGGCTGTCTTCTTGTGTCTTTTGATGTACATAGACCTGTTCTGGGTGTGGCAAGCAGTAGAAATTGCTTCAGCCCAGAAACGGGTAGAAATACCAGATTCAGCAAGCATACTCCTGGCAACTTCTATCAGCGTTCGATTCTTCCGTTCCACCACTCCATTCTGTTCTGGAGAGCGGGCTGATGTGAAATTCCGGGAGATGCCAGTGTCAGTAAAGAATGACTCCAGAGTTGCATTCTGGAATTCTGTTCCATTGTCACTTCTTAACTGACACACCTTTCGATTATACTTGAGCTCAATTTGCTTGATAAGACTGATGATTTCAGCAGCAACTTCATTTTTAGACCTGAGAAAGATAACCCAACAATATCTGGAAAATTTATCGACTATTACCAGAGTGTACCTTTTACCAGCACGAGTCTGAACATTCACTGGACCGAAGAGGTCCATATGAAGCATATGAAGTGGTTCAGATATGCTGAAATTCTGTCTGGTCTTGAAACTGGTACGTTTCTGCTTACCCATCTCACATCCTGGACATGGCCTTTCCTTTTTGAAGGAAACTGAAGGTATCCCATCCGCCAGTTGTTTTCTAGACAACTTATTAATATTTTTGAAATTTAAATTGGATAACCTTTTGTGCCATAACCAGTTTGTGTCTTCATCAGCTTTGGCATCAAATTTTCCTAACTGAGTGGAGTCGTTCAGAATGTACACTGGACATCCAAAAACGTGAAAATAACCAATATTTGGTTTTCTATTTCTTAAGACTTCATAGGCTGTCTTCTTGTGTCTTTTGATGTACATAGACCTGTTCTGGGTGTGGCAAGCAGTAGAAATTGCTTCAGCCCAGAAACGGGTAGAAATACCAGATTCAGCAAGCATACTCCTGGCAACTTCTATCAGCGTTCGATTCTTCCGTTCCACCACTCCATTCTGTTCTGGAGAGCGGGCTGATGTGAAATTCCGGGAGATGCCAGTGTCAGTAAAGAATGACTCCAGAGTTGCATTCTGGAATTCTGTTCCATTGTTCAGAACACCATACCCCTCAGTTTTTCCACAACCATCATTTCCAAAAGTAATGGAAGGTCCGTCAGAAATTACGAACTCCTCCAGCAGGGTCTTACATCCGGTCATTGTCCTGCCAGCTGCACTGTCAAGATACCAGATAAATTTCTTTCGATCGCCCTGCACATCCACCAGATATATCAGTTAGATTTAGGAACCCATCGACTGATGGGTTCACTGGACCCTCTCTTATAGGTCCTTGGAGGTATCTGGTTGAGTTCACTTTCTTCAACAGTAGTCTTAGTTGAAAAGACCATTAGGGTTGATAGTTTTGAAACCTTTTTCTTTTTCTCAACTGGAGAAATATATTTATCTTTCTTTGAAAAAGGTTTGGTATTTTGTCTAGGGCCAGATGAAGTACCTTCAAATTTGTTTAATCTTGCATTACAACTTTGAAATTGACGAGTCAGTAGTTGAAACTGGCTCTCTAACCTTAACAAAATACTTTCTTCAGATGACACCTGAGCTTTTCCAGTTGACTGGACTCTAGGCTTAGGTAGGGAGACATTCTTTTTCTTTTGAACCTGGGGTTCTTTAGAAGCAGTCTGAGGCAAAGGTTTATTCCAATTGACCTTTTTAACTGGAGCAGTCATCTGGAATGCTCCAGTCTTAACCTCTGGGGATTGAACTGGGAAAATATTGGCCTTAGGAGTTACAGGCTCATCATAAATGGTAATGGGCCTGAATCCCTCTGGTAACCGATCAATTACTGGTATTAATGATGCAACATGAGTATTTCCATCTAAATAAGCACGTTTTTGAGTGGGAAATTGATTTACTCCAGCATCATATGGCTTTCTGGTTTCAAGCCATGATTTAATAACCAGTTTTTCTTTTCTAAAATGATTTCAAGATCTTGTTTTTCTTGAATCAGTTGTTCAGTTACCAGAACCTGGGCTTGAAATGCCAGTTTAATATCTTGAAGTTCCTTTAATTTTGATTTTAAAACTGTAATTTCAGAAAAATCTGTTTCTAGACCATTTACACAGTCAGATCTAACAGTTTCAACAAAGATTAAATCAGAATTAAGAGCTTCAGCAATGTCCAATTTTAGTTCAGGGTCAGTTTCCACATCATAATCACTGACCTTTTTGATAACAATGTCCACCCATCTTCCAGATGTGACATCTTCCTTCACCAGATGCTCTTCGTCTGCCAGAGCCATGTAACAACAATCTCTTTCTTCTTCTTCATCAACAGATGAATCATCAGAAGGAACCCATTTCTCTTCAGTTGTTGCAATCATGCACTTATTATTTTCCATTTGTTGTGCCATGAGAGCAATTTGAGCCTTAAGCTTTTTATTTAGATTTATAGCTATCATCAGGCTTTTTATTAGAAGTAAATGGACCAGGCTGGGATACAAACTGACTGGACTTGCAATCTATCATGAAATGACCTTTTCTGCCACACTTAAAGCATGTCAGATTGGTCTTATCAGTAGAAGAACTGGATGCAAATTATCCAGATGGCCTATTTGCTCTTGCCTTGAAACGGTTAAACGTTTTAGCAATCATTGCAACCAGGTCATCATTTTCAGATTCATCACAGTCTGGAGAGATAAGACTAGAATCTCCAGATTCCATAAATTCGGACACCATCTTCTTCATAGAAAATACATTCTCAGAAGATATTAGTGTTGTACCTTGTGGTTCAGTATGACTAACCACACTGGAACTACTGGATGCATGGTTATAGGCATCTTGTTCTGCCACAACTCTTTGAGCCTGATTTTCTTCAGTATATCTGAAAGCTCCATATAAAGTTGAAAGAGTGTGAGTGTGCAGAGTTTTACCTTGTCTTAAGACCAGGATCATGTGAGACCATTTGGTGGGTAGAATATCACAAAATTTCTCCAGAAGTATATCCTTGTCTTTCTCAACCCCCAGTCCTCTCAACTGGTTAATGATGCTCATAAATCTGGTGTAAGTACCAGTGAGAGACTCATTGGGCTGAGCAAAAAATGACTCATACCTCTTGTTTAAGGAGACCTTTCTGGTGACAATGGTGTCATCTCCTCCTTCATACTGGTTCACTAGTTCATCCCACATGGTTTTAGCACTGGGAAAAGAACTAGTGTGGGAATTAGGGTTTCTGGTACAGCCCCGAGGATCATGTTTTTGAGAAGGGTATCTAGATTACCAATCTCCTCTCCTCTTCAGACCAATGTTCCTCCCTTTTTTCCCTGCCTCTTCTAGATCCAGTTGGATCAAGAAGAGCATTGAGAGGTGATGTGGGGACGTAAGGTCCTTCATTTAAAATTTTCATCATGTTTCTCTCAATTCCAGTGATATGCAATATCATCCTAGCCTTCCACGTACCAAATTCATCACTATTCACACTGAATTTAGGAACAGGATTGTTTGAGTAGTGCACATGCACATGTGGAGAAGCATGAGTAGGAGGAGGAGGTGGTGGATTAGCGTTAATAACAGGTGGTGGTACATTATTTTGATCATTAATATTAGGATCAGGACCAAAATTAAAACTTCCTTGTGTATTTTCTGGGGTGGCCATCAAAGAAGCAGATCTAGGCAAGTTTGTTTAGCCTTCTGCTCTGATACCAATTGTGAGTCCCAACTCAATAGATGGTTTAACCCAATAGTGTAAAATACAACAAGTCTAATAAGCACTAGATTTGGACTAGTATTACTTGAATATAAATGCAAGTATATAAACAAAGTAATACAAGACTAAAAGCAATAAAGTAAATGTGGAACACAATGTAATTGTTTCAAGTGTATTTTATTTATGATGTTAAATAAAATACAAGGTTGTGCGGAATCAAGATAATACAAATATGTAAGTATCCTAACAACCTATGAATTACAAATGATCTATATTTGCCAAATAAACTCTTTAGATCGAGATACTTAAATGTAACACCCGTCATTTAAAAATATGTTTTCAAAAACTTTCACCTAACGGTGTCAAATTGCGGAAGAAAAGACTTTAAAAGTCAAAACCGATAAAAACTGTTCGGTTTCTATGTTTAGTTGGTGTTACATGCAATACCATCAAATAGTTTAAAATGAAAATCCAACGGTTGCCCAACACAAAACAACCGTTCAACAATACTACATAAATTCGACATCAAGTACGAAATGTAAATAAATGTCTAAAGAGATAATCGTCTATGGGTAGCTAAGTTCTCCTGCATGCATCTACCCAACTCTCACTCTTCCTGCATCAACTAGTCCTTCAAGCTAAACCTGAGGGAACAACCACATTTAAGAAACAATTGTTAGCTAACGAATTAGCTAAGTAAGATAACACTAAGTTATTAAAACATTTGTCCAATTAAAACAATCTTTGTTAGGACCAGTTCACCTGGAACTGGCCAGTCACCAGTTTCCACTGACCAGTTCACCAGTTGCATCTGGTGACCAGTAAACTGGTGACCAAGAAGATTTGTCGAGAAATATATTGAAGTCCAGTTGCACCGTACAGTTAACGCAACTGAAGACTTCCTCCAGTTGAGAACTGACCAAGTTGAAGAAACATTCCAGTTGAAGTCGAAGACAACAAATGGAAGAAAGAGAATGACAATGGCAGCGAAGCCCAGTTGACATTCTAGTCAGTTACAAACTGGAGACCATCAGTGGAAAGCCCTTACAAAGCTTTACACTGATTACGAGGAATTGACTTGTATACTTTATGTACCTTTACCCGGATAATAAGCCTTATCTTATTATTTAAGTATTAAAAGGTACATAAAGGTGGTTGTGTAAAGTCACTGTAACATGCGACTTTACAACACTTTTTAAGGAATTAAATGCTATTCCTTAAATGCTTCCAACCACATTTGTACGGCTAAAGTTAACATCCCAATGTTAACTTTGCCTATAAATACAAGTCATTGCACAACCAAGAATCATAAGTTATTCGACAAGTATTCGTTCTCTCAAAGTTATTTCACACACAAACGAATAACTTCATACTTTGCAAACCTGCAATATTCTTGGTGAACTTGTGCAATATTCTCTCAATCGCTAAAAGGAACATTTCACTACTTTAAGTGTTTCGATTGTAGAAGAGAAATTCCGAGTATAGATCAATTGTATTTCATAGGTTGTTAGGATATTTACATTCGTGTATTATCTTGGTTCCGCATCAACCTTGTAATTTGTTTAATATCAATAAATAAATTACACTTTGAAAACTACATATTGTCTCATCAAGATTGTTTACAAGTTATTGTATTATTGCATTGTTCTTTACTTATTGTCTTTTATATAAGTAATCTATCTAGAACTTGGTATATACTTATCTAACTGGTCGTCTCCAGTTTAGTAAGTATATTGCAAAGTAACTCCACCATCGACATAGAGGTGTCTTCAGTAGTACCATCTAACAAGTTGGGACTTACAAGTGGTATCAGAGCAGAAGGCTAATAAACTTGCCTAGATCTGCAAAGATGAACACTACTGAAGGTGGAGATGGTTCTGGTTTAGGTGAAAACCCATTGAACACTAATGCACCACCTTTTCAAAACGTTAACACCAACCCTCCTCCTCCTTCTACCCCAAGCCACGTCCATGTACATTACTCTAACACTCCTGTTCCAAAATTTGATGGAAACAGTGAGACCTTTGGTACATGGAAAGCTAGAATGCTGTTGCATTTTGGTGGTATTGAGAGGTATATGTTGAAAATCCTTAAGGATGGACCATATATACCTATGTCTATTGGGGTGAGTCCTCTTCTTGATCCAACTGGAAGAAGAGGCTCAAGGGAAAAGCCAGAAGACCATTGGTCTGATGAGGATCGCAGACTGGTGGACTTGGACACCAGACTGAAAAACATGATCCTTGGGGCTGTCCCTGAAGACCTAATTCCAACACTTGTGTTGTTTCCCAGTGCCAAGTCTATGTGGGATGAATTAGTGATTCAATTTGAAGGAGGTGATGACACTATTGTCACCAGAAAAGTTGCCTTGAACAAGAAGTATGAATCCTTCTTTGCCTTGCCCAATGAAAGTTTAACTGGTACATATACCAGATTTTCTAGCCTCATCAATCAATTGAGAGGTTTGGGTGTAGAGAAGGATAAGGATATTCTTCTTGAGAAGTTTTGTGATATTCTTCCATCTAAATGGGAAAACATGGTTCTTGTCTTGAGACAAGTTTTGTGATATTCTTCCATCTAAATGGGAAAACATGGTTCTTGTCTTGAGACAAGGTAAAACCTTGCACTCTCACACTCTTGCATCGCTCTATGGAGCCTTCAGATTCACTGAAGATAATAATGCTGCAAGACTTGTGGCTGAGCAAGATGCCATGAACCATGCTCAGAGTCCCAAGGTTGCTAATGTAATTGAGCGACCTTGTGCTGCTTTAATGTCTGCTGAGAGTGTCCAGGCACACTCGATGAAGGAGATGTTGAACAGTTTCTTAAACTCTGGGCTGACCACTGAAAACAGTGAAGGTTATGATGAAACTGACGATGATGATCTGGTCGCCATGATTGCTAAAACCTTTAATAGGTTTAAGCATAAATCTAAAAGATTTAATGGCCCCAACAATGCTTCCAGCTCCAGCTCTCTGGATAAGACCAATCTTACATGCTATAAGTGTGGCAAGAAAGGTCATTTTATGAAGGAATGCAGATCTAGTCAGTTGAATAACCAAACTGGCCCCTCTGTCCCTAATTACAATCGGCCTGATGATAGCTACAAAGCTAAATACAAGCAGCTTAAGGCCCAGATTGCCCTCCTGTCCAAAATTTGATGGAAACAGTGAGACTTTGGTACATGGAAAGCTAGAATGCTGTTGCATTTTGGTGGTATTGAGAGGTATATGTTGAAAATCCTTAAGGATGGACCATATATACCTATGTCTATTGGGGTGAGTCCTCTTCTTGATCCAACTGGAAGAAGAGGCTCAAGGGAAAAGCCAGAAGACCATTGGTCTGATGAGGATCGCAGACTGGTGGACTTGGACACCAGACTGAAAAACATGATCCTTGGGGCTGTCCCTGAAGACCTAATTCCAACACTTGTGTTGTTTCCCAGTGCCAAGTCTATGTGGGATGAATTAGTGATTCAATTTGAAGGAGGTGATGACACTATTGTCACCAGAAAAGTTGCCTTGAACAAGAAGTATGAATCCTTCTTTGCCTTGCCCAATGAAAGTTTAACTGGTACATATACCAGATTTTCTAGCCTCATCAATCAATTGAGAGGTTTGGGTGTAGAGAAGGATAAGGATATTCTTCTTGAGAAGTTTTGTGATATTCTTCCATCTAAATGGGAAAACATGGTTCTTGTCTTGAGACAAGGTAAAACCTTGCACTCTCACACTCTTGCATCGCTCTATGGAGCCTTCAGATTCACTGAAGATAATAATGCTGCAAGACTTGTGGCTGAGCAAGATGCCATGAACCATGCTCAGAGTCCCAAGGTTGCTAATGTAATTGAGCGACCTTGTGCTGCTTTAATGTCTGCTGAGAGTGTCCAGGCACACTCGATGAAGGAGATGTTGAACAGTTTCTTAAACTCTGGGCTGACCACTGAAAACAGTGAAGGTTATGATGAAACTGACGATGATGATCTGGTCGCCATGATTGCTAAAACCTTTAATAGGTTTAAGCATAAATCTAAAAGATTTAATGGCCCCAACAATGCTTCCAGCTCCAGCTCTCTGGATAAGACCAATCTTACATGCTATAAGTGTGGCAAGAAAGGTCATTTTATGAAGGAATGCAGATCTAGTCAGTTGAATAACCAAACTGGCCCCTCTGTCCCTAATTACAATCGGCCTGATGATAGCTACAAAGCTAAATACAAGCAGCTTAAGGCCCAGATTGCCCTCCTGTCCATGCAAAAGGAAAAGGATCAGTGCTTAATTGCACAAACTGAGGGAAAATGGGAGTACTCTGATGACTCATCTGATGATGAAGAAGAGGAAAGGGACATGTGTTTCATGGCCTTGGAAGATCAACAACAACAGCAGCATGTGGTGAAAGATGATGTCATCTCTGGAAGATGGGTGGACATCATACTGAAAAAGGTATGTGATTATGATCACCAGGTTGACCCTGAATTAAAACTGGACCTGGCTGAATCATTAAGTGGTGATTTGGCATTTGTAGAAACTGTTAGAGCTGATAGTGAAAGATATTTAGACACTATCTTAATTGAACTGAACAATGTCAAACCACAACTGAATGATTTGCAAAGTGTCCAGTTGGCTCTCAAGGAGTCAGTTTTAAAGATTGAGGCATTAGAACTTGATAATCAAAAACTTTCTGATGATTTTGAAAAAGCTCAAAAGATTATCAAGTCCTGGGTAAAAGCATCTGGCAAAAACTATGATGCATTTTCAAGAACTATCGATGCCCAGAAAAATGCATGGAAATCTGAAGATCTGGAGATGGCAGCTCTTATACCAGATCTTCATGCATTGCCTCCAGCTCTCCAGGTTGAAACACCTTATGATCAACCTGAAGCTGTTGAAACTGAAACCAATGAGACCACCCCCATTGAGGTTAAAACTGG
This sequence comes from Erigeron breviscapus, assembly GCA_034093135.1. NCBI lineage: Eukaryota > Viridiplantae > Streptophyta > Magnoliopsida > Asterales > Asteraceae > Erigeron > Erigeron breviscapus. The sequence goes on along the minus strand of CM067173.1, from coordinate 36,529,546 downwards.
AGCCAAACAGGCTAAAGCTCCAGTCAAAAAGGCCACTGTTAACAAGCCTTTACCTCATAAGTCTAAGGAGCCCAAGACCGAAAGACTAAATCCCCAGTTGAACCAATGTCCAAGGTTCAACTGCCTGAACAAAACAATGTTTTGGTTAATCTGGAAAGGCAACTCCAACTTTTGTCTCGGCAGGTTCAGAGTTGCACTGCCCGGATTAACAATCTGGAAGGAGGTTCACCACCTCCAGTTTTAAAACAAAACATTAAATCACTCCCTTCTGTACCTAAACAAAAGAATGTTCCATCTGGAACAAAATCTGGTAAACTTAAGGTGAGTAAGTATCAAATACCAATCGTTTTTACTTCTGCACCTGGAGCTGGTGATAATGCTCCAGATGTAGCCTCCAGTTCAACACCTCAACAATCAACTGTGGCTTCTGTAGAGAAGTCCAGTGGACCCATCAAGAAAAGATGGGTTCACAAAAATAACTAATGATTTTTGTGTGTGTGTAGGGCGATCGAAAGAAGAATATCTGGTATCTGGACAGCGCTGCTGGCCGGACTATGACCGGATGTAAGCCCCTACTGGAAGAGTTCACTGTCCAAGATGGACCGACAGTGACGTTTGGTAACGATCAATCTGGAAAGACTGAAGGATATGGTGTGCTCAATAATGGACAAGTAGTATCAAATACCAATCGTTTTTACTTCTGCACCTGGAGCTGGTGATAATGCTCCAGATGTAGCCTCCAGTTCAACACCTCCAGTTTTAAAACAAAACATTAAATCACTCCCTTTTGTACCTAAACAAAAGAATGTTCCATCTGGAACAAAATCTGGTAAACTTAAGGTGAGTAAGTATCAAATACCAATCGTTTTTACTTCTGCACCTGGAGCTGGTGATAATGCTCCAGATGTAGCCTCCAGTTCAACACCTTCAGTTTTAAAACAAAACATTAAATCACTCCCTTTTGTACCTAAACAAAAGAATGTTCCATCTGGAACAAAATCTGGTAAACTTAAGGTGAGTAAGTATCAAATACCAATCGTTTTTACTTCTGCACCTGGAGCTGGTGATAATGCTCCAGATGTAGCCTCCAGTTCAACACCTCCAGTTTTAAAACAAAACATTAAATCACTCCCTTTTGTACCTAAACAAAAGAATGTTCCATCTGGAACAAAATCTGGTAAACTTAAGGTGAGTAAGTATCAAATACCAATCGTTTTTACTTCTGCACCTGGAGCTGGTGATAATGCTCCAGATGTAGCCTCCAGTTCAACACCTCCAGTTTTAAAACAAAACATTAAATCACTCCCTTTTGTACCTAAACAAAAGAATGTTCCATCTGGAACAAAATCTGGTAAACTTAAGGTGAGTAAGTATCAAATACCAATCGTTTTTACTTCTGCACCTGGAGCTGGTGATAATGCTCCAGATGTAGCCTCCAGTTCAACACCTTCAGTTTTAAAACAAAACATTAAATCACTCCCTTTTGTACCTAAACAAAAGAATGTTCCATCTGGAACAAAATCTGGTAAACTTAAGGTGAGTAAGTATCAAATACCAATCGTTTTTACTTCTGCACCTGGAGCTGGTGATAATGCTCCAGATGTAGCCTCCAGTTCAACACCTCAACAATCAACTGTGGCTTCTGTAGAGAAGTCCAGTGGACCCATCAAGAAAAGATGGGTTCACAAAAATAACTAATGATTTTTGTGTGTGTGTAGGGCGATCGAAAGAAGAATATCTGGTATCTGGACAGCGCTGCTGGCCGGACTATGACCGGATGTAAGCCCCTACTGGAAGAGTTCACTGTCCAAGATGGACCGACAGTGACGTTTGGTAACGATCAATCTGGAAAGACTGAAGGATATGGTGTGCTCAATAATGGACAAGTCGAATTCAAAAGAGTTGCATTTGTGAATGGTTTGAAATATAACTTGATCAGTGTAAGCCAACTTTGCGATGATGGCTTCAGAGTATTGTTCGATATTGCACAAGGCACCATATTTAACAAGGATTGGAAAGTGGTGATGATTGCACCAAGAAAAGGGAATGTGTACATCATGGATATGGAACCAGTCAAGAAGAAGAAAAGCACCAGTGACACATCATTTTATCCCTCCATCAATTTTAACTTACCACAAGAATTGGTGATTGGATCAGATGTACGTGCCACTCCAATATCAGCACCAGTTCAAGCCCCTACTTCTCCAGTTACTCATGAAATACCTTCAACTGAGGAATTTCATGATGCCAATCGAGACCTCATTGACTCTGATGAGGATGTAGAAGCTGTTTGGACTGATCCTTCTCCAGATGCTGCTGCAACTGAAGAAGATCGCCAGGTACCTTGCACTGATATTGTAGTTCACCAGCCTAGTCAATACACTAGATGGACTAAAGCCCACCCAATTGAACAAATTGTGGGTAATCCAACTAGTGGGGTTCAGACTAGAAGAGCCACCAGTGAGCAATGCTTAAACGTCACCTTCTTATCTTTAATTGAACCAAAGAAGATTGACGAGGCTATGGCAGACCCAAGCTGGGTGGAAGCTATGCAAGAAGAGCTCCTCCAGTTTGAAAGGAACAATGTTTGGGAGCTTGTTCCTTGTCCACCAGGGTTAAAGAAAGAACCTATTGGTACCAGATGGGTCTACCGAAACAAAATGGATGAAGATGGCCATGTTGTAAGAAACAAGGCCAGATTAGTTGCCCAGGGTTATTGTCAAGCAGAGGGCGTTGACTTTGATGAGACTTTTGCTCCAGTTGCAAGACTTGAAGCCATTAGAATATTCTTGGCTTATGCAGCCCATCTGCAGTTCAAGGTCTTCCAGATGGATGTCAAAAGTGCGTTCCTTAATGGAACATTGGAAGAAGAAGTTTATGTTAAGCAGACTCCAGGTTTCATCGATGAGAAGCATCCTCATTGGGTTTATAGACTGAACAAAGCATTGTATGGTCTAAGACAAGCCCCAAGAGCCTGGTATGATACTTTAACTAAACATCTTCTCAAAAATGGCTTTCAAAGAGGTGCAATAGATAATACCTTGTTTATCTTGAAAGAAAGAGGTAATATCTTATTGGTACAAATTTATGTTGATGACATTATTTTTGGTTCAACTGATGATGCAATGTGTAAAAAGTTTTCTAAAATCATGTCATCTGAGTATGAGATGAGTTTAATGGGTGAATTAACATTTTTCTTAGGTCTTCAGATTAAGCAAACTGAAAATGGAATTTTCATAAACCAAGGAAAATATGTCAGAGATTTGTTAAGAAAATACAAATATGATTCAATCCCATCGAAAAACACACCTATTGCAGCACCATTGAATTTGGACTCTGACCCAACTGGCAAACCAGTTAACATAACTGACTATAGAGGTATGGTTGGTTCACTGATGTACTTAACTGCCAGTCGACCAGATATAATGTTTGCAACATGTTTATGTGCCAGGTTATTTAAGCTACATGGTAACATTTAATGCTGACATGGTAACATTTAATGCTGACATGGTAACATTTAATGCTGACATGGTAACATTTAATGCTGACATGGTAACATTTAATGCTGACATGGTAACATTTAATGCTGACATGGTAACATTTAATGCTGACATGGTAACATTTAATGCTGACATGGTAACATTTAATGCTGACATGGTAACATTTAATGCTGACATGGTAACATTTAATGCTGACATGGTAACATTTAATGCTGACATGGTAACATTTAATGCTGACATGGTAACATTTAATGCTGACATGGTAACATTTAATGCTGACATGGTAACATTTAATGCTGACATGGTAACATTTAATGCTGACATGGTAACATTTAATGCTGACATGGTAACATTTAATGCTGACATGGTAACATTTAATGCTGACATGGTAACATTTAATGCTGACATGGTAACATTTAATGCTGACATGGTAACATTTAATGCTGACATGGTAACATTTAATGCTGACATGGTAACATTTAATGCTGACATGGTAACATTTAATGCTGACATGGTAACATTTAATGCTGACATGGTAACATTTAATGCTGACATGGTAACATTTAATGCTGACATGGTAACATTTAATGCTGACATGGTAACATTTAATGCTGACATGGTAACATTTAATGCTGACATGGTAACATTTAATGCTGACATGGTAACATTTAATGCTGACATGGTAACATTTAATGCTGACATGGTAACATTTAATGCTGACATGGTAACATTTAATGCTGACATGGTAACATTTAATGCTGACATGGTAACATTTAATGCTGACATGGTAACATTTAATGCTGACATGGTAACATTTAATGCTGACATGGTAACATTTAATGCTGACATGGTAACATTTAATGCTGACATGGTAACATTTAATGCTGACATGGTAACATTTAATGCTGACATGGTAACATTTAATGCTGACATGGTAACATTTAATGCTGACATGGTAACATTTAATGCTGACATGGTAACATTTAATGCTGACATGGTAACATTTAATGCTGACATGGTAACATTTAATGCTGACATGGTAACATTTAATGCTGACATGGTAACATTTAATGCTGACATGGTAACATTTAATGCTGACATGGTAACATTTAATGCTGACATGGTAACATTTAATGCTGACATGGTAACATTTAATGCTGACATGGTAACATTTAATGCTGACATGGTAACATTTAATGCTGACATGGTAACATTTAATGCTGACATGGTAACATTTAATGCTGACATGGTAACATTTAATGCTGACATGGTAACATTTAATGCTGACATGGTAACATTTAATGCTGACATGGTAACATTTAATGCTGACATGGTAACATTTAATGCTGACATGGTAACATTTAATGCTGACATGGTAACATTTAATGCTGACATGGTAACATTTAATGCTGACATGGTAACATTTAATGCTGACATGGTAACATTTAATGCTGACATGGTAACATTTAATGCTGACATGGTAACATTTAATGCTGACATGGTAACATTTAATGCTGACATGGTAACATTTAATGCTGACATGGTAACATTTAATGCTGACATGGTAACATTTAATGCTGACATGGTAACATTTAATGCTGACATGGTAACATTTAATGCTGACATGGTAACATTTATTTTATGTCATGGGTAAAGTAAGCCGTCATAGCATTTAATGCTGACATGGTAACATTTAATGCTTACATGGAAAATTATATTTTATTTTCAAAATATCTTCGAAAATGTTTTGGTTTAATAAAATATGATTTGTGGGTTTACATTGGGATCTTGAATCCCCTTATAAATACCCTTATTTACTTCATAACTCATTTACTTTCTTTTTCATTCTCTTCATTTACTCTCTTCATTTACTTCCAATCATAAATTTCAATTTCATTCTTCTCTTTGCTTCCAATCCTAAATTTCAATTTCATTCATGGCACCTAGATCATCCCGTTCGAGAGATGTAAATCTCTTGACTGCTCCTTACAATCCCTCACCAGATGTCCCCCAGGCACCTGGTGCTCCTTATAGCGCAGCCCTAAAATTAAACCCAAACAATCCATTGGCTAGCCTACAAGGCTCTCAAGGGTCTAAAACCCTTATTGGAAGAATCAGAAAATTTTTGAAGGATTCTCCAATAGGACCCTTATTCACCAGGAACCCACGCAAGATGTACCATGATTACTTGTGTGAGTTCTGGTTCACTGCCACACTTTCTTCTGATTGTTCATCCATCAGTTTCACTTTAAAGGATGGAACGATCAAGTGTACTCTGGATGTAGAAGTGTTGAGGGATGCTCTTCGCCTCAATTACTGGAGAGAGGGTGAGTCTCCAGTTGTCCTAGCCTCAAATATCAATTTTCGTCAAGTACTCCTTGAGATGGGTCATAAGGAGTGCTTGGACAATGATGGTGTGTTAAAGACCAAGGGGGCGATGACCATGAAGGGCCTTACACCTTCATGGAGGTATTTCTTTGTACATCTGGTTGAAAGTCTGGGTGGTAGTTCAGGTGGTCTTGACCAGATCAACTCTTCACAAGCTGAAATGGCTTATTGTTTGTGGAAGGGGTTGAGGGTGGATTTTGCTGACATATTATATAGGAGTCTTGTGCAAAAGCTGAAAGGCTCAAGGGGTGTTTGTATCCCCTTTTCCAGATTTCTTTCTTTATGTTTCAGGCAGATTCTGGGTGAAGAAGAATATAGAAATACAGACTCTTCGTTCACAAGGCCAGATGTTTTGAGGAATCTAGACTCACTAGTGTCTGAAGCTGGTGAGGTTGAAATTCCTGAGCAGATGCAGTTGGCGTTTGCTAAAACTGGTGCACCTTTGGAAAGTGAACCAGAAAGACAACTGGGCGGGCCTCAAAATAATGAGGGACCCTCCAGTTCGTCTCCAGTTGTGGTTGAGGATAGAACAACCATAACTCAAGCCGTTCCTATCACGTCTATCCCTGGTGACGATACTTCGGTATCTGATCCACCAACAGATGTACCCATCCAGGAAACTGGGGAAGGTCATCTGGAGCCTGACCAGGTCACTGGTCAGCCCTCTGTCACATTCATGGATCTGGACATGGGTGTTAACGACGAGGAAATCCTTATTGAATCTTCGGATTCAGAAGGTACAGAAACAGACTTGGAGATTCTTGGTGCTTCTGTACAAGCACAAGACCCTTCATCTCCAGTCTGCCCTCCAGACGCATCAATTTTACTTTCCCCATCTGAGCATAATGTGCCTACAAATATTTCCTTACCAATAAATACCGCTCCTTTACCAACTGGGCAATTCTCCTTTGCTCGAGAAATGCCCCCACCACCGTCGCCGTTGTTCACACCTGAGCTTTCTCAGCATGAACAACACATTGAATTTCCTATCCTTTCTTCTTCTACCACTCCTCCTATATATTCAACTGCTGGCCTGACAACTGGGGAGACTTCCATTAGTTTGCCTCCTCCAGTTGCTCCAGTAGTAACTGCTCGTGGTCCAGTGACACCTTCTTCTTTGTCACTGGACACTCAAGTTGTCTCTATACAATCCGATCTCCAAAACCTTCTAACCAGGGTGGAGGAGATTCAGAGGACACTTGAGAAGAACACCAAGTCCTTCTCCAGATACCACAAAGACTCATTGACAAATATCAAGGTGGTTGATCTGGGGATAAACAAGTTCTCATTAAATGAGGACTTGGTGTTTAATAAATTGAATGAGTTGGTCACTGGCAGTAACAATCTGGCAGGTACATTGAAGGAAGCCTTTGACCTAACTCACTCCAAGGTCACCAGTTCTATCTCAAGTCTACTTACCAATACTGTCAGAACTTCTGAAGTAGATTTGAAGGAAATTGAAAGGCAGGTCAAGGAACTAATTGAGAGACCTGGCCTAGACTTAACTGGCCTTGGTGAGCAGATGGTATCTTCAGTTGGTCAGAAGATGGAGGATATGTTGGGTGCTAGGGAAGAGCGTTTGGTTGAAAGGGTGATGTCTGAGATCACCAAGCTGGCCACTCCTCAGGTTGATCTGGCCCCACTCACCAGTGAGATCAACCAGTTGAGGGGCAGCATTGAAGGTTTAAGCACCCAAGTATCTCTTCACACTGAAACATTGAATAAACTGGCCAATGAAGTGGAGAATTTGAAGAAGAGGGATGATGCTTTGAAGGAAAAGGTGGGTGCTGGTATTGATGAAGAATCAAAGGTTTTGAATGAATTAAAAACTGGTCAAGACAAAGTTGTTGCAAATGTCTTGGCCCAGTCCAAAGAAACCAGCCACCTTTGGAGATCCTTCCGAATGATGTGTGGGATATTTAAAGAGTGCAAGGACATGCAGTCGTGGCAGCCTCTTGACCGGTTGCCATCACACCCCACTGAATGGGAAGCAATAAGGGCAGGTCTAGATGCTGCCAAGGGGGAAAGAAGTACAGTCCTTGCACCACCAGTTCTACCAAGAAGGGAATTGAGCTTAGCTACCAGTACTGATGCTGGTGAGCAAACTGGTGATGCTAGTGTAAGGGGGAATGTGTTGGATAAGGGAAAGGGCAAAGTAACTGATGAAGCCCAGCCGGCCACTGAAATGGAAATGCTTGAGACTGGTAATGTTGATGTACTGCCTCCAGTTTCAGACAGTGATAGTAGAAGACTGGCCAGACTTGGTGATAGTGTTAAAGAACGAAAGAAAATGAAACAAAGGAACCAAGCTGAAGCCAGGGCACATCTCACACAATTGAACTTGCTAGATATGAGTGATGCCAATCTTCTAGGTATCACTAAGGAGGAGTATCTCAGTGTTAAGAATAATCCTAGGATAGTTGACCAGTTAAATGAAATGCTAGATGTTGAACTGGAAAGACACTATCATGAGGATGAGGCTGAATTTGATGCCAGAAGCTTGAACATTTCTGTGGAGAGGGCTAAGGAGTTAAGGGCCAGTGGGATTCTGAAAAGAATTGCCAATGTAAAGAAGGTTGTGAAAGAAGTGATGAATCCACCTAGAAGGGTTCCACAACCTAGAAGACCACTGACCAAAGCTGCCAGGGATGCTGATCTTAGAACATTCGTTGAACCAACTGGCGAGGTAACAAATGAAGACATTAAGTCTGCCGTACTGGCTGCTGGTGCTGGGAGTATTAAAATCACTAATGAAACTGAAGCAAGAAACTACTACTCCCAGATCATGTCAACCAGGAGACATGGTGGTACTATAACAAATGTCAACATTACAATTAAGCCAGGCACCAAGGTCTTTCAAGTTGAAGTAAAGTATGCTGGTGGGCCACTAGTGAGAACTGATAATCCTGGTGTGATGCAGTTTGGGTTCAGTGAATGGGTCGAGATGGTAAAAGTGCTGGATGCGAAGGCACAAAAGAATAGGTTTGAGAAGGCATGGGTAAATTTCCTAAAGGGCAAGATTCAACATAAAGAGAATCTGGAGCAAAGGCTGAATATTGACCCTGAAGACACTCAACCTATTTCTCTTGTGACCAAAAGAAGAAGAACTGGCGAAGGGCCATCTGTTTAAGTTCTTTCTTCATTTTTATCTTCTTGTAATTTGTTGTACATTCTGTTGTAACTTGTGTAAATTTCATCCCTTGTATAAAAGAAGTTACCAGTTTGTAACCACAAGGTAGATAAAAGATTAAAATCTAACAAACACAAAAGAAAAACCTAAGGCATTTGTTGATCTATAAAAATGCCTTAGATACCTTAGATAGATTTAAATCAAACAAGTCTCTATAGTTCACACTTGTATAGATACAAGAACTAGAAAAGACTTAGACTATATTTCTAGACAAATAGGGGGAATTTGTTAGGACCAGTTCACCTGGAACTGGCCAGTCACCAGTTTCCACTGACCAGTTCACCAGTTGCATCTGGTGACCAGTAAACTGGTGACCAAGAAGATTTGTCGAGAAATATATTGAAGTCCAGTTGCACCGTACAGTTAACGCAAATGAAGACTTCCTCCAGTTGAGAACTGACCAAGTTGAAGAAACATTCCAGTTGAAGTCGAAGACAACAAATGGAAGAAAGAGAATGACAATGGCAGCGAAGCCCAGTTGACATTCTAGTCAGTTACAAACTGGAGACCATCAGTGGAAAGCCTTTACAAAGCTTTACACTGATTACGAGGAATTGACTTGTATACTTTATGTACCTTTACCCGGATAATAAGCCTTATCTTATTATTTAAGTATTAAAAGGTACATAAAGGTGGTTGTGTAAAGTCCCTGTAACATGCGACTTTACAACACTTTTTAAGGAATTAAATGCTATTCCTTAAATGCTTCCAACCACATTTGTACGGCTAAAGTTAACATCCCAATGTTAACTTTGCCTATAAATACAAGTCATTGCACAACCAAGAATCATAAGTTATTCGACAAGTATTCGTTCTCTCAAAGTTATTTCACACACAAACGAATAACTTCATACTTTGCAAACCTGCAATATTCTTGGTGAACTTGTGCAATATTCTCTCAATCGCTAAAAGGAACATTTCACTACTTTAAGTGTTTCGATTGTAGAAGAGAAATTCCGAGTATAGATCAATTGTATTTCATAGGTTGTTAGGATATTTACATTCGTGTATTATCTTGGTTCCGCATCAACCTTGTAATTTGTTTAATATCAATAAATAAATTACACCTTGAAAACTACATATTGTCTCATCAAGATTGTTTACAAGTTATTGTATTATTGCATTGTTCTTTACTTATTATCTTTTATATAAGTAATCTATCTAGAACTTGGTATATACTTATCTAACTGGTCGTCTCCAGTTTAGTAAGTATATTGCAAAGTAACTCCACCATCGACATAGAGGTGTCTTCAGTAGTACCATCTAACAAGTTGGGACTTACAATCTTCATTATTAGACAAGTTTATTTAGGCACAACATACATCACACGTGTAATACCCCAACTAAGGCGGAACAATGGGATGTACAGAAAGTCGAGTATTAAAAACAAAGGATAATAGATAAACACTCACAATAGCTTTATTTAATAAAAGAATTTACAATGCACAAGCATGTGAACCAATCCCCAAGTACAATGCGTCCACCGTACTTGGATATTGAGTCCACGAAACAAATAACAAATACATGAGATGATATACTACAATGATCAGGGCGGATTCCACTGCCCATCACAAGGTTTGATCTTTGACTCCAAAGTGCAATGCAAACAATCATGATGCATACAATTCTTCAAAGCTAAAGCTAAATCCTGAAAAGCATGAAGAAAAAGTGTCAACTACGAAAACGTAGTTGGTGAGTGCATAGGTTTGCAAGTAAACCTCGTTACATATCCATTTCAGAACAAACTTAGAAAATATATTATTCCATATCAATTCACCCAAACCACATGACCGACAAAAATTCCCATATCAAACCATCAAGTTTTCAAAATACCATAACGTCATTTCAAGGAGTTGAGAATCCATGGTAAATTATAAAGTTCTCATTTGTCAAATTTATCGTGAGAGAAAAATATATCAATCGATTTATCATTCATCATACCAAGACCATTCGGTCATCAATATTTCAATATCTCCAATTTCAGCAACATTCAAGATTCCATATAAGGTCCAATACCCAAACCGTATGTTCAATCCATAATATCCAATCATAGATAATAATCAATAATATTTAGCCAAAGGCATAATTCGATGAGTTTGTCTTGAGCCACTACTAAGACCCTTTCACGTCCAAATAATAATAATGATGATATGTCCCGAAGATATGATAATAGTAGCACATGCTGTCAATCACGTGCAATAATAATAATGAATGGGTCGTGCCATGGAGACGACCAATAATATATAAAGTAGATTAGAGCACCCCATGACCGACACCGTTGAAGGCGGCCACGTAGGCGGTCAATCAACCTGTCGCCACTGATGTGAGTGAGGGGACGAATCCTAGTTGCGCAACTCTCTAACTACAGGCCTCAATGAGTTAATAGTAGTGTACAGGGGACCACCGTTTGACAATACTCAAGCTCATCATATATCATATGACACGTTGAACATACAATAACATTCCCATATAATCATCATTCGTTCAATATAGCGTTTTCATAAAAGAAAGCCATTTTAATTAATCATGCTTTTCACCCCGTAAGTAAAACACATAAAAGAGTTTGAAAGGGGGCTATGACTCACCTTGATATGCCGCATATTATATTCACTTATCCAAAATGGGTACTTTCCATCTATCGCTTCCTTGATCATATATCCGTCATATTCCTCAATCACATTTCAAGTCAAGACTATCCCTACGAGAGGACTAATATATGTAAGTTCCTATCTTAAGCCATCACTTAGAAATGCCACTTTCATTATGTTGGCATAAATTTTTGGGATCCAACTGTATTGCTAATATTTGCATCTCTTTGGTTGTAGGGATTGGTGGTGAAAAAGGTCACTTTCAATATACATGTAGTTATAAGTTGTTAGAATTTCGGTAACTTGCCTTCATTTGTGGTTTCGTTTGGCATCTTAGGTTATCATATGAAAATGCCATATTAAGTTATATTATCCTTATTCATCATTTGATGTGTAACCGATTTTAACACGAATTAGCATTTGTGATATCAATATATAGTTTGGTTAACGTAATTACTTATGTCCATTCCACTTAATTATCTTTTGTGTTACTTTGATTTCGCTTATCTTTCAAACTCACATAATTCTCGATATGTCTTATGATTATCCGGGTTTATGAAATTCGTTTAGGTGTTATGGGCCATCACCAATTGGGCCTAAGTGTTATGGGCTTTTAAGTGACTTGGGCTTAATTTAGTTATTGGGCTTAACCTTATTTGGGTTATGTGCTTAATGGGTTATATTGGTTATTGGGCTACATGGTTTATTGGGCCCGGTGGGCCTACTGATTTATGGTTCAAAGGGTTTATTATTTGGGCCGGGTAAGCCCATTATGGTCCTTAGTGTATCTTTTAGCCCATTATATAAATTATTGGTTTACCACAGAATTTTCTGTTTTTACTTCACATTTTTATGGAATGTTGGCTACTATTTTGGGGTTAAACCGAATTATTTATACAATAACCTATATGTGTCCACTTATTTTGTGAATTTTGGCTTAATTTATAAAGAACGTTTACTACCTCTAAATATTTTTATAAATGGAAGTGGTCAAAACAGTCACTGTTTTGCATACTCGAAAGTTTTATAAAAGTTCTTTGGGTTTTGCTTTTAATAAAAATTCCGTGATTTTATTTTAAGTTTAGGACACATTGAACTTACTTTCCACCAAGTATGGCCTCCTGGAACCTTATGGATTAGGAGATAAAAATTGTTAAAGTTGATAAAATATTCAGACAAAAATGAAGTTTTGACCAGTTTTAGTACAAAAATCATATCTTTTGTTTGGTTCGGTATTTTTGAGTGATTTCAGTTGGTGGTTAAATTTAACTCGTTTATCTACAACTTTTATTTTGAAAGTTTTGCTTGAAACGACCCTCACATGCTCCGTTTATCCGTTCCAAGATAGAAGATTATTTCTGTCAGAATGTTCTTGATTATATCAACTCACCAATGACCATTCTTGCTTAATTAACACTTGAGTTTATCATTTACAAGATTAATACTTTATTTTGTAGCTCTTAACATCAAATTTACAAATTATTATCAATTTCAAAATCATCAATCATCATCCAAAGATCCATCTCAAATCCAAACTCCTAATAAGAGCAAACTAGTACAAATCTAATGCATGCATGTTAAGATCTAACCATTATACATATAAATAAGCTATAAACTTTAATCTTCTTTTTGAAAACATCCATTTGATGAAAAAATCCAGAAGTATAAACATATTTATTTTGATAGAAAATCATTTTAGTGAGACCCATTTAACCATTTTATAACAAATCTTGCAACTACCAACTCTTGGGTCTTGTTCTTGTTGAATCATTGAATCCTTTCTCTAGATCTTTACATGCATGAACATGTGAGATAAGGATTTATCAACCTTGCCCTCATTGAGTTTAAATCAAGAAGAAAATCAAAGAAAAACATGATTTTTGATAAAGATCTTTTAATATATACAAAAACAAGATAGATTAAACAAAGAGATGGAGATTTATACCCTTCTTGAACTCGGTTTTGAAGATGAATTTTGGGCAGAAAATTCGTGGCTTATGAGCTCCTAATAACCCTTAATCCAAGCTTGAAATAACCCTTAAACCTAGCTTGAATCAACCCTTGATTAATCCTTTCAATAATCCTTATTATTATTGTTGTTTAGATTTGATTTTTGGTTCTTGTTTTCTTGCTTTGTTTGTGCCGTGAATGGAGAAGAGAAAGAGGGAGAAGGAAGGGTTTTTGAGAGAGTAATAGATGTGTGTGTGAAGTGTGTGTGAAGAGTGAGAGTTACAAGAAAAGAGTGAATGTAAAAATCTTGAGAATGGAGAGTGTAATTGTGTAAAGGGGCCGACCAATTATGGGGGAAAATGAGGGGTTTCTCTTTTTTTTTTTGTATAAAAAATTGTGTAAGTAACTTGTGTGTGTATGTATTTTAAGTGTTAATTGTTTTATAAGTGTATTATGTATTTACTTATTTATGTAAGTTAACTAGTTGGGTCTAAATGTGTATGTATATGTGTCGCGTGTATGTATGTATATGTATACATAATTTTGTGTTCTTAATTTGTTACTTAAGCCATTATTTATAAAATTGCATTTATATTAGACACATATATGCTTATTATTATTATTCAAGCATTTTTTGATGAACATTTTGGTTTATAAATATATTTCTAGGATAGTCCTTTTTATTTTCATGTCATATTTACTCAAATTGGCTTGGTGATTAAATTGTTGGATATTTATAAGAATTCTTGATTGTTATCTCAACTTGTGAGTCTTGTACAATTATTTTTATAACTTAACTTCTCGAATTAAAATTTCTGTTCTATATTGCTATTATTTGAGTTGTTGACCTGTTTGGTTTTCTCAGATGCTTGGTGGTTTAAATCACATTCTTATAGAATTGTCATTATGTGTTCACTTGGAGATTGTCTTGGATAATTATAGTTATTGTTTATTGCATTTCTAAGGCAACCAGTCACCTATGGTAATTCATTGAACTAGAGGGCAAATATTCCCATGCCCTAAAGGTCTAGAAGGTCAATTCTCTTAATAAACCTCTAGGGATAGATACCTAGATAAATATAAGTGAGTTTTCCTAGTCGGAAATTGAGGGTTGTTACAACACGTTCACACATAACTGCATATCAACTTCATATCAATTAGGATGAATCCCCCTAAATGTGCCTATCCTTCATTTTATTCACACATTATCACACGTATCTTCGTTAACTGCATATAAGTGTAACATAAGTCACATCCGACTAGATGCTTCACCAAAAGCGAGTCATACTTCGTCGTTCAGGAATGGCAAGCCAATCCAAGAGTAATCCGTATGTGGAGGTTGGTCAAACCCCTCGTATTACTCGCCCTGCATTATAATGACCATGTTACAAGGAGCCACCCAAGCAACAACTACGTTAACGCACTCGTCCGGCTAAGACCAGTACGGGTTAAGCTTAACACTTTCCCTGCATTATATTTATGAGCTCGGTTTCACACATATGGTTTAGGTAACACACATTCCTAAACTGTCACACACATATAGTCTAGGTAACACACATTCCTAGACATTCACACACTTTATCTTCATTACGTTTGGATCCTTAAACATGCAAGTGACATGGCAACCTAATAAGTCTAGAGAGCTAGGTGTACAAGCCATGTAAGCATGCATATATCACACATCAACTTCATTTCTACATTTCATGCATAATGAGATACTTCGTAGTACTACATAAACTGCATAACAATACACTACATTAAGCAATACTTCATTTCACTACATTAGTAACTGCATTTCAGGTCTCACGGTCAACTACATAACCCATAATACCTCCCGTGTAACCCCATATGCCCACATGCAATATAAAGATACCAAATGGAAGTATTTATGATTTGAAACCAGCTTTTCATTGAATCCCCCAGCGTGTCAAAGTAGTGTATCTTACCTCGGCGTAGTCCACAACAATCAATAACTAGTCACTGTGTAAAGCAACTATGCTCGTCTACCTATAATTAGTAAACGATTATTAGACAAGCTACATACTCACGTCATTAAGGTCAATAACTAGACCCACACACATTAAAGACTCACTTTAGTTTCAGGTCTAATCTACGTGTCAAACGACGTTACGGTTCAAAAGTACCAACATTTTGAAAAAACAGCCTGAGTTGCGCCGCAGCTTAACTTGTCTGCATTTGGGTTGCGCCGCAACACAGCGTTGCGCCGCAACCTGGACCTTTTGTTGCGCCGCAACACACTTCGTTGCGCCGCAACTATCTTTCTGTTTTCGGGTTGCGCCGCAACTAAGCGTTGCGCCGCAACTCCCCTTCGACCTGCACTTTTACAAAAATCGTTTTCACCCCCAAATCGACCCCAAACGACTCCAGGTCTATAATACAGATTCAATACACCATAATCCTTCATATTTAGACCATTACAAAGCATTTCAATCATTAATTACACCATATATGGTTTTAATCCATCAAAACCACTATTAATCTTCATTAAACGATTCCCCCATAACCCCATTAAGATCCCTAATGACTTATACAATTAAAAGGATATGAAATCAATGAGATATTACCTTCTATACACGTAGATCACACTAGAGATGCAAAACACTTAACAATACACACTCGAATCACACGTAGGGGATAAACGCCTAAAACGCATGATCTTAATGGATATAATTGGACCACCTTGTGCTTGTTAATAGACGAGTAGGGCATTTTTATGTTTGTTTAAGTGTTTCAGGTCTTTGGTGATAACTTGTCGTTAAATGGAGCATAAACGGGTCAAGCAAAGTCGAGAAACAAGTCAAGTGATTCAAGAACCAAAATCTGGAAATCTGGAACTTACAAGGGGCGTAAGCTACGCCAGTATTGGCCGTACCTTACGCCAGGCAAAATCTCAAAGGGCGTACCTTACGCCCAGATGGGGCGTAGGTTACGCCAAGCCACTGTGCAGAATTTGAATTTTAAGGGTTTTAATTGTAACTTGAGTGATATTATCAAAAACGATTTGAGACTTAATAATACCCTAATTTCTGAGATCTAGAGCAGCAACCCACTTCTCCCAAGCCCCAAAATCATCATCAAATCATCATCAAATCACAAATCCATGGAGATGACAATCCAAATTGAAGATTCATTGATGAATATGGAAGGCTAATTCTCTTTAGATCATTCTCATGTGAACAATTATGTAAGACAATTGTATTCACCTTTCTTATATTCAAGTTGGATTAGATGTTTAATTCTTGATTAGTGTTTTGCATCTAATGTTATTTGGTTTGAATGAATGATTATTTGTTTATAACTTTGAATGAATTCCATCTATCTTTTGATTTCAATTTCTTGTTAATTCATTAATTATTGGAATAATCTCTTATGAAATTGTAATCTCGTTAATGGATAAATAATTTAGTTGTGTCAATTACTCGGTTTTCATTATCGTGAATCATCACAACCTAATCAATTAGTCCTTAACGTTCATTCATTCCAAGCTTTATAACGAATCATGTCTATGTGATTTCCAATGAATATAAGTTAGGTTATACTTTTGAAAGCATAATTGGGATCGTGAGAATGGTCTACCCTTTTTATTATTGAATTATTTTGTTAAGTTTCAATCATTTTTAGTTTTAATCAAATCAGCCCAACAATCAATTTTAAGTTTATGCCTAGTTTAATCAAGTTTGTAAATTGTTCAACACTTTCCCATGATTCCCTGAGGATACGATACTCGACTTACCCATACTAGTTATTGGTATTTAGTTTATATTTTTGATCGGTCCAACGACAATGATCAAATTTTGGCGCCGCTGCCGGGGAATCGGTGTGCAAAGTGTTGAAATTTTGTTTTCAATTAGTTTACTTAAAATTTTCAAAAAAATCCAAAAATATTTAGTTTAGTTTTGTTTTGTTTCAGTTCTTGTTTGTTTCATTTTTCATTCTTGTAGTTCAGTATTACACGAGGTGTGTTGATTGTGAAGATTTCAAGTAGTGTATGC
Source organism: Erigeron breviscapus (assembly GCA_034093135.1). Lineage (NCBI taxonomy): Eukaryota > Viridiplantae > Streptophyta > Magnoliopsida > Asterales > Asteraceae > Erigeron > Erigeron breviscapus. The sequence continues at coordinate 36,511,917 of CM067173.1, read as the reverse complement.
ATACGAGGTATTCCAAGAATACATCACCTTTGTTGTTTGATCCGGAAATTGAGAAAATAGCTAGAAGGAATCGGATACTTCATCGTGTAAACATGGGTGATCAACCAGATCCACAACCAACCATCCAACCCACCATAACTCCACAAGAAACCAACCCTGAACCAAATAACCAAAATCAAACTCCACCACGAAACCCACCCCCATCAATAAGGAGTGCTTACACAACTCCAAACCGACCTAGAACACCAACTCATATTGGAGATGCATCACGGGATGCGGATGGGTCGTTTTATGATAGGCTCCATGATAGGGTGAATCATTGGGATGACGGAGGTTTGATAATAATTCGGATGGGTATGATTGGAACCATGGGGGAGATTATGAGCACCACCAAACCTTCGATATCCTCAATACAACTAACCCCAATATAACCAACCTCAATACATAAACCACGGACGAAGAGTTCTTCCTCAAGGTCCATCACCTCGCCTTATCCATCGTGTAGCCCAACCAAATTACCAACCACATAACCGGGCCATGCCAAATATGAACTATCAACCTCCACCACAAGGAGTTGATAGTCATTTTTGACCCGCCATAGCCGTTAATGCTTCACCCATAGTTCCACCGGTTTTGAGAGGTAGAGCATTTGAGGTTAGACCTCAATGTTTGAGTATTTTGCCAAGTTTTCATGGGATGGCGGCGGAAGAGCCTTATTTGCATTTGTCGGAGTTTGAGGCGATTTGTGGTACTATTGGAGGCCAAGGATTTTCACCGGATGAAGTTAAGCTAGTCTTATTTCAGTTTACTTTGAAGGATAAAGCAAAGCAATGGTTATTGACATTGCCATCGGGTAGTATCTTTTCATGGGCTGAAATGCAACAACAATTTTTGGATGAGTATTACACCATGCAAAAGACTAGTGATGCAAGGAATTCGATAAGAACTTTTCAGCAACAATCGGGTGAAACATTTTATGAAGCTTTTAAGAGGTTTAATGAGTTGTTGAGAGTATGTCCCCATCATGGAATTGCCAAATGGGAATTGATCACGGCTTTATATGATGGTTTGCTATCGGAAGAAAAGAGAGATGTGAATTCAATTAGCAATGGCACTTTCTTGACTAATCCCGAAGATGTTGATTGGGAATTCTTGGAGAAGATGAGTGTGAACTCAAAAGGCAAGCTCAATCGAATAGGAGAGCAAGACGTCCAATAGCCTCTTTATCAACTAGTGATCAAGCTACAAAAGATAGACTTGAAGCATTGGAGCAAAAGTTTGCTAAGTTGGGGAAGGCTGAAAATCGGGGTGTTTATCAAGTATCTCAAGACTATCCGATTTGTGAAAGGTGTGATGAGTTGGGACATTCGGCTTTGCAATGCCCATTAGACTTGGATCAAATTGAAGAAGTGAATCAAGTGTATGGAGAGAAGAAGCAATATGACATGAACTCCAACACTTATCATCCGGGGATGAGAAATCATCCAAACTTTAGATATGGCAATTCTTCAAACCAACTCAACCCGAACTTTCAAGGAAATAACCAAAACAGTGGGGTACCATCTCAACCATTTCAAGGCCAAAATTACAACCAAGGGAATTACCAAGGTGGTCAAAATCAGGGAGGATTCAATAGAGGCTACCCAAGGAACTATCAACAAGGTAATAACCAAGGTGGGTCTTCGGGAAGTGATAATGTGTCAACTCGAGAGATTATGGATTACTTGAAAGAGATGGATAGGAAGAATGAGATTCGGGATAAAACGGTTGAGAGTTTGCAAAAGCAAGTTGGGCAATTGGCGGAGGATGTATCGGAATTGAGGAAGAATCCGGGGAAGCTACCAAGTGATACGAAGATCAATCCACAACATCAAAGTGGCGGCTCAAAGAATGTCAAGAATGTGGAGATAAACAATGTAAGTCTTCTTCGTAGTGGTAAAGTTATGATAATAAAGTTGTGCCTCCATCATCACTTGTTGATGGTGTGGTGGAGGATGTTGATGAGAATGAAGATAGTGAGCATGAACCGGAACTTGTTCTACCTAAATCAAATAAAAAAGTGTCTTTTAAAGAGGTAGAAAACAATAGGTCTAGTGGTAAATTTTCTGAAAAACAAGGAAAGGATATGGAGGATAATACCATTCCTTTTCCTTTGGCTTTGATTGATCCAAAACTTAGGCCTACACTTAAGAAAAGAGGTCCCATGAGGAAGAAATGTGGGAAATTTTTAAACAAGTGAAAATCAATATACCTCTTATTGACATAATCAAGCAAGTTTCGGCTTATGCTAAGTATCTTAAGGATTTGTGTACCCAAAAACGGCATCATAAACTTCCAAAGAAAATTGTTTTAAATGAGGAAGTTAGTGCCGTTGTGATGGGTATACTCCCACCTAAACTCCAGGATCTGGGAGCGCCTTTAATTACTATTCAAGTTGGTGATTTCAAAATGAACAAGGCACTTTTGGATATGGGGGCGGGTGGGTGAGCATTCTTCCGGGAAGTTTGTATGACCAATATGACTTTGGACCGTTGGAAAAAGTCGACACCACCTTGGTGATGGCTGATTTGTCCCTTAAACTCCCTAGAGGAATTGTCAAAGATGTGATTGTTAAGGTTGAGGACTTTTATTACCCCGTAGACTTTTTGGTTCTTGATTTTGCACCAAGCGGTAATGTTAGGCAGCCCAATGTCATCATGGGTAGACCCTTTTTGGCCACCGCTAATGCATTAATTGATTGTAGAAGGGGTACGGTTGAAATGACTTTTGGAAACCATAAGATAAGATTGAATGTTTTTGCTAGTGTTCCTAACCCCGTAGTTAGTGACGAATGCTTTATGGCGGACATCATTGATGAGTGCATTCCTCATGAAAATGAGGAAGACACACGGGAGAATTGTGCTTTGGTTGACAGGTTAATCTTGGAGCATAGTGAAACATTGAAGAAGGAAGAAAAGGATTGGGAGATTATGGCAATTCAAGAAGGTAGACCACCATGGACTCATTTGGTGGAAAGTCTACCGGATCATATTGATACTCATCTCAAGCCATCCATTGAAAGTCCACCACAAGTTGAGTTGAAAGAGCTCCCATCTCATTTGAAGTATGCATTTTTGGGAGATGAAAAACTTTGCCGGTGATCATTGCATCAAATTTGGAAGAAATGCAAGAAAGAACATTACTTAAGGTGCTCAAGGAATACAAGGCGGCTATTGGATGGACAATTGCCGATTTGAAAGGCATTAGTCCATCAATTGTGATGCACAAAATCATCACCGATTCTGAAGCAAAACCTTCACGTGATGCTCAAAGGAGATTGAATCCTCATATGCGTGAAGTTGTGAAAAAGGAGGTACTTAAGTGGTTGGATGCTGGAATTATTTACCCTATTTCAGATAGTACATGGGTAAGTCCAACACAAACGGTACCTAAGAAAGCTGGAATTCAAGTGGTTAAAGGAGATAGTGGTGAGCAAATTGCGACCCGACCCATCACCGGGTGGAGGGTATGCATTGACTATCGGAAGTTGAACACCGCTACTTCTAAGGATCATTTCCCACTTCCATTCATAGACCAAATCATCGAAAAGCTTGCAGGTCAGCAATTTTATTGTTTTCTAGATGGTTATTCAGGTTACAACCAAATTGCTATTCATCCCAATGACCAACATAAGACCACATTTACATGTCCCTATGGAACTTTTGCCTTTAGGCGAATGCCATTCGGGTTATGTAATGCTCCAGCCACCTTCCAAAGGTGCATGATGAGTATCTTTTCGGATATGGTCGGTGATTCTTTAGAGATCTTTATGGATGATTTTTCAATTTTTGGTCAAACCTTTGATAATTGTCTTAATGAGCTAACCAAAGTTTTGAAAAGATGTGTTGAAACGAACTTGGTCTTAAGTTGGGAAAAGAGTCACTTTATGGTTCAAGAGGGGACGGTTTTGGGTCATGTGATTTCAAGTAAAGGCATGGAAGTTGACCGGGCCAAAATCAAAGTCATTTCTACTTTACCTCCCCAACAAATGATAAGGGTGTCCGTTATTTTCTTGGACATGTCGGGTTCTATAGAAGGTTTATCAAGGGATTTAGTGTCATTACCAAACCATTGTGCAATTTGTTGTTGAAAGATGTACCTTTTGTGTTTGATAATGAGTGTTTGAAAGATTTTGAAACCTTGAAAGAAAAGTTGGTTGAAGCCCCCATTTTGCAATCACCTAATTGGTCCATGCCATTTGAAATCATGTGTGATGCAAGTGACTTTGCCATTGGGGCTGTTTTGGGACAACGGGTGGACAAGAAACCCGTTGTGATTTATTATGCAAGCAAGACTTTATCGGATGCCCAACTGAATTATACCACCACCGAAAAGAATTGCTTGCGGTTGTTTATGCTCTTGACAAGTTTCGTTCTTATATTTGTGGTAGCAAAGTGATTGTGTACACAGATCATAGTGCGGTTAAGCATTTGATGGAAAAGAAGGATGCAAAGCCAAGGCTAATTAGATGGGTCTTGCTACTACAAGAGTTTGACTTGGAAATCCGAGACAAGAAGGGAAGTGAGAATGTGGTGGCGGACCACTTGTCAAGAATTCAAGTTATGGATGATGATTCAACCAAGGAGATCAACGAGACATTTCCGGATGAATATTTACTAACCGTTTCTGTTGTTCCTTGGTATGCAAATATTGTGAATTTTCTGTCCGCAGGTAAGCTACCGGAGCATTGGGCTAAAAGGAAGAAGCAACAATTCTTGGCACAAGCAAAGCAATACATTTGGGATGAGCCGGATTTGTTCAAAGTTGGCCCGGATCAATTGGTGAGAAGATGTGTTCCGGATGAGGAGATTCAGGAGGTGTTGACTCATGCACACTCATTTGCATGTGGAGGTCATTTCAGCGGTCAAAAGACAGGTTATAAGGTTCTTATGTGTGGTTTGTTTTGGCCTAGCATTTTTAAGGACGCCGCTGAATTTGTTAAAAAATGTGTTAGGTGTCAACAACTAGGTAGTATTACTAAGAGAAATGAGATGCCCATGCAACCCATTTTAGTTGTTAATATATTTGATGTTTGGGGCATTGATTTTATGGGTCCTTTCCCAAATTCTTTTGGTAATTACTATATTTTGGTGGCGGTAGATTATGTGTCGAAATGGGTAGAAGCCATAGCCACCAAGACCAATGACCATACCGTTGTGTGCAAGTTTGTCCAAAGCAACATTTTCTCAAGATTTGGAATCCCTCGTGTGATCATAAGCGATGGGGGATCTCATTTCAAAAACTTTCAGTTTGGAAAACTTCTCAAACGGTATAGCATAAACCACCGGATTGCCACCCCATATCACCCACAAACAAGTGGGCAAGTAGAAGTGTCCAATAGGCAAATTAAGGAGATTTTGCAAAAGACGGTAAGACCCGATAGAAAAGATTGGTCAACCAAATCAATGATGCTTTATGGGCTTACCGAACCGCTTTTAAGACACCTATTGGCACTACTCCTTACCGGTTGGTTTATGGGAAGGGTTGTCATCTTCCAATGGAACTAGCACATAGGGCATTATGGGCCGTTAAGACCGTTAACATGGATTTGAGAATGCAGGCAAAGAAAGGAAGTTGCAACTATGTGAATTGGAAGAGTTATGAATGTGCATCAACTTACAAAGACAAGATGAAAGCGGTTCATGATGCCAAATTGAAGAAGAAGGTGTTCGAAGTTGGCCAAAAGGTTTGGCCTTACAATTCAAGACTCAAGTTCTTTCCGGGAAAACTCAAGAGCAAATGGATGGGTCCATATGTTTTCACAAGAGTTGGAAAGTTTGGAGAGATTGAGATTGAAGATCCAAAAGATGGTGTGAAGCAAATGGTCAATGGACACCGTTTGAAGCCGTATTTGGATGCAACCGACATCAATGGAGCTACAAAGGAAATGGTGAACTTCATCTCAAGTCCACCATCCTATGAGGTTGCTTGAATTTCATTTGAGGTAATGTCGGGCTGAGGACAATAAACTTAGCGCTAAACGGGAGGCAACCCGTTGTTTGTTTGTTTATAGCTTCAATTTCGGTATGTTTTCTTTTTGTGCACTTTTGTTTAGTTGTTTTGGTAGTTTTTGTTGCATAATCACACAAGGAACTTAATTCTCAGCACCTATGCTTGAGAATTAAGTTGGGGAAGGTCGGTTTGGGTGAAAAAGTGAGTCGTTTTTGCAATTTTTCGAGCCGATTAACTCATTTCTAATTTCGGGTGTACATTGGGGACAATGTACCTTTAAGTTGGGGAAGGAGAGTTTAATTAATATAATTGCAAGTTTTGAAATCAAGTTTGTGGCTGTAGTTAAAAAAAAAAAAAAAAGTCAATAAAAGTCAATGGGCGACATTACACCCAAAATCTTCTGTTTACGGCCCACCAGACGCCCACCTTACGCCAAAATTGCATTTTCTGGAGAGGCGTAAGGTACGCTCAACTTGAGCGTAAGTTACGGCCTTTGTTTTTGAGCCAGCGTAAGTTACGGCTCCAATGGGCGTAGGTTACGGTCTATGAAAAACAAGTGGTGTATGGTTTTCAACTGGCGTAAGTTACGGCGTATTCTGGCGTAAGTTACGGTCAGTTTAAAAAGTCAGGCGTAGGTTACGGTAACTAAGAGCGTAGGTTACGCTGGGGTCCAGGTCGATTTTTTTTTTCAATTTTAATAAAATCTAAAAATCTAAAAATCCTTTTAACTTAAGCCACATGTCCAGGATTCTTATCTTTCACCCACACATATCTCTTTCTTCTGCATCTCTCACGATTTCTTTCTCCCCCAATTTTTCTCTCATAAGAACCCTAACCTTCAATCAACCATATCTCCTTCAATTCTCCATCAATTTCAATAATTTTTTAGGCTAAATTGCATAATTTTTCAAGACTAAAAGTAATAATGTAAAGGTGGAACACAATGTAATATTTCAAGTGTATTTTATTTATGATGTTAAATAAAATACAAGGTTGTGCGGAATCAGATAATACAAATATGTAAGTATCCTAACAACCTATGAATTACAAATGATCTATATTTGCCAAATAACTCTTTGATCGAGATACTTAAAGTTGTGAAGTATCCCTGTTACGATCGAGAGTATTTAGACAAATTCACCTTAATTGCTAAAAGTAATTTTAACGAAGAAATGACTTTGTATTTATAGGCAAACAAATTCACCAGTGAATTTGTGCCGTACAAATATGGTTGCATGCATTTAATGAACCGACAAGGTCATTAAATGCATTGGTTAAGGTACAAGGATAAAGTCACATCAATATGACAATTATCCTTTTAACCAACCACCTTTACACACGTAAGTACTTTTGTAAAGACAAGTGGAATGTTCTTTGAAAAGTGTGTAAAGGCAAAAGTCAATTCCTCGTAATCAGTGTTCAGACTTGTAAGGTCTAGAACACTGACAAAGCTCCAGTCGTAGATCTGGTAAGACTTCCAGTGGACTCCGCCATTTGTCAGTCTTCTTTATTCTAACTTCAGTCTTTGACTTCAGTGAGAATGTATTCAGTAGAAACGATCTCTGACTGGAGTGAAGTCCAGTGAGCTAATCTGGTGGAATCCAGATTCCTATACAAGTATTTGCTCACTGGTCTTCCATTATTTCTGAACAAATCTTCAGAGGGACTCCAGTTTCCAAGTCTGGAGTAGGTCCAGTAAATATCATTTCTGGACAGATCTTCAGTAAGGCTCTCCAGTCCTCAAGTCTGGAGCGAGTCCAGTAAATCTGGACCTAACAAATTCCCCCTATTTGTTCAAAATATTGCAAGGTTTTTCAAGCTTCTATCTATACAATTGTATGCTTGAAAAACACTTGATTTGACTAAGTCTAAAAATTTAAGTTACTGGAAAACACTTTATAGATCATCAGTGTTCAGTTTCATCTTTTAATTCTAACTTAGACTAAATCTGATCACTTACTTTGTGAATCAAAAAATTGCAACAATATTTACTTACATCAACTGATAAACAGTTACAATTTTGATAAATAAATACAAGTACAAGTAAATGATAAAAGAGTCAGGCCCTTCTCTTTGACGTCTGTCCTTGAGCTTCTTCAGTGGCCTTCCTCTTGGGTGATGGTGAGGATGGTACAGAAACTGGTGGTCGCAAACCCAGAGCAGCTTCCATCTATTGTATTCTCTTCCATACCTTCTCAATCCTCTTCATAAATGCCTTGACATCAGGAGTTAAGTCAGTTTTCCCCCTGAAAGTCAATCCTATCTCCTTCAGTTCAGTCCATCCAAAAGCTTGGACTGATGCATTCTTCCTTTTCATCAGTAAAGTTACCCTCTCTGGTCAACTTACTTCAAACCTGGTCATGCCTTCATGATTTTCAGCTAATTTAATCTCAGCACCTATGATCCTTCTGGCATCCGCCCTGAACGTCATCAGTTCATTATATTTGTCTTTCAATTTGGCAGCCTGGATCAAGGCTTCAGTTTCCCTGGATACCTTTGATAGATATAGAATTGAGCTTAATTGAGGTTTAATGGTGGAATGTGTGTGTTTTAGTGTGTGAAGGTGGTTGGAGGTTGAAGATGATGTAGAGAGAGAAAAGTAATGTGTGTGTATTATGTTACAAGGCTTCTTACAAATGATTAAGGAAGGGGTATTTATACCTATCATCTAATTAACACTAATACCCCTTATATAACTAGACATATTACAATTTTACACCATTTTATATTTCTAACAATCTCCCCCTTGGTGTTGAATTGTAAATGTTGCATCGTCTTCGGTCTTTAAATAACATGATGAGCCCATTTGTTGAAAATCTTCAATGTTGATTGGACTTTGAAGCTTTCTCATTGTCTTCAACTTCTTATATCAACCTTGACTTTGAATCTTCTCAACAAACAAATATTCTTGACGATGACTTTCTACAACTTGATCTTCTCTTGCAACTTTGAATACTTTGGAAGCACCTTTGAAATCTTTGTAGCTTTTAAGCTTTCACAACTTGAACCTTTGAATGTTGATTTCAACTTGATGTTGCTTTGAGAAGTAAGTTGAACTTTGAGTAGCATGCGGAAGCTTGGATTTGACTTTGAATTCTTTTGGCTTTGCGGAAGCTTGGTTTTGACTTTGAAATCTCTGATTCTTGAACTAACTAGTCTCTGAATCAATAAACATTTTGGAGCACTTGATTCTTTGATCAATTAACATTTGCTCCCCCTCAATCAAACAACTATCTCGGAGCAAATTATTCAATTAAATCTTTAATCTCTTGCTCCCCCTCGAACACACAATCATTTCGGAGCATATTTAACAAAACATGAGTTTTCTCTTGCTCCCCCTCAAATTAACAATCTCTTCAAACTATGAATCTTCTCTAGACATTAAACAAACTTAGCTATCACAAGTATCAACAAACGAACAATCTCCATTCAATCTCAAACTCTTCTAATCATCAAACAATGGTCAATTATTCAATAAATCTTTCAATTATTGACCATGTACATCATCTTGAATATACTCGATCTCGAATCAATCCTTTAACTTTCTCAAAACAATCTTTCAACTTATCACGATAATTATTCACTCTCTTCACCTAAACTAACGATCCTTTGAACATCCAAACACGACAATCATCCTCGAACAATATCTATCAATCAAATTCTACCTATATCCTTGAACTCTATCTATCAATCATATAATCATTTCTCCCCCTTATGATGAAAATGTGAAACGGTTTCATCATACAATACTGATTGATAGCATAAACGGTAGATTCCAACAAACAACAATCAAGCAAAGTAACCCAACCCAATTCCCAATTCCCAATGAACCTATTGGTGAACTAGAATGTAAGGTTGCGTTGTTGGAAAAAGATTTTATAATGGTGTTTGTGTTCTTTGTGTTTGTGTGAAGAGAAATGAAACCGGATAAAAATGATCCGTTAACACAACCAAAAATCAAAAGGATTAATGGTGTGGCCTAAAAATACGATTACTATTTTTAGGACTTCCCATTATCATCGAGAAATGCACAAAGCTTTTCTCTAAATGGTTCGGTCTATGGCTTTTCAACCGATAGATTGCTTTAAAGAATGTAATTCATGGTCAGTGTCACAAAGGCGTTCGATGACCATGTCTTACTATCCTCAAAGACTTTTGGAAAATATCCGAGGTCACATAGACTTCTCGTTTACTCAGCAAATTCATAAAATGAAAATGTGAGACCTACGTTCAACGTTGGAAAAGATGTTAGCATTGGTAGGATTTCCATTCGATCATCGTGGAATATCAAATATGATATCACTACGAATGTTCCGGCAATATCACAAAGATATGCGATGTCACAAAGACATAAAGACTCATTGTGTCCTAGTCAAATGAAAGAATATTTCAAGCATGCTCTAGACTCAATAGTGATCAAATGAAGTCGGGGACCGGAGCAGAGTGTCTCCCTTTTTCAATATCAACGTCTTCCAAATGAAGAGTCGATAGAATGTGAAAATCTCCGTGAGAATAAAACAAGCATTTGTTAAGAAATACTTGAGTGGTTAGGTAAAGATGTGCATTGCTTCACTGGGTCCATGAAGTCTTCTTCAATATCGAGAAATCAAAAAATGAAATCCGATAGAAACGTGTTGACCCGGCTTTTTATAATTTTGGGGAGGGCTTTTATTTCTTTTAGCCCTTTCTCACATCATTTCACCGTAACCTCTCACTTTTCGACTACTTCCTCATGTCCTATTTGCACAAACATCATCACCACGCTCATAAACCCTCACAATCTAGAATTGAGATTTTAACTCCGGGGTTAGATCTCATCGGCGATGACAAGATCATGGAGTTTTTATGAGTGGCCTAAACTCTCATGTGCAAATCTAACACCGAACTTCTATGAATTTGATCGAAAATGGTTTGAAAATCTTCCAAAGTGTTTTAAAATGGAAAATGAGTTTAAACACTTGGAAGTTTTGGTTTTATAAACAAACTCCCCCTAAATATATGCATGATATAAACAAAGGTTTTGCATATAAAGGTGAGTAAAAGGTTTAAAAGTTGCTCACAAACATTAAAAATGAGACAACAAAGGCAGTACACAAAGGCGTTCGATGCCTTGCATCTCATCCAAAACATTGTGAGAAACTTAAAGACAAAGTAAATAAACAAAATGATTAAAAGAGAAAATCTTTTTGGATTTTTCAAAAATAAGAAAATGAAAATCTTTTTGGATTTTTCTAAAATAAGAAAATGAAAATCTTTTTGGATTTTTCAAAAATAAGAAAATGAAAATCTTTTTGGATTTTTCTAAAAGTAATGAAATTACGAAAACGGTTTTAGCACGGGTTATACACTGATGTGTGCATAAGCCACTATTCATCAAATCACTTGGAAATCACTTTTGGAACCCATTTGAGATTGGGTCCAATGTTTTTAAATTCTTGAATGTCCAAATGTAAGTCTCATCGATTTGATGAATAGAAGTTGCATTCCACGGAGAACTAAAACCCGGTGGTTTAGTTGAAAAGAGTTTTCGTGGAAGCAACGGTGAAAAATCATTTGATTTCTTTGAAAAACTTCCAATCTTGTGAGATTGAGTTGAACAATGATTTTTCGAAGCAAAATCATTCATCTTTTGCACAACTGCTTTTACAGGTTTTGGTGCAAGATCAAAAAGTTCCGAAAAAGAATATTTGAATGATTTTGACTCAATTGACTTATCTTTTGAAATCGGTTTCCATTTAGATTTAGTCAACTGAGATTTTGCTTGAGAAATATGTCCAGAATTATCCTCAAATGATAGAAAAGAGACAAAAGTAGTTGTTCCATCTAAAATAGGTTTCTTAGAAAACTTCTTACCCTTTTGTAAGAGTAATTAGTAAACTGAGACACCTTTCTTCCAAAAGGTTTAAAATTTACCCGTGTAAACCTTCTTTGGAACATCAGGATCAGTCTGAATAGAAGTTTCAACAGTCTCAACCTTATCACAATCAGTCTGCACATAAGAGTTCACAAAAATAGGACAATTAGTTTGAGTACAAACACAATCAACATCAGTCTTAGTTGAGTTCTCAACGATCTTAACAACATCACATTCACTTGTTACAGAAGAATCCACAACTTCACATACAGGACAACCAGGTTCAGTGCAACCTTCAACAACTTCTTTAGGAAGGTCAAGAGAGACAGAACAATGAGTTTGATGCTGAAAAGATTTGGTTTGTGTTTGCAATTCAATCTCAAGGTCGGAAATTTTCTTTGTCAAAGATGCTTCGTTTGACTGAAGTTGCAAACACTTGTCTTCAAGACACTTGATTTGAGCACAAAACTTTGTTCTTCCTTCTTCAACTTTGCTCTCAAAAATGGTGGACTTGTTTCGCAACTCATGGTTAAGCTCAGAAATCTTTTGTTGCAAAACAAGTTCTTTTGATTGATTGTCCAAAACAATTTTATTGAGCTTTTTGGAAGAATTGTCCAACTCATTTGTGAATTTGAAAAACTTGGATTGCAAATGATCATTTTCTTTTTGAAGACTTTCCATGTTGGACAAAATAAGATCATTTGCAGATTTGAGTTCTTTGTTCTTTGACATGAGTTGGTCAATTTCAAGTTGAAGATTTTTGTTTTGTTCCATGAGTTTTTGACTTGTGTCATACATGTATCGTTTTTCTTGAAAACGAATGACAGCACATGGAACATGTTTGTTGTTGAAAGTCTTGGGATGTAAATTACATGTACAACGACAATTTTTATGATCCCAAATTTCATCCCCTGTGGGTTCTTGAATGAACATAGTCGTCAGTTTATCTGGCACATTGAACTTTATTGACTCAAAATTTTCTGAAGTCTGGTACGAAGAAATAATCGATTTCAAGTCTTTAATGTCAGAACGCATACAACAGAAAAAGCTAAATTTCCCGCCAAGATAAATTCACACACAAAAAATGGCTTCAATTTCCGGCGTCAAAACCGTCGGAATAATGATGATCACCATACTCGTCTTAATCGGCACCGTCACGGCAGTTACGGAAGGTGAACTGGAGGTGATGTTCGGCGTGATGCGAGCAAGAGGTTACCATCTGTTTGCGATCGCAACTTCCGACGTACACTACGATCTCAGATCCGACAGTAACAACTACACGTTATTCGCACCGATCAATTCTGCACTTTTTGCTCTCAATATGACGTTGCCGGCAACGAATTACGTCACTACGCTTAGGTATCATGTGGTTCCGCGTCGGATGTCGACGGCGGATCTGTTGAGCCTTCCGGCTGGGCCGAATAAGCTTCCGACGCTGGTAGATGGTGAAAACGTAATTGTTGAGCAGCGGAGATCGGTGCGGTCATTGATTTCAGTTGGAGGTGTTGATATTGTGATTCCTGGAATGTTTTATGGTAGAGATGTGGCTGTTCATGGATTAGAAGGTGTTTTAGAGCATAGATCGGGGAATTCGGTTGATTTGAAGGTTGCTAGTGCTTCGTTGGCGAGTTTGAGCAGTAATTTTAGCTCTGATACCAATTGTTAGATATAGAATTGAGCTTAATTGAGGTTTAATGGTGGAATGTGTGTGTTTTAGTGTGTGAAGGTGGTTGGAGGTTGAAGATGATGTAGAGAGAGAAAATAAGTCAAATGTGTGTTAATTATGTTCAAGAGCTCGTTACAAAATGATTAAGGAAGGGGTATTTATACCTATCATCTAATTAACACTAATACCCCTTATATAACTAGAAATATTACAATTTAACACCATTTATATTTCTAACAACCTTCTCTTGTTCCAAGGCAGTCTGGATTTCTTCACGTTTTATTCTTTGTGAAGTATCCAAGGGAATGAAAGTGCTCAGATCTGCATCCCTGATTGCTTTTAGCTGTTTGGCAGTGAGTTTTGGCAAGCCTTTTATCTTCTTTCTGTACTCTATCTCCAGAGCACCAGCATTCTTTCTGATCTTTTTCTGGAGGTTCACCAGTTCCTCTGTCCTTTGTCTGATCAGTTCGACTACACTGACACCATAAGTTACAGCATCATAAGTTTGTTCTTCTTCAGAGTACCTGGAGCGAATATAGACGTCATCCAATGCATCCAGACATTGATGAACTCTGGGGTCTTCCTTCATCTTTTTGTATACATCGATATGAATGCCCAACCTGCCAGCATTATACGAATCAAGAGTCCTCATCTTTGCCATTTCCATCTTGTGGGTCTGAAGTTCATCCTTTTGTCTTTTCTTAAAAATTTCTATCATAATGCATTCTTGCGACAGTCTCTTTGAAGTCTCATCATCAGCAGTAGGAAATTCTGATGAACTTCCAGCAATTTCAATTTCATTTCCAGATATCACATGTTGCTTTCTTTTTGCTGACTTTAGAGTAGTTGTGATATCTGGGAATGCTTCAAACTGGGGTTCACTAGCATCAGTACCAGTAGCCTCTTCAACCTGTACATTGGCTTCAGTACCAACTACTTCTTGTGCACTGGCATCAGTACCAGTCACTTGTTCTTGTTGCACGATGGCTTCAGTGCCAAAGGCCTTTTCAATTGCACTTACAACCACTTCTTTCTTTTTCTTCACCAACCCTTCTGGAACGGACTCAGTGGCAACAAACTTTTCCCCCTTGGAATGTCCACTAGTTTGAGACTTGTGGGCATTCCATAATTGTTCAAGCATGTATCTGTCTGTAGCACCAAATGTTCTTCCTGCCACTGGAGTTGTGATATTCACAGTCTTCCTTAGCTCAGTCACTTCCTTCTTAATGATTTGAATTTCTGAAGACAAGTGCTTTGGCATTTCATTTTCAATCATTTTTACCACCTGAGGCAACAACCCATCTTGAATGGTTCTAAGAACAGACCCAGAAATCTCTTCAGTGATTTCTTTCAACATGCTGTGTCTAAACCTCTTAGCACACTCATCACTGATGTTACTGACAACAGAGTTCTGGTCAAGGGTTGGCCTGCTTTCTAGATTACTAACCCTGGTAATCAACTTCTGAACCTCATCTGTCAGACCTGCCAGTGGTTGAACAACTTCAGCTTTCACTGCAGTCTGAACATAATTCACCAATTTTGCCTCTAATCCCTGGACTGCCACTTTGATATTTTCAGAATTTTTATTTGTGGCCAGAACCAGTTCATTCATCTTCTCAAATACCAGCTTCTCATTCCCAGTAAAAACATTCATTTCTGATGCAAGGTTATTCGATGATA